>PISX010000718.1:0-198563 GCA_004024625.1 Mellivora capensis | reverse complement strand
GAAGGAAACTGGTGGGGTGGGGGGCACCATTATATTTTACTTGCATGGTCCATTGTGTCTGGTTTCAAATATGTGTCCCCAGCAGCAGTTTGGGTTTTTTGGTTTTTTGGTTTTTTTGCATGTTGTTGTGTTTTGTTTTGCATCGGCAATTAACCTAATAAACCACCCTTTCATCCCTCAGGTACATTAACCACTTCAGAGACTATCAGATAAACGTGGGGCTTCAGAAGCCAGGACGAACAATGGGGGTGGTTTTAACTGTGCAATCCTGGGAATTAGAGAGAAGAGACCCCTCCATAACTGCTGAGAAAGGTCCCTTAATTTGACCCTGTTTCACAGTCCAATTTTCAATAAAGTGAGGCATTTAGGAAATCACCACAGGCTATAATCCCCAGATCTTCCCGGGGGGCTATTCTGTGTAAAGACCTCCCTTCTGACCTGTTTGCATCTATCCAGTCCCTCTTTTCTGCTGGGTATTTACCAGTGCTGTTTCCCTCACCGGCCTCCCTGCCCACGGCAATATTCATTCAGCCCAGCGGCCTCTTCTTCCTTTAGCCGGAGCCTCCGCCTTGCCATCATCTTTGATGATCTGCTTGAACTTGCTTCTTTTCCCAACTGTCAGTAGAAACCCAAAGCAGTATTTGATGGTTTATTCATTGTTTACTGACTTATTTATTGAATGGTATTTCCATTGCAAATACATTTTTACCAGAAGCAGAAGGAAAAACATACTCCCTCTTCTCAGCCCCAAGCTCCCCTCCCCTGCCCAGCTCTCATCCGCAGTGTGTGTTCTTCCAAATCCCAAACCGCCTGAATTCCTTGTGAAATTTCCTCCCTGGGCACTTTAGTGCTAGGTTTGCATCTTGTCCCCCCAACCCCTTTTCCCTCCTCGAACTTGCTCCAGCAGTCTGGAACCCGACAACGGTAAAGCACAGCCTTCCTTCAGAGAGAATTCCCTTCCCGACGGAGCATAAATGTTTCCACTCTAGCACCCAGGAAATGCGGGAGCTTTCTGGGAAGTCTCCAAGCAGACATTAGTGTTTGCAGCCGCTGGTACCTGAGCTTCTCACGGGGCCCCTGGAGCCACTGGGATTCAGCCCCGCCTCCCGCTCCGCAGCTTCAAGACACACAGGCTTCACTCAGTCTGCTCGCTCCTGCAAAACTCAGCTCAGGCGCCCATGCCTCCGAGCCCCGCGAATAAAAGCCTGGACCCCTACCCTTAGGTCCCTGTGCCAAAGACCCAATGCTCAAGTGCAGTCATCCGTCTGTTTGCGCCCCCAGCAGGTCAGAAGGCTCTTCAAGGGTGCTGGAAAGCACGCCTCCAGCTGCAAACGACAGAAGACTAACCCAATGCGGTTAAGCCACCCCCCCCCCAAAAATGTACTGGCTCCCGAGGCTGAAGGCAGAGTTGGCTTCAGATGAGGCTTGATGCAGGAGCCCGGACAATGCTGTCATCAGAACTTGTTGCTGTCCTCTTGGCTTCCCTCCACTGGCTCCGTTCCCAGCTCCGCTCTCCCTGAGATGCTCTCAGCTTCATATCCAGTGGAGAGGAGTCTGGTTTCCTGGGAATTCAAATAAATATAGTGGAATAGTGGCTTGTTGAGCTTGCTTGCCTTCCCCCGATTGGATACCCATCTCACAACGAGAGCCTATGACTGGGAGGGTGAGATGTGTTGATTGCATCCAGGAGTTCACCACCATCAATGTCATCATTTCACCGTTAGTCATCTGAAAGAAATGGGCAGGTCCTTAAACAGAAGTTGGGGTGGCTCTTATCACAAAAGAAGGAGTAGAGCTGAGCCACAAAACCACCGATTCCTGCTGCGGCTGGCAGGGGCTGGGCCGATCCACACTCCCCGGGCACAGAGCCTTCTGAGAATACAGGAAATGATAAAACCCCAAAACACTTCACAAAAATCTCACCGCTCAAAGACAACAACTGCTAGCATTTTGGAGTGCTTTTCCTTCCAGTCTTTTTTCTATATGTAGACTTTTTTTTTTTTTGTAGCTGTCATCATATTACCTATTTGTGGTCTTTTTTGCACTTAAAACTACAGCTTTCACAAACACTTAACAGCTGCAGAATAGGATGTTGGAACGATATATACTGATCTATTTAGTTGGGTTTTGTTTTTTGGTTTTTTTTTTTTGTAATGGGCTGCTTTTCAAATAGATGCTATTATAAAGATACAACCAGAAGCATTTTTACATTTCATGTTAGCTAGAGGAGGTAAGTCTTTAAAAAGTGGGTGATGGGACCTCAGGAACCACCCCTGTGACCCTCGAGGTCCTGGGACTGCTTTGGTCTGCCCTCTCTGGTCATCCTTAGAACCGTGATGAGCCAGAGTATTCGACCGGCTTTCCAGATGCTTCCGGCACCACCCAGGGAGCCACACGGGGCTCTCTGGTGAAAAATTCATCACAGGGACATGGCCACCCTCCTGAAATTCTCTTCAGGGAGCAATTTTCTGAGATCTCACATCGTGCCTAATTGACAACTTTCTTTAATGGGCTGGGATGATAACTCTTTCTTTAAGCCACAAATGATGATTAATGGAGTTCCAACAGGACACGGGTTCCACTGTATTCTCACCTTCATTATTTTAATCTCTCTCTGAATGACCCTCTAATGGATCTGTATTGCTCTAACACTCCATGAGTGGTGTCCATAAATCCCTTCCAAACCGCAAGAGGTCCCACGGCCGGATTACAGACATTGGACAGGCTCAGTTAAAAGCCTGCCCAACCCTTGGCTGCAGGGGGGCGGAGACAACAGGAGGAGACCATAAAGTGGCCAGTCGACATCGGCATCCCCAGAATGGCACTGGGACTCCATATTCACTCCTTGTAGAAAGAGATGAGAGGCAAAGGCTGAAATGGCCATTTGCAGACTGTCAGGAATCAAACGGTGGTGAGGAATGGAGCTGTGGATTGACTCAGTCACTCATTTCGCATTTTACTGAGTTCGCTGGTCAGCGCCAGTCTCTGTGCCGGGCGCTGCGAAATCAAGATGACTGGGATGGCCCAGCCCTCCAGAGTCTCACAGCCCCTGTATTGGAGGGGAAAAACCTACAGTCTGATGACGACCATATTGAACAAGGTGTTTTAGAAGTGATTTAGGCTAGCAGGGACTTGTGCAGTCCTACAGGGTCATGAGTTCAAGCCCCACATTAAGTATGGATCTTGCATATTTATTTTTAAAGATTTTATTTATTTATTTGAGAGAGAATGAGAGAGAGAGAGAGAGAGAGAGAGAATGAGCATGAGAGGGGGTAGGGGGGAGGGTCAGAGGGAGAAGCAGACTCCCCACCAAGCAGGGACCCCAATGCGGGACTCGATCCTCGGACTCCAGGATCATGACCTGAACCGAAGGTAGTCACTTAACCAACTGACCCACTCAGGCTTCCAATCCTGCTTTTGTTTTTTTTTTTAATTCATTCATTCTGGGGCACCTGGGTGGCTCAGTCGGTTAATCGACTGCCTTTAGCTCAGATCATAATCCCGGGAGTTTCGGGATGGAGTCCTGCATCAGGCTCCCAGCTCCACCGGGAGTCTGCTTCTCCCTCTGACCTTCTACCCTCTCATGCTCTCTCTTACTCACTCTCTCTCAAATAAATAAATAAAATCTTAAAAAAAAAATTTGTTCATTCTGCAAAGACTTATTGTATGCCTACTATGTGCCAGACACTCTTCTGGGCCCTGAGGACAAAAAAGAAGCAAATCCAGGACAGGCAACAGCAAATAATTACATAAAACCTATGCGATGTCAGATAGGAATAGGTGCTGGAGAGGAGAACAAGACCGGGGACAAGATAAAGGCAATCCTAGGATGCTGGTTTGTGCAGTCTACAGAGTGACCGACTATCATGTGCCCCTATCTTGGGCACCTAGGCAGCTGTGATGGTTAATTTAATTTAATTTTTTAAAATATTTTATTTATTTATTTGACACAGACAGAGAGATCACAAGTAGACAGAGAGATCACAAGTAGGCAGAGAGGCAGGCAGAGAGAGAGAGAGGGAAGCAGGCTCCCTGCTGAGCAGAGAGCCAGATGTGGGGCTTGATCCCAGGACCCTGAGATCATGACCTGAGCAGAAGGCAGCAGCTTAACCCACTGAGCCACCCAGGCACCCCCTGATAGATAATTTAAATGTCAGTTTGCCTTAGCTACACTATGATACCCAATTGTTCAGTCAAACTCCAGTCTAGATGTTGCTGTGAAGTTCCTTATCAGATTTTTTGGATGCAATTAACATTTAAATCACTAGGCTTGGAGTTAGAGCAGCTTATGCCCCCAGAATGAATGTAGATAAGCCTCATCCAATCAGCTGAAGGCCTTAAGAGGAAAAACAAAACAAAACAAAAAAACAAACAAAAAAAACTGAAGTCCCCTTGAGGAAGAACGAATTCTGCTTCTAGATTGCCTTCGGACCTAAGACTACAGCATCAACTCTTCCCTGGGTCTCCAACCTGCTGGCCTTCCTGAAAAACTGAAACTTGCTAGCCACCCCCACTCCCCCACCTGCAATGGCCTGAGCCAATTTCTTGAAATTCCTGTCACTCTCCCTTTCCTCCTCCCCTCCCATCTCTCCCCCCTCCCCCTCCCTCTTATTCTCAATCTTCCCATCTTTCTTCTTATCTGTATCTCTCTTTCTCCCATTGGCTCTGTTTCTCTGCAGAACCCTGACCAATACAGCAGGGCACAAGGTATGGCTCCGGGCTCTTCCCAGCCTCGCTAGCTTCCAGAGTCAGGATGCAAAGGGAGGGAGGGAAGGAGGGTGGGCCAAGGTGAGGGGATGGGCAGCATCCAAGCCCAGGGACAACTCGGGACTCCCCTCCTTGAAGTTTCTACCCCAAATAGCCTGGGAGCTGCCCCTACCTGTGCCAAAGGTCAGGTCACAGGTGCCTTCCCATTTCCCCCTTTCAGGGGTCTGGGGCAGGAGGCCTTGTGCACTGCCCCTAGCCAAAGTCTTCTGGGGCCTTTTGCCGGGAAGTGAGGATTGCTTTCTCCCTGATGGCTGCTGGTCACTGTTTGGCATGTCCCCGTCATCTCCTGCCTACACACAATCCCCACCGAGGGACGGTGGCCACTGTGGCCTGCCAAGTGGCAGGACGTCGTTGCTGAAGCTATCTGGACCATCTACAACAAGGTCTTTTAGCGAGAAGTACAGGATTCTCCAAAGAGATTTTTGCTGGAATGTCAGGCTCTGCTCCTAAGTTTTTTTTTTTTACATTGAGAACACGTGTCATTGCTCCAGAACACTGTTGTCTTCTGGGAACAAACACAGAGGCCCATTGTTTACCCTGCCAATTAGGAGCCACGATTGACCCCAATACACAAAGGCCCGGTTGTGCCCGACCGGCTGAAGAAAGTGTCTTGGACCTTTTGACACAGGTCTTTGGACAAAGGAGCCTGAGCTTGTCATTTCTGGGGTTCTGGGGGGCCATTTCTCCCACTCCGCCAGCGGGCGGTGCAGCCAGGAGCCAGGGCGAGCAGGTCCCACTGTGGTCTCTCGGGCTGTTGCTCTATGGACAACTGCAGTGCCCATTTGGGCTTTCCAAGGTCGGTCTCACCCTGGGGTGAATGCGGTCCCTGAGTTCCAGCAGCATCTCCTCCCTGAAGAGCTGGAGAAGAAAGCGGGATTTCCAAGGAGCAGCTGGTAAACTGAGGCTTCCTGGCTCGGAAGGGGGACCTGTACATGCTCCCGACCAATGGGTGTCTTTTGCCACCACAGGGTCAGCCACACAGACAACCCAGGGCCATCACGAGCAAGACTCTCAGTGTCCGTGAACCCCAGAAGGAAGGGGCTCCCTGCTTGGCAGAGGTTCTCAAAGGCAACAGCGAACTGCTTGAGTTTGACTTCTTTCATGAAAACCAACCCACGGGCCCCTGAGTGGCTCCGTCAGCTGAGAGTCCAACTCTTGATTCCGGCTCAGGGCATGATCCCGGGGTCCTGGGATCGAGCCCTGCATCTGGCTCCCAGCTCAGTGGGGAGCCTGCTTCTCCTTCTTCCTTCTTCACCTCCCCCTTGCTTGTGCTCTCTCTCATTATCTCTCTCTCTCAAATAAATAAAAATTTTAAAAATAAATAAATAAAAATATGGGGCACCTGGGTGGCTCAGTGGGTTAAAGCCTCTGCCTTCAGCTCAGGTCATGGTCCCAGGATCCTGGGATCGAGCCCCGCATCGGGCCCTCTGCTCTGCGGAGAGCCTGCTTCCCCCCTTCTCTCCCTGCCTGCTTCTCTTGCCTACTTGTAATCTCTGTCTGTCAAATAAATAAATAAAATCTTAAAAAAAAAAGAAGAAGAAGAAGAAGACTAATAGAGATAAGACTTTGCCAAATACATGCAGCAGTTAGGAAAGTCTGTTCTTCGGGGGTGCACTTCAATCATTAAACAGGTGGAGGAAAGCAAGGGGAGATGCTTTTTCTACAAACAGGGCTGACCCCTCCAAATGCATCCTTACCACCATGGCACGGAAGGGGACCCAGAGCTCCCAGGTCCCAGCGGAGGAGAGGACTTAGCTCTAAGACCCTTTTGCCTCTGGTAGGAGATTCATTACGTAGATTGTGGCAAATTCATTTGCTAAAACCATGTGTCTGCGTGTCTGCAATTAGGATGGTTTTTATAGAGCTTATTGTAATAACATGAAAAATTACAAAGTGAAAAAGTTTCTTACTCCTAGACTAAACATGTTTCTCTTTTCCCCAGAGAGTAATTCAAAAACAATTCATAAGCATGAACATGTCTATGGTTTTTTAAATTATGCTAAGATAGGAGTCTGGAAGGAAGCACTTTTTAAATGTTAACATAATCTTGGAGGAGTGGGACAATGTGGTATTTTTCTTCTTTCTTTCTTTCTCCATGTACTACCATTTTTCATAAAGAGTGTGTATTCCTTTCTAGAGGGAAAGAATAAAGTAAATAAAAATAAGCAAACAAGTGGTTGCTATGAGAAAATAGGCTGGGAACCCCACTATCCAGCTTCTTCGCCCTTGTTCCGGAATCACGTTTACCTGCGGTCTGAAAGCTGGCAGCTGGGCACCCTTCCCGGGCTCTGTGAGATGAACACCTGGGGCCTCTTGGCTGGCTCCTGATCGCACCTTGTGCCAACATAGAGGGTTGACAACCTCTGAATTTTATCAGGTTTGGGTTTTTCTTTTTTTCTCACTCTGGCTACACACACACACACACACACATACACACACACACAGACACACACACACAACACACACACATACACACATACACAACGCACACACATGCGTGCGTGCACATCCCAGAATCTCCACATTTTGGCTGCAGGACCTCTTGTGAGTGGCCCCTCTGCCAGAAACAGGCTCACAGGGTATGTGACAGTCTCCTTATGGGAAGATGACCTTTCATTGATGTTGGAACCTCCCTTCCGTTCTTCTCCAGGGGATACTGCCCCTTGATGCCTACCCCTGGGTGAGACAGATTTCAGTGATCCTATCCAGGGCCATGCCTTCCAACCCAAAGGCTGCATTCCAGAGGTGACTTCGAGAGAGTCGACACAGGGAACCTCCCTGAGCATCCTCCTCTGGGTCTAAGAGGATGGCCCGTCCTTGGGAGAAGGGAAGCACACTCATATCCCAGGAGACTGGCACACACACTGTGATGGGCTCCAGGTAAACCTGCTCTTGTTTCCACAGCATCAACTGATTGAAATCTGTGGTTTGGGCAGCTGCACTAAGCTTGTGGATTTCTTTCTCGCTCACTCCCCTAATTATTCATCCTGTTAATTTCAGCAAGAATTGCCACTGAGTGGGACGCCTGGGTGGCTCAATTGGTTGAGCAGCTGCCTTTCGCTCAGGTCATGATCCCAGCATCCTGGGATCGAGTCCCGCATCGGGCTCCTTACTCGGCAGGGAGCCTGCTTCTCCCTCTGCCTCTGCCTGCCACTCTGTCTGCCTGTGCTCGCTTGCTCTCTCTCTGACAAATAAATAAATTAAAAAAAAAAAAAAAGAATTGCCACTGAGTATCTGAGGTCAGAATTATTCCCATTCTCCAGACTGACAGGAGCAATCTGCTTCCATCCCGCAGGAAACTGGCTGCCTCGCCTTTACATACAGGGAACCCTGAGATGGAATGCTTGTCCCTCCCTTGTCCCCTGACCCCTCCCTCATACTCACCTACTTCTTAGTTCTGATGTCATCTCTGGATGACACCTTCCTTAATGCCCACCGGCAGAGCTAAGCCAGTAATGACTGGTACAGAAAACAATTCATTCATCCAACAAATATTTATTGAGTACCTGTTAGGTGTCCCACACTGGGGATACAGTAGTGAACCAGTGAGACGTGATTCTTCTAGTGTGGAAACAGCTGGACACTTAATAAAATGGCCAAAAGGACACCAGTGGAAGCTCAACCCTTGTGGGAGCACACCGGGCATCTGAGCTTAATGCTGTAGCACTGGGCTAGCAAAGGGAGGAAACATCTTCATGGAAACAAGGTTGGGACTCCCTTGGGTTGACTTTAATAGCAGACTTGAAGGTGGTTGGTGATTTGGTTACTCAAACATTATCAAAGTTGAAATATCATCTGAATGTTAACCCACCCCCTCTAATGCCCCCATCCCCTGCTCCTGGTACCGCCAGTCTATCATGGCTGGCTTGTCATCAGAGTCACTCTGGCTGCCCTCCATTAGTGGGCAGACTCATGTCTCTCTCGGAAATGCCTCCAACTCTGTCATCAAGGCCATCACCCGACTTAATCCCCACATTCTCAACATCTGTCCTTCCTTCCTTCCTCAAACATTTACTCAACACCGACAGGGTACTGGACACTTGCTAAGGGCTGGGGTAGAGCTGCAAGCAAAGAAACAGTCTCTGCTCTCCTGGAGAGTCCAGGCTAGTAGGGGAGGTGAGCACTACCCACAACCCCTGTGTAAATGTAAATGAGGACGATGAGAAGATAAATGAATGGAGGAATGAATGCATAAATGGTCAATTGCCTGGACTGCCCCAGAATCTTTACTCTGACCTACCCTGCAGTGGAGCTGCCTGAATAAACAACCCCTCATACTTCCCCTCCCCCTCCCCATAAAATTTTCAATGGCTCCCTACTGCGCACTAGGTCAAGTTCTAATTCCCCAGCCTGGTGGCTCTTCCTGCTCTGGTTCCAAGCTAC
Organism: Mellivora capensis; assembly: GCA_004024625.1. Taxonomy (NCBI): domain Eukaryota; kingdom Metazoa; phylum Chordata; class Mammalia; order Carnivora; family Mustelidae; genus Mellivora; species Mellivora capensis. The sequence goes on along the minus strand of PISX010000718.1, from coordinate 189,413 downwards.
CTCTCCAGCTTCATTTCCTTCTAACCCGCTAGGATAACCTATGCACTATATACCTATTGCTATGTTTATTTTGCCTGTCTAGAAAACTCACCTCTGGTCCTGCTGTTGAAGTCTTAACTCATCTGAGGGAGGGGAAAGGTGTAGGACAGCAGGATTTGGTGGAGAAGAGCCAAAGCCTCACCTTGTAACGTGGGAAATCCTGATGTTATTATAGAAAAATCAAGAAAGAAGAAAATAAACATTTTTTTTAGAAATATGAACATAAATGGCAGAAGAAACAGCTGAAGGACTTGATATTGGTTGCTTCCAGGGGTAGAAATTAAAAGTTAAGAGGGACAGGGCATAGGACTGGGAGGTTTTGTTTGTCCTGAGACTGATGTTACAGAATCACCTTCTAAAAGGCATGGATTCATTTGTTTGAAAGCTTTTTTTTTTTTTTTTAATACCTTTTCTAAAGTAATCTCTATGCCCAACATGTGGCTTGAACTCACGACCCCAAGATCAAGAGTCACATGCTCTACTGCTTCAAATTAGGCATCCCTAGTTTGGTTCTTAAAAGTTGTTTTTGGGGGGCTCCTGGGTGGCTCAGTGGGTTAAGCCTCTGCCTTCGGCTCAGGTCATGATCTCAGTGTCCTGGGATTGAGCCCTGCATCCAGCTCTCTGCTCAGCGGGGAGCCTGCTTCCTCCTCTCTCTCTGCCTGCCTCTCTGCCTGCTTGTGATCTCTGTCTGTCAAATAAGTGAATAAAATCTTAAAAAAAAAAAAAAAGTTGTTTTTGGTGGGGGTACCTTGGTGGCTCAGTTGGTTAAGCGTCTGCCTTCAGCTCAGGTTGTGATCCTGGGGTCCTGGGGTCCAGCCCCACATTGGACTCCCTGCTCAGTGGGGAGCCAGCTTCTCCCTCTCCCACTGCCTGACGCTCCCTCCCACTTGGGTTCTCTCTCTCTCTCTCTCAAATAAATAAATAAAATCTTTTTTAACAAAAGTTGTTTTTAATGCCCAATGAAGCAAGATAAAAATTTAAATAAGAACTAGGGGCACCTGGGTGGCTCAGTTGGTTAAGCGTCCAACTCTTGATTTCAGCTCAGGTCATGATGGAGAGATCAAGCCCCTGGACAGGCTCAGTGCTGGGCATGGAGCCTGCTTAAGATATTCTCTGTCTCCCTCTGCCCCTCCCTACCCTCTCCGTCTAAAAAAATAAAAATACAATTTAAATAAGAACTGAACAGGTTAAATGAGATGGTGTCTATAAAGCATAATGTCCGGCATGTAATAAGCAAAGAAGAAACAGCCATCATTACTTGCGTCTTCTCCATGAATCCTGCCACGAAGCAGAGGCAGGAATGGGGACATCGTGCCTCCTCGCTGTCACCTGGCGTGGTAAATCCCACAACAGCTTCCTAACCGATCTATCTGCCTTTGATGTTTGTTCTCCCTTCTTGATACCCTGTCCCACCCACCAACGGCACACTCACCTCCCTAAGACTATGCAAAGACTTGACAAGGGTTTTCTAGCGTGTGTTAGGGTAGTGGTAGCTGCTGGAAAAAAAATCCAAACTGTCAAATGTGCCACGTGATACAGGCACGTTTTTCACTCTTTTGGCATTCCAAGGAGATCTTATAGGCCCTTTTGATTTTGAGGCTCCTCCATGCCCTGGAGCCCTGAAGTCCCTGCCATGCAAGAACGGGAAGGAGCTAAACGAGAAGACGTCACTCCTCCCCTGCGGCCTTGGCTTGGGAGGGAGGCTGATTACTTCTGATCACATCCCATTGGTTAGAAGTGGTCACATGGCCCTACTTAGATATCAAGGGGATGCTGGGAAATGTAGTTCCTGGCTGCTCAGCCTCTGCTCAGTGGAGACTCACACTGCGGAGGGCACTAGGCGTTTGGATGGAGGCATCTCTGCCACATTCACCACTTACAGAGTGACTTCCAGAATCTTGGCTTAGCCCAGTGGTTCACTTACGTATCCAAACTGTGTGGCTCCTGCCTCCCTATGGGAACTTTCTGTAGTCCCAGCTGCCGGTCTTGCTAACATCTCTCCCACTTAGTTCTGTATATTCATTCCACAGGGCACATTCCATCCTTCTAAATACAGTAGGGTTTTTTGAAATACAAACTCCCTCTCTTCTTTGAAGACTTATTCATTTCTAGAACCACGTACTGACTCACTGAAACTGAATTTCTGAGTCAGTTAGTCTAAGTTAGACAGTTAGCAACATGGTCCACCCCACTGCTAGAAGAGACTGGAAATAAGACCCAGGGGGGCTAAGGGAATCCCCCAAAGTGTGGCCTTCAAAGCAGACCTTTTTGGCCTGCATGTGAACCATTCAGCGGGAATTTCGAAGTCAAGGACAGGTCATGATCTAAATTTTGCTGAGCCAGGAATTTGATTGTATGAAGGGAGCCTTGTTGACCTCTGATCATTGCATCTCCTTGTGGCTTTGTTGTGATGGGAGCCAGCCTCCAAGACGGCCTCAGAAGCTCTGCCTTCTGATATCCACGCCCTGTGTAGTTAATTCCCACACTGAGCCAGGGTTGGTCTGTGTGACCAATAGCACAGGGTGTTTGCTTGTAATATTTGATTATGAAGGAGTTTGGCTTCCATTATGGTGCTCCCTTGTTCTTGGATCACTTACTTTGGGGGAAGCGGTGTTCTGAGCAGCCCTATGGAGAGGTCTATGTGAAAAGAAACAGAGGCCTTCTGCCAACAGCCAGGAGAGTGAGCTTGGGACAGACCGTCCAGCCGGATCACAGACTCAGCCAGCACTCACCCACAACCTCATGAAAGACTCTTCACGACTGCTCCTGGATTCCTGATTCTCAGAAACTGTGTGATACAACATGGCTGTGGTTTTAAGCTGCTAAATTTGGGGATGATTTGTCACTCAGCAACAGATAACTAGCACAGCCATTGTTTGCTGCTCAAAAGCAAGGATGCATTTTGGTTTACTTGGAAGGGGGAGAAAATTGAAAATTATAAAATATATCAAAGTTTTTTTTTAAATTTGGTTTCTACAAAAGGCTCATAAAATGTCTACTGTAAAATGTCAAACATTCTGGTGTTTCTTCTGTGTATTGTCCTAAGTAATCAACTGAATTACTAAGAAAAAGAAAAAGAAGAAGGAAAGAAGGAAGGGAGGAAGGAAGGGAGGGAGGGAGGGAGAATAGAAGGGAGGGAGGGAGGAGGAGTTCTACCCATCTCTTCAAAGCTGTCTGAATGCCTCATCCTTAAGGGCCTTCCCCTGATTCACCCCTTACTTGTAATATCTAGATATCACTTCTCCTATTGCAGTCTGATATTAACTTTCTTATGACATTTATCGGTCTATCTTAATTCGTTTATTAATTCAGTGAAGAAATATTCATGGAGCACTCAAGAGCCACCTCTGCTCTGGGTGCTTAAGATTCACCCGTGATCAACACACAAGGATTTTGCCCTAGTGGATCTTATGTCCTAACTGGAGAGAAAGGAACGATAAACACAATAAAAAGCCAACTATATATCACAGAAGGTGATAAACGCTATAGAAAAAAAGTAAAATGCAGAACAGGGAGATCAAATTGCTTATATCTTTATCATGTCCCCTCTGTTAGAGAGGCTCAGGAGGGGTTGACAGTGAACTTGGAATGTCTGTAGTGCTTTGCATATGCCAGGTGCTTGCAAATATTTGCTTAATTCATGCAAGGATAAAGGAGCTAGCCCTGGAATGGGGGAGTTCCAGCAGATGGTAGATCCAAGAGTTACTGGCTGCTGAGACAAAACCCCCACTCCTGGGTGATTGTTAGATATATGAGCAGATTTGGGTCACAGAGAAGCCCAGCTGGGGGACAGCCTATGAGGGAATTCTTCCTTCAACCCCCAGTGCAAAGAATCTCGTTTCATTCATTTCATCATGAACCACCTTATCTCTCTCTGGTACACCAGATTGCCAATTTGGCAGAATTGGACCAAAGAAAGACTTCTGCTCAGTGTCACAGGACCCAGATAAACAAAGCTGCTTTATACACCCAAACACCTCGTACAAGGGGCATCCTTATCATGACTTGATCAGGCATCTTGTGTTCCGTCCCTAGATGACCTCGCAGATTTTCACCTCTGAGTCTGGAAGGAATAGACCCAAGTAGAAAGAGAGTGTCATGATGTGTCCAGGTGCTGGGCACATGCAAGACCAAAGCCTCCCAGACATCCAAAATGCCACATTGAAATTTAGACCCAAAGAAACAAAAGCAGACAGAATATGCCTCCCATGGTTTAGTATGAGGTCCCCTATAGTTTAGGATTTGGATTTTGTTTTAACAACAGGCAAAAAAGGGTGCCTGGGTGGCTCAGTCTATTAAGCAGCTGACTTCAGCTCAGGTCATGATCCCAGAGTCCTAGAATAGAGCCCCACTCAGGGATTCCTGCTCAGTGGGGAGCCTGTTTCTCCTTCTCTCTGTATGTGTATCAAGTAAATAAATAAAATCTTAAAAAACAAAACAAAAAAAAAACCAGGCAGGGTGCCTGGGTGGGTCAGTTGGTTAAGTGACTGCCTTTGGTTCAGATCATGATCCTGGAGTCCCGGGATGGAGTCCTGCATCATGCTCCCTGCTCATGGGGAGTCTGCTTCTCCTCTGACCCTCCACTTCTAGCGCGTGCTCTCTCTTTCTCAAATAAATTAAAAAAAAAACAACAACAACAACAAACAAACACAGGCAAAGATACAAGGAGAATGTTTTCCTATTAGGTTTAATACACCACAGATAAAAAGCTACACCGCAACACTACTGAAATAGAATAAAGCAGTAATTTGTATTTAAATAGCTCTGAGTTGCAAAAGATCTAGAAACAGAATTTTAGATTCAGAAGAAATTTAGGCTACTTCATAAAAAAAGTAGCTAACTAGAATTTAAATTTAAAAAAATGTTGAGGGGCTCAGTCAGATGCAGTTAAGCATCTGCCTTCAGCTGAAGTCATGATCCCAGGGTTCTGGGATGGAGCCCCGCATAGGACTCTCGCCTCAGCGGGGAGCCTGCTTCCCCCTCTGTCTCTCTGCCTACCTGTGATTTCTGTCTGTCAAATAAATAAATAAAATCTTTAAAAAAAAAAGAGGTGCAATGTCCTCCATTTTTTGCAAAGCATGCCCCCCCAGCACACACACACAACACACACACACACACACACACACAAGCACACACTCATGTACTCACGTGTTTGCCTTTAGTCTCAGGAACAGAAAAACCCCCTACTGCACATCTGTCCAAGGCCTTCCTTACTCCTTACTCCACGCTCAACCCTTCCAAACAAAAAGGCTGACATCTTCCTCTTTGTGTGTCCTCTTCACCGGCTCTTTCTTCTCAGCATATTAACACACTCAAGTCTTTCTCTTTAAAAAAGTAAAACAAAACAACGAAAAACCACTTTTGTGGCCTCACGTTCCTCTCTGGCCATACTCCCGCCTTGCATGGCTCTAGTGGTGTCCTGGGGCCGCAGGGACACGGAACCATGCACTTGGGTGGCTTCAGCAACAGAAATGTATTGTCTCTCAGCTCTGGAGTCCAGAAGTGCAGGACCCCAGTGTCGGCAGGATCCCCTCCGCGCCTCCCTTTGAGCTGCTAGGCCTTCGCTGGCCATCTTTGCCGTTCCCCCACTCATAGATACATCACCCGGATCTCTGCCTTCCTCTGCACCTAACCTTCCCCTTCCCCTTTTGTGCATGTCGGTGGGCGTCCACTTCTCCTCTTTCTGTAAGGACACCAGTCTTCTTGGGTTACGGTCCCTTGGAATAACCTCAACTTGACTGTATCTGGAAGACCCTATATCACCAAAGAAGGTCACATTCTGACACAGGTGGGGTTGGGACTCCAGTAAATCTTTTGCGAGGGATACAATTCAACCCATAAGAACAGCCAAACTTCAAAACAGGATCCCTCCTTATCCTCCCCTCTGTCTGCCCTGTCCCGGCTGTCCCCATAGCCTGGTGCCCTCTGGCATCTGTACTGAGGACAGAACGACCTCATGGTTGCTCAGTCTGGTGGAACTGTCCTGACTCTAACAGGTGGGGCTTACAGCCACACTGTCACTGACCACCTTTTCCTTCCCCCTTTGGCCTCTCCAGTTCCCCTGGAATTCTGTGTGTCTGGCTGGAACCTTCTCAAACTCTTCTGGCACTTCTCTTCCCTCTCCCCCCTCCTCCTGCAGCTCCTGCCTCACTGTCTCTCCACCTCTCACTGAGCAAGAAAACTGCTCGCTGTTATCATCCTTTAAGGCCTTGCTTAGGCATCTTCTATACCAGTACGGAGTCCCACAGAGTCCCCAGGAGTGAAAATTATCTTTCAAATGGATCCTTCCTGTTTGACCTCTGTTGCCACTCTGGTCACCTGCATAGTTCCTCATTTCCGCAGTAGGACTCTGCCCCTGTCCCTTCTTCATCCTCTTCCCCTCCTCCTCCTCCTGCTCCTTCATCCCCCCCACCCCCCGCCCGCCCTTGCCACCTGCCACAATGTTTCCACAGTGATCTCTTGGACAGCCAAGAATAATGTTTAGAATTATTCAAGAGCTCTACATTGCGTTCAGGATAAAGCCCAAACTCCTAATGTGACATGGGAGACTCCTTAAAATCTGGTCCCTGCTCATTTGCCCACTTCCTTTTCTGCCTTTGTATGAGGACCTTTCTTTCTTCCTCCCTTTTTCTCTTTCTTTTTTCCTTTCTTCCCTTATATCTGCGTCTTTCTCTTTATTTCATTCCTTTTTTTTTTTAAGATTTTATTTATTTGACACAGAGAGACATCACAAGTAGGCAGAGCAGCAGCAGAGAGAGGAGGAAGCGGCTCCCCGCAGAGAGCCCTAAGTGGGGCTCAGATCCCAGGACCCTGAGATCATGACCTGAGCTGAAGGCAGAGAGGCTTAACCCACTGAGCCACCCAGGCGCCGCTCTCTTTCTTTCATTCTTTCTCTTTAAATTTATTTGAGAGAACACAAGCAGGGAGGTGGGGCAGAGGAAGAGGGAGAAGCAGACCCCTTGCTGAGCAGGGATGCAGGTCAATCCTGGGACCCTGGGATCCCGCCCTGAGCCCAAGGCCAGATGCCTGACTGCCCTACTGAGGGAGCCAGCCCCACTGCCCCTGTGAGGACTGTTTGAACCCTGTTGACACTTTGCTGCCCCTCAAAGTGCTATGCAGTTCTTTCACATTCCCTTTATACCAACTTGTTCCCTCGTCTTCACTGCCCTTCCTCGGCCTCTGACCATTGCTCCCTTGCATCTTTCAAGAATCAAACCAGAGATCCCCCTGGAAGTCTTTCTGAGCCCTCCAGAATGGCCTAGGTCTTTCCCCCTGCCTTCTTCAGCATTTTGTTATGTATCATAATCATGGCTTTCAGCTCCAAAGCCCTAGTCCTCTGCCTGACACACAGTACGAGTTTTCTCTAACTCACTGAGGAATACAAAGAAATCTAAAGCCCTTGTTCATATTTAAGGTTCTTGGCTTTATTCTAGCATTTTCTTCAGTGTAGTGGGAGGACAATAGCATCAGAATCATGTGGGAGGGAGTTGATTAGAGTACGGCTTCCTGGACTATACCCTGAATCTGATGAATCTGGATTTTAAACAAGCTACCTCCTTAATTTATGTGAACAGCGTTTGAGAAGAAAGACCTTTTAAGCTTTATCACATTTTTTTAAAAAGTGAGTTTATCCCCAGTGTAGGGGCTTGAACTCATGACCTGGAGATCAAGGGTCAGATACTCCACAGGAGCCAGCCAGGCACCCCAAGCTTATCACACTTGTTGTAAAGATTTTATTTATTTATTTGTCAGAGAGAGAGAGTAAAGTAAGGGGAGCAGCAGGCAGAGGGAGGAGACTCCCTGCTGAGCGGAGACCTCAATGTGGGACTTGAACCCAAAATCTGAGATCATGAGCTCAGCTGAAGGCTGATGCTTCACCAACTAAGCCAGGTGTCCCACTTATGACATATTTTAAGGCTAAGTTAGTTACCATCTCCTGGTGACAAGCAGGGAGACTGGGAGAACTGAGTCCAGCTCCATTACCTTTTCTTTGGAAAACAATAATTTGTTTGAGCCTTGAAGCTTTTCCATTTAAGAGCTTACCATGAGGATGCAAATTCTACTTGCAGAATGAACAGATCTAGGGGGATGGATAGGATTTCAGGAGGAAGCAAAGCAGTCCTGTGTGGTCGGAAGTGGGCAGTGTAAAGGAGGCCAGTATCTCATACACAGATAGAACCCTAAGGAAAGATGCCCTTTATTATTTATTTTGTTTTATTCTAAAATTTTAGTGAGCATCAGATTCACCTAGAGGACTTGTTAAGCGGAGGATATCTGGAGTTCATCCCTAGAGTTTCTGATTCAGCAGATCTGGTGGGGGGATCCAAGAAACTGCATTTCTAATAAGTTCCCAGGTGATGCTGATGCTGCTGGTCCAGGGAGCACACTTTGAGAACCGCTGAGCTAGTTCAGCCTTTGTGCCCATGCAGTAATCTATTCTGCAATATCCATGGAGACAAAACATGATCTCCTGTCTTTCTGCATAAATCAGATGTTGATCTCGTTACATTTCAAGCTGGGGTTTCTATGGATAACCCTCATGATTATTCTTTGAATGAAACCAAAATTTACCTCCAAACCTTCCACCCACTGACCACAGGTCTGCCTCCTGGGATCTCACAGAATTTACCTGTGCCTATTTGTATTTTTTAAAAATTTGACGACAGCCATTCTGTCCTGTTTCCTCTTCCCTATATCAGTCTCTCCTGCTCCTTCAGCCCTGCTGAGTGACCAGAGGATTTCCATCAACAGCCTGCTGTCTCCCTGACTTTTCCTGATGCAGTCTTTAAGCTTGTCAGTTTCTTTCCTGTGTCTTTAGTACTCAGAACTGGCCACCATACTCCACGTGGGGTCTGGCCAGCTTAGAACACAGTCTCTTGAAATGGACACTATTTTAATACAGATTGTATGTTTTCTGGGGCACATGGTTGGCTCAAGAGGGAGAGTATGGGACTCTTGATCTTTGAGTTCAAGATCCATGTTGGGTGTAGAGCTTACTTTTAAAAAAAGTGGGTGGGGGGGCACCTGGGTAGCTCAGTCTGTTGAATGTCTCTTGATTTGGGCTCAGGTCATGATCTCAAGGTCATAAGATGGAGCCCCAAGTCAGCTCTGCACTGGGCATGGAGCCTGCTTAAGATTCTCTCTCTCCCTCTGCCCCTTCTCCCCATTCTCACCCCACCCGCTCTAAAAATAAAAAAACATAGATTGCATGTCTTTTAACAAATGATTTTTGCATGTTTAACCATGTGAGCATGTGGCAACCTGAAACCACAATTTTTTTTACATGAGGTTGTGTCCAGCCAGATCTTCTCCATATGTCTTCAACTAGCTGACTTTAACCCAAGAGCTACATTCAACATTTAATTCTCTTAAATGTGATTCTGTCGGTTTTGACCATTATTACAGATTATTAATTCATATCTTAGCTATGAGATGGTAATGACAGGGCCCATCAGGGGATGAAGACCCCAGATATGCACTTCCCCATTTTACAACTTTGCTTGGGGTCTTTGCTCATCCTTTAATCAGTTCAAAGAGCCTTGGGTGACACTGTGTTCTGCAATCCCCATACTCATAGACATCATGTGTCTCAATGTTTCTGGATCAACCCTAATTTTAAATATTTTCTCTAGTGCTACAGGTTGGAGCCTAATTTTTCGTTCAGAAAATATGGTCAGGGCATCTGGCTGGCTCAGTTGGTTAAGCGACTGCATTCAGCTCAGGTCATGATCCTGGAGTCCCAGGATCCAGTCCTGTATCTGGCTCCCTGCTAGGCAGGGAGTCTGCTTCTCCCTCTGACCCTCCCCCATCTCATGCTCTCTCATTCTCTCTCTCTCTCTCTCAAATAAATAAATAAAATCTTAAAAAAAAAAAGGTCAATATAGTGCTACTTTTCTTCCTAGTGTTTATAGGCTAAGGTAACAGGAGAAAACAATTATTTTGCCCAGTTTAAGCTGAGGGAGGAGAGTAGTAAAGAGAACAAGGTAGGTAAAGTTGAGAGATCACACTCACAAATTTAACATCAAGGATATTAAGTAATGTAACTTCGGTTCCATTTCCCCTAAATTTCTGTTTATTACAATGCTTGCTCTACCCACGTATCTGGATTCCTCTCCATTGATTTAGCAATCTAGTTACTGGATGCTGCTTATTTTGAAGATTTTACTACTTTGCACTCCCTCCTGGAGCATGCGATGACACCTCTATCTTTGAGAAATTTTTTTTTTTTTAATGCAGGTTTCTCCGCAGTCAAGAATTAATGTAAATAAAATCTGACTTTAGCTCATTCTAAGTGAGACGGGTTTGGGGGGAGGGAAAATACACAACGCAGACATTCTAAGACGACTTTCGAGAGTGGTTTGTGAATCTGGCTACTAGAAAGCTTAAAATATGGCAGTAAGAAGAAAGGAGAGCACGGGGCTCGTGCGACCCTGATGGGAAACGAGAGCGGGGAATTTGTTTTGTCTCTTTCATCCCGAGACTTTCAAAGCATGACACTTGCGGTAACAAAATTGCATTGCGAAAGTAGTGTGTCATTATCTGCTCTCCAAGATGGGGACACGTCGACAGGGAATGGCCTCCTCCAACACCAACTTTCGAGTAGCACCGCTGAGCTTCCTTCCACCGCACGAAGGGGAAAGCTGGCCTGCTACCATGACCCTTCACGAAAATGGAGAAAATCCTCGGTTTTAAAATGTCCTCGTGACTCGTGCTGAAACTTAAAAAGGGACTTCTAAATCGCACATCCCTCCTGACCCCTACCTACGGCTAATGACTACTGTGTACCGGAGAGACGCGGAGGAATGGAGGACCACCGCCGAGTACCGCGCGAGGGAGCGTCCGGGTCCTCCTCCACCGCCCACCCCGTCCCCGCCCTTGGCACGCGGGCCACGCGGTGGGGGCGGACGGTTCGCTCTCGCGGGCGGGGGAAGCCTCCCGGCGAGGTGGGAGGAGGTGTTCCGCGGGGAAGCTTGTTTGGCTCGCAGCAGGGCGCTCCCCGGGGAGCCGCTGAGTGCTAGGGGAGGCTGGGAAGCGCGCGGCGAGCAGGATGCTCCCGGGCCCGGCTCAGCGCGCGTACGGGTCTGTGCACGGCGGGGAGGTGCAGGGCGTGTGCACGGCACGGGCGGGACGCGCGCCGCAGTCGGCGCCGGTCCCTGCTGCACAGAGGGCCGCCGCGTAAGACCCGGGCCGGGGCGCCGCAGGGTGCCGGCGCAGGCTGGGGGGTAGCGGACGGATGTGCAGGGCCGGGTCCGCGCCCCGCCGTCCAGCGCGTTAACACCGAGCCACGGCGCCCACAGATCGGGAAGGATGTCGCGCGGGTCTCCAACCACCGCAGGCAGAGCGCGAGCCCCTGAGACTTGAACGCGCCCAGGCAGGGGGAGCGCGCGCTCCCGCTCACTCCCCAGCTCGTTCCCCGCGCAGTCTGCGGAACCACAACGCGAGCGGGTATTAAGGGGGAAGGACGGGGCGTGGCCTGGCCAGGGAGAACCAATGGGCCGGGGAGGGGCGCGCGGGGGCGGAGCTCGGGCGCAGAGCGCCGATTGGCCAGTTCGCCCTCCGGTATGCAGATACAGTGGAATCACGTGGCAGGGGCCGGGACGACTTCCTGTTGGAGGCCAACGCGGGGCGGGGAAGGGGGCGCGAGCGCCCCGTCTGGCTGGAGCGGGGGGAGGGGGGTTCTTGTCAGTTAGAGCAACAAGATGGCCGCGGTGGCAGCTCCGCACCTCAGCGCGACGGCCCCGGGAGCCGCAGCCGCCGCCGCCGGCCCCGCCGCCCCGCAGTCCTGAGCGCCGCCCCGGCCGCCCCCGCCGCCCCTGACAGGGCCGTCCCCGCGCCCGCCGCGCTCCTGCCGCCGCCGCTGCGGGCCCGCCCGAGCCGGAGGCGGAGGGAGCGGAGCCGGCCGAGCGCCGAGCGCCGAGCGTCGCCGCTGCCGCCACCTCGGATCCCGGGCCGCGCCGGAGCCGCCGTCCCGCTTGCGGGCGCGAGGAGGAGGGCGCGTCGCGGCGTCGCCGGGGCCGGACCTGGACCTGCCGGGACGCGCCGCCGCCCACCCGCCCGCGCCGCCGCCCCCGCCGCCGCCCGCGCCGGGACCTGAGCCCGCGGCGCCGGCGCTGAGCGGGCCCCTGCCGCCCGAGCGCCCCGCAGGCCCCGGGGCGGTCGCCCGGATCGTCGTCGTCGTTGTCGCTGCCGCCGCCAGGCCCGCGCCGCCGGAGCCCCGCCGAGGAGCCGCCGCCGCCGCCGCCGCCGCCGCCGCCGGGGACGGAGCCCAGGTGAGCGCGGGCCGGGCCTCCGAGCCGCCGCCGCTGGCCGAGCTGGCGGCGTCGCCTTTGTTCGGCCAGGCCCGGAGCGCGAGGGGCTGGCGGGTCCGGGCGGGAAGGGATGCGCGGCGCGGGGCGGCGGGAGGAGCCGCCGGCGGCGCGGGGCCGGTGCGTGCGTGCGCGCGGGGAGAGAGGTCCGCGGAGCGCCGAGCGCGGGGGAGCCGGCGGGGTCGCGGCGGGCGGTGCGGTCGCCCGCCGGACGTGTCTGTTTCCACCTCGTGCGGCTCGTGGAGCCCGGCGCCCCCGGCACGGTCGCCCCTGGATTTGGCCTTTCCGATGGCGCGCACGAACCCGCAGCGTTGTCGGTGCACGGCCTCCCGCGTCGTCGTTTGCGGGAGGAGCGAGCCCTGGGCGTGCTTGGGGGGAGGGTGCGGGCGCCCCCGGGTCCTCTGCGGGCCTGGAATCAGGTGGGCTGCCAGCGGGGCTGCAGACTGCGGAGCAGAGCGCGCGAGGAAAAGGAGCCGCGCCACAGCTGCCCTGCTAGCGCATCACGTACCCCGAGCGCCCCGGCGCCGCCTCGTCTGCACCTTTACCTTGCGGGTGACATTTAATCAATTGGCTCGTGGCTGTTAGGACGTGCAGGTGCGACTGTAGGGGTTCTGCGCGGGCACCCGGCGGGGAAACCGCTCGCCTGTCGGTTGCACCGAGCCTTGGGGATCTCCCGGAGATGCGGGTCGGTGCCGCCCTGGGCGGGGGAGGAGGAGCTGCAGAGCCCGGCGGCACCTTCGCGTTTTAAGGCGCTCCGCGGTGTCCAGTGGTTCTGTACAAAATGAGTGGAATGGCCTCTGCCTCTGTCAGGTTAAACCTCCACTTGAGTTGCCTGCTCGCCTGTGTCTAGGCATGAACCGCAGATTCTGAGCTCAAAATGGTGCTCTGTGGATGTCCAACTTGAGCGCCTTGGAGGAGCTGCAAGTTGTGGGCATCTGGCTGGTTTAATCCATTGTGTGCCGAGGGTCGGGTTTTCTCCGGTATCGGGTATTCTCGTCGCTGCGCTGCTGTCGGTCGAGGTGGTCAGATGATGATGATCACTTGTAGCGATCGCTCGGGGCCTGAGCGGGACCTGACCCGCACGAGGCTTATTTTACGCAACGTATGTCCTACGTTTAGAATTGAGTAACTGGGGATGAGTGGAGACGCTGGAGATGTGTCTTGAGGGATCTCAGCGGACAGTGGTGGCCAGTTTGAAGTGTGGCCGGATGTTGACAGTTGTACGCTTCGGTTCCAGACTTCCTTCTGTGCTGCCAGAAAACGTAGAAGATAAGACTTAGCCTCTGGCCAGATGAACTTGGTTGGCTGAGGGCACCTTGAAGAAATTTATATTATTCCCTCACCCCAGAGATGCTGAAGGTCTTTGAACACCTTTCATGTGGCACTCCAGGATGCTTTGTTGGGGGAAATGATGGTAAATGAGGTTTTAAGAAATGACTAGCCCAGTTTCATTATCCAAGTTAATTTTGTCAGTGTTTATGGGAGATGGTAATGGTCTGAGTAGCTGCCGCTTTACTTCCCTATCCTGAAAGTTTGCTCTTTCTACAAAAGTTTTTAATATTTATGTTCTCATAAAAATAGAGGATCTCAGACTGTTTTTCTTTCACACCTTGGATCATGAGATATTGATACTCCAGGCAATAGTAACCGTAAAAGTATTGGTTAAGTTAAATTTGACTTATGGTGACACAGAGTGATTTCTTCAAGCTAGCACTTCCTTAAGCAAGAGAATGGATCTGGGGATCCCAGATGTTTTATATACATTAAACTCACACACACACACACAGACTTGATTTTATTATGAGGATCTAGTTTTAATTTTTTTTATTTTTTATTTTTTTAAAGATTTTATTTATTTATTTATTTGAGATCACAGGTAGGCAGAGAGGCAGGCAGAGACTGAAAGCGGGGAAGCAGACTCCCCGCTGAGCAGAGAGCCCTATGCGGGGCTCCATCCCAGGACCCCGGCATCATGACCTGAGCCACCCAGGTGCCCCAGAGGATCTAGTTTTAAAAGACTGATTCTAAGCCTTCCATCTTTCTTGTCCGAAGCAAAGATCTTACTGACAGGTACCTCTGGTTTTCGCTCTTAAGCTATTAAATTAGATAAGGTTGACACCGAGGCTGTCGTAAGACTTAATCCTCACTATTTCATTTTGGATTCTAGCATTTAAGTATTTTAGTAGTAACCTGGGGTACATGTAAATGTTGACTCTGGTTTTCCTTCTTACGACGTTTATTGTTGTTCTTTTTTAAGTGGCGCATGTTTTAACACTTTGACAAAGATTATTTTGTAGCAGGCTTATATTTATACTTAGTTGGCTCAGGAGTTTTGGAACACATAGTTGCATTAGAGGGCTGATTATGAGGGAAAGTGGGGTGCACTCTTTCATTGGACCTGCAGGGGTTAAAACAGAAGTAAGTAATGGGGGGGGATATACTCTAAAATTACGGTATTTCTCACCACCACCACCACCACCACCTTTTTGTTAAACAGCCAGCTTTACTGAGATAAATTTGTGCTTCTCCAAATGCTGTCATCTGGCTCACTTCCAAAACCAAGCTGGGGAGGAGGAGGTCAGGACTGGAGTGGGGCAGCCTTTTTCCTCAGTGAAGAGAGCTTTCAGTTGGAAAGAAATGGAGGATAGAATTCCTACAGTACTGGCTGCAGACGGAGTGTCTGCATGACTGCCCCAACTCCAAGTGAGGGCGAGAAGTGCCTGAGTCATAAACTTACTCTTGCTCCACTCAAAGTGATGCTAATCTTAAATTTAAAAAAAGGGGGGGGGGGTACTAGTGAAAATTAGTTTATTTATCTTTTATTTGAGTATATAGAATATCTTTGGCATCATATAACTTTTCTAACAACTTGACATTTTAAGGCTTAGGAGCCATTTTAAAGACTATTTATGGGTCTTTGGGGCCTTCCCCAGTAAGAATTAGACCCATGAGATTGCATGCGAATGTCGTAGAAGACTCTTAGCGCTCAGTCAGGGCTCAGTGTGCAAAGGTTGCTATCTGAGATTTTACAAGGAAGCAAATAGATTGTCTGCTCTGAGGCTGTTGCCCGTATCAGAACAACATATGAGATTATTAAGATTTGGGGATGCAGCAAACAAAGATTAGCTAGAGCGAAGGAAGTCCTGGGGGCGTGAGTGGGGAAGCATGAGAAACAGGTGAGGAGGGAAAGATTTATAGAAGGTCTTGGAACCAGGAGCCTTTAGCAGAGAGCACCTAGAAGGTCTAAGTAAGCAGGGAAGAGCCAGGCAGAGGGGGGTGTGTGTGTGTGTGTGTGTGTTTTGTTTTTGGTTTCTTTGACATTGTTACGGTTTCTTACTGGTGATTTTTGAGACAAATGGCTTTTTACTTTTCACACCCAGCTTTATTTTAGAGGATCTTCTGATGTTTTAGATGAGCTGTAAGGCAATCTTTTGAAGGAGTATTGGTGTTCCAGTCTTTTTGTATGATGAGTAGATTTTGTTTACTTAATTAAGATGGCATCTTAATTTTGCTTGGAGATGTCACAGATTTAAATAGAGAGAACAGAATATCAAATGAGAACTGGCCCCCTTTTTTTTTTAGGTAGATTTTTACAGAATTTCTTGCTTTAAGCCAGTTAATCATGAATATCTAAGTTTTTACAAATTAGCTTTTAAATAATTGTGCAGTCATGAGGAGAGCATTCTTTACTTTGCCAAATAATAATACAGTAAGCTTTCTTTAAAAATAGATTTTAATGCAGTAAAGATGTTCTCAGTTATAAGCATTCAGCTTGTATACAACTTTTCAAGAATATAATTACTTACAAATATAAAGATTACTTGTCAGAAATAGCTGTAATCTTGTGTAGAGATTGTATATGTGATGTTGAAACCAAGAAGTGTGTAATCCTTGCCCAGGGAACTTGTTTGAATAGCTTGCTTAAAATAATCCTTTAAGTTTCCTATTGTGCAGAGCATGCATTTGAACTGTAAGATATTTAATGAAAAGTAAAATACGTGTTCTTTAATTCTCCAACTGGGATGTGACAAGGTTTTATATATTAAAAACATGGTGAAAATTCATACCCTTTGTGCCATTTTGAGAGTTTTACTAAAAATGAATTCTTTTCTTGGCCACAGATGCTTTCAGAGAATGAAGAAGCTGTTGCAGGGATGGAGAGCTGTTTGTTAAGAATGCATTCTTCCCCCGTAGCCCTCCAAAGGCTACAGAGCTGTGTGCGGAGCTAGACAATCTGGGCACCCAGCCATAAAACACCAGTGCTGAAGCACAGATAGTTGTTCGCGCCCTCCTGAGCCCTCCTGGCTGCAACCACTGCAGAAGGAATGGCCTTGGGAAAGCAGTGTTCACTGCTGTTTTGAACTCTTAATATTCCATGTGGCTCTTTGGTTTTGTTTTGTTTTGTTTTGGTTTTTTTTGTTTGTTTTGTTTTTAAAGATTTTATTTATTTATTTATTTGACAGACAGAGAGCACAAGTAGGCAGAGAGGCAGGCAGAGAGAGAGGAGGAAGCAGGCTCCCTGCCTAGCAGAGAGCCCGATGTGGGGCTCGATCCCAGGACCCTGAGATCATGACCTGAGCCGAAGGCAGAGGCCCAACCCACTGGGCCATACAGGCGCCCCGTCATGTGGCTCTTTGAGTTCCAACTATGCAGTGGGACTTTGGTTTTCTAAGATACAGTAATGTGTAAGGACAGGCAAGGTTCTAAGGCACGTCTCTTCCAGGTCAATGTATTTAAATATTTGCTCTAGGAAGTGGGAGTAGTGACTTGTCTGTCCTGTGTTCTCTCTCTCCTTCTTTGCCTATTTGTCACAACACTCCTTTCTTATTAGAGAGCAGCCTGCCTGAACACCCATGGGATCACTGGACCACTGGGTCATAGCACGCAGGGCCCAAAGAGTCATCTGGAATCTGTCTTCCAGAGAGCCGGCAGGAGGGATTGGTCTGTTTGTGGCTTGGTTCCCACTTTACTTCCTCATCAAAAAATTTTTTGTGCAAAAGTATGAGAATGAAAGAGTGTGCAAATAGATCAGTTTGTCGTCATTATAAGGTTACAGCATTTTCTGTGACCAGCATCTGTTAGTATATAAATCCACAAGATCCCCAGTGATCCTCTAGAATGCAAACACCTGAATGGCTCTTTTTTCTTTTTCTTCTTCTTCCCCCCCCACCAAAGATTATTTATTTATTTATTTATTTGACAGGCAGAGATCATAAGCAGGGGGAGAGGCCATGGGGGGTGGGAAGCAGACTCCCTGCTGAGCAGAGAGCCTATGTGGGGTTCAATCCCAGGACCCTGAGCTCAGCCACCCAGAGGCCCCAGCTCTTTTTTTCTTTAAAGACCCTTTCTGTTTTCTTTCTTTGGAACATTTTAGAAATTAATACTGTATTGTGTCTTCATAATGCCCTTCCTGTCAATGCCCTTCCAGTACCACAGTATCAAGTCACGTCATTCTCAGCAGGGGACCACCCCTGTCTATGGTTGAGTCCCTTACTAAGGTGCAGACTGGGTAGAGCCAAGGTGGTTTAGGGGGAGAGTGGTTTGTCGAATTCATTTATGTGTGCCGCCTAGCTCGGTAAGACTAGTGTCTCTCACAGCTAAAATCAGCTGCTTGAGTTGAGCCTGGCAAGGGTATTGTTTACTTTTTATTCCCAAAGATAATTTCTTTTTAATTACTCTTTTAATAAGTGGGGGAAATCTAAGTTAAAGTAGCAACAGGGAATTGAAGTTAAGATCTGCTGTTGGGAAATGGCAGCGTTGGCACACTGTCACCTTTCCATCCACGCGTGCCGTGGAAAGATGTTAACAGAGTTGTTCAGAAGTTACAAGGGGGGGCGCAGAATTACTCCTTTGATTACATTCTGTTTTCTCACACTGTATATCACGAGGGCAGTGCACAAGGGGAGGGGAAAGGCGGTAGGAAAGGAATTTAATCTTTGTTCTTCAGGAGGCTGATGTTTTAGAGAAGGGTTTTGGGCTGGGGGAGGAGGTAGGGGAGGAAGGTGGTGGCTCTGGGGAAGGAAGGACATTTGAGTCTCTGGGACAGTTGAGAATTGGGGATGGGGACGGGCAGGGGCTGCTTGGAAAGCTCTCAGGTCACCAGAGCTCCACTTAAAAATAATCTTCAAATAGGTACAGCTAATAATTGAGCACTTATTGTGTGATAGTGTACCGAGGACATGAGTATTATTCCATTTTCACAGCACAACACACCTGAAAAATGGTTGCTTTTATTGTTCCCAATGTACAGACCCAGAAAGGGAGGGCAGAGGACAAAGTAATTTCTACACAATCCTACAGCTGGTAGAAAGTAAAGCCGGAATTTAGACTCAGTCCACTTCAAAGCCCTCACTCATGGATAAATAGCTTGGATTATTTGAATAGCTTTTTAATTAGTCTTTCTTCTGGTCTATATCCTACCAATCCATCTGCTAATATTAGCCGAATGCTTTCTGGGCACTGTGTGTGTGTGTGTGTGTGTGTGTGTAATCCGTTCCTCAGCAGCAACCTGTGAGGTCGCTCTGTTACTGTGTACATTCTCTAGATGGGGGAGCTAAGCCCCACGGAGGTTGAATAATTTACCCCAAATCAGGGACTTAATAATGCGTTTAGGTGCTGTGATGCCAACATCGTCCCCTTGCACTATCCTCCCCTTGCACTGCCTTCTGAACCCCAAGCCTGGAGCGTTGTTAATGCTCTATGCCACCAAAACTTAATGCCCTTCCCTGTGCGCTGACCACAATGAGGACCAACGGCTCCCTGCCCTCCTAGAGTTGTCTGACTAGTGAGAGAGGCAGACACCAGACAAAACACAAAACAAAAACTGAAATAGCAATTAAATGTTGTGAAACTTCCTTAAGTTAACAAAAACGTATGGTATATAATTATATAGTCATATACCGTATCTTCCCTCTTGAAGATGCATGTTAACATAATGGATGCTCCTGAAAGTCCAGCGGGAAAAAAATGTTTACCTTTATTAGCCCAATTTTCCCCCAATTTATGTGACCACCACACATTGTTTACACATTATACTGCCCTTTGATTCAGTGGAATCAACTTTGAGAATGCAGAAATAGAGTGCCTGATCATTCAGAAAAAGGAGATGCCCACGGGTTGCAGTGGTCAGGCAAGACTTCACTGGAAACAGGACCTGGAAAGTTGATAGAATTTGGCTGGATGGGGGAATGTTTTGGAAAGTGGCTAAAAATAGCAGCTAGAATTCTTTTTTTTTTTAAAGTAGACTCCATACCCAGCATGGAGGCCAATATGGGGCTTGAACTCACAACCCTGAAACCAAGACCTGAGCTAAAATCAAGAGTCACTCAGACACATAGCGGACTGAACCACCCAGGCACCCCTGGGACTCAGTATTTTTATCAAATAAGTGAACACTAGGTCTAGCTGTAAGTAGAAGCTTATGTTGGCCGTGCGGCTAAGGAGCTGTGTGGGTACAACCTCCATTCTTTGGCTGCCAATGATTGTTGATGGGCATGACATGAACCAGGTGGCAGATTAGAAACCTCTTTTGAGCAGGAGGTTGAAGGGGAAATTGGAAGTGTGAAGACCATGGTTTCTGTAGTTGTCACTGTAAGGTGATGCAGGCTTGGACAAGCTTAGTGGTAGGACCCAACTGAAAAGGTGTTACAAAGAATCAGCAGGACAAAACGAAACAGAAGGACTGGTGTGGGCTGTTGGAATCAGTGAGTTCTAAAAGGTAAGACTCGCAGTGCTTGCCGCTCTTTCTGGAAGTTCTGGAGAGGCTTTAGGTAATTGAAGAACCTAATGTTGAAGTAGTTGGTAAAATACATGGAGTGCATCCTTTTAGAATGCTGACTGGGGAAAGATGATACATAAGATAGCAGTTTTAGGAGAGTTTGTTGTTTGAGTTCTGGGATAGAGATTTGACTCACAGCATAAATCCCAGTATGTAATGAGCCATGTAATAATAGGGTTCTGCTGTTAATTATGGTGAATACTCTCGATGAAATCAAATGTTCTTAGTACCATACCCATAAAAATATCTTAACTCGGACTTTATGTAACAGTACTAGGTGTGTTGTAAACTATATGGATATGGGATATTGACAGAAAAGAGAGAAAACAAATCTTCATTATTTCTAGGACATGTAAGATCAGATTATGACATAACAGATAAGATTATAACATAAACAGCAGTGTTAGGCTGTGTTGAAGTTACCAGAACTTTTTAAAGGTTAGATAAATGTAATAGCATCCTTAAACCGAAGTGATTGTAGATTCTTTTTTTTTTTTTTTTTTTAACAAAGAAAACAAATCCATAAAATGGACCTTTTGTTACTTTTATAGAGTGCAGTGGGGAAGCTTTTTGGGGGGCTGGCTTTAAAACAGACAAGAATATTATTTTATTACTGTAGTCAGGTGATGAGTAAGAATCTTAGCCACGGTTGCACTTTTGTATATATTACGGTTTTGTGTTTAATTGATGAGCATGAGTCATTCACGCTGTTCATTTCAGACTCAGAACTCCAGCAAAGCTCCTTACAGATTCCTGTTTTGCAAAGAAACCTTCATCATCATCATCATCATCATCATCATTTCTCTCTTAGATTTTGAGCAGGGATAATAACATGTCCAAATCTTTATTTTATCTACAGTATTTTATGGATACTAAGATCAACGTTTTCAGTTTTGTTTTGAGTCATCTGTTCCTTCAGAGATGTTGTTTCCACAAGTGAGAGTAGGGGGAGAGAAGAGGCTGAGAAATGAGTACTTTCCTTCCGTTTTTAGTCTTTTTGGGAATAGTGACCTGCTGACCATGTTTTCAGCTGGTCAGCCCAGCGTGTGGGCGGCGTCTGCAGGTGTGCGGCCATCTCCACAGTCCTCTGCGGCGCCCTTGCTCCATGTTTGCTGTGGGCACCCAGAGCAGTGGGCTCTTGCCTCTCCCAGAGGCCCTTGGGCTGTGCCAGGAAGTGCCACCAACCAAATTATAAAAAATAATGTGACATTTCTTATGGACATTTAAATTTTGGAATGGAAATCAGATTACAAAATAATTCCTGGTTTGCCTTTTACAGATCTGGTAACTATCTTCAGATACTAGCTCACTGGAAGAATGAGTATTTTAACTAATGGAACCATTCTGGCCAACCCAGAATGTTTGGTTAGTATGTATTAAACATATCATTTTATTTTCTATCAGGGGGACTCTAGAAATCAGATTTTAAAAGAATGTTGTCAAAATTCTTTTTCTTGAAATCAGTTTGTGTTATTCCTAATTCCTCTGGCAAAATTATTAGATGTGGTTATTTAGTTAGCTTGCATACTTGCCTATTTGTCTTTTTTTTTTTTTTAAGATTTTATTTATTTATTTGAGAGAGACAGAGTGAGAATGATGGGGAGGCAGAGAGAAGGAGAAGCAGACTCCCCGCTGAGCAGGGAGCCTGATGTGGGGCTGATCCCAGGACCCTGGGATCACGGCATGAACAAAAGGCTGCTGCTTAATGACTGAGCTACCCAGGTGCCCCTCAAATAAATAAATAAAATCTTTTTTAAAAAATGAGTTTTTCTCTTTAAGTTGTGATTTTCTAACTAAGTCTCAAACTAGTGGACATCAATTTCAGGATTCAGCCTTTAAGATCATTCAGAAGTTTTGTTTTGTTTTAAGGTTTTATTTATTTATTTGACAGATCGGGAGTAGGCAGAGAGGCAGGCGGTGGGGGCGGGGATGGGGGGCGGGGATGGAGGGCGGGGAAGCAGGCTCCCCGCTGAGCAGAGAGCCCAGTGCTGGGCTCCATCCCAGGGCTCTGGGATCATGACCTGAGCCGAAGGCAGAGGTTTTAACCCACTGAGCCACCCAGGTGCCCTCAGAAGTTTTTCTTATCTTTTTATTTGTTCTTTTTTCCCATAACCTTTCCCCCATTTTTTCATTTGCTTTTTAAATTTTTTTTTCATTTATTTTACATTTTTTTCTCCTGAAATTGCACTTCAGAAACGATAGTAAGGCGTGGTTTGGGGCAGTAGGGTGAACAGTCTGCTTTCTTGCATTTCAGTGCACTGTTGTGTTGCTAAGCCCGTTTGCTCTGAAGATACAAATTCACGGCTGGAGGAAGGATTCTAAATTTCATAATAGCTATAGTTTTTTTAATATGTATAATTTCATTTTTTATGAATTTATTTATTTTAGAGAAAGAGAGTGTGCACTTGCATGCACACAGGTTGGGGAAAGGCCGAGGGAGAGAACCTTCAAGCAGTCTCCCCACTGAGTGGGGAGCCTGACATGGGGCTCGATCCCATGACCCATGAGATCACGACCTGTGCCAAAAGCAGGAGTCAGATATTCAACTGACTGAGCCACCCGGTTACCCCAATAGCTATAGTTTTTTGAGTGCTTATCATGTGCCAAATATAGAAAGTCTAATAATTTCATTTATTCTCATTAGTAGATAAGAAACCGAGGTATGAAAGAGGTTAGGTCTACTTGATTAACAATGACCATGCTCCTGACTGTTAACATTATTCCATTTCATTCAGACAGACAGAGTGATTTTCATTATTTTTAAAGATCTAAGAGTTCTTTGGGGCCCCAAATGTGAAGTGTGACATTTGACCTATTTTAATAAAATAATTTTATTAAGTGTCACATAAATAACCTGTGTCTATTGGGTTCATAGCCTCAAATAGTATCATTTTGGGTGCTAAAAGCATATTAAGAGAAAACTAACGTTGATGTGTTTATAAGAATCATTTATATTTGAAAAACCTGATGGGTGAATTTCTTTTCTCTCTGATTTCTAACTTTGGCATCTAGAATGCAGTGAGGCAAGGAGTGTGTCTATAAGACAAAGATCTCATGGATTTTTTTTTTTCCACAGCAGCAGGTTTTTCTTGAAGCATTATTTGAAAATTAATGCTACTGGAAATTTTAAGCCTATTTAAAGGGATTCTAGTTTTGATCCAAATTATTAAAAGTGAGAAGACATTTCTGTAAAACTCTGTGTCACCTTGAAACTGGAATGCTTTAGTTAATGGGGTAAGCTGGAGGTAAGCTGCCTTTGATACAGAAGAGCCGCATACAGATGGGCGATAACTGTCTTTCTTCAGTCTAATTCACCCATTTCCTATTCAATCTCAAATCTCAGTTGGAAGGCAGTTTCCCTCGCTTGACCCATTTTTCATCTGCATTATATCTTTCTTCTGCTTCTTCAACAAAAAAAGTTTAAAGGAATGGAGTGTAACCCTTGCAGACTTACATGGTAAGAAGAGTTAAAGATACTTGCTTTGGAATATGCATATTATCTTTTTGTTATGTGGCTGTCTGGTTGGAGGGATAACAATTTTGCTGTGTCTTTTTTTTAAACTTCTGAATGGTTTACTTACCAGATAGTTGGAAAGGATTATTGGTTTGAGGAAAAGCCCTAAATCAATACAGCTTTTATTGCTTCTTTAAAATCTCACAAATAAGTCTGAAAAGTCATCTGGCATCTTGCTGTTTCTGTAGCTGGACAATTTAGGTCTTATTCTTCAGCCTGCAGAACTGTTCCTTTTTCAGAAAAGTAGATAACATTAAAAATTTTTCTGATGTCCTTTTTTTTTTAACTGTTGTGGCTTGCTGAATCAAAGCAGCAGAGTTTGATACAAGTTCAATGTCATTTCCTTCAAGAATTATTTCATCTTTTGGGGCACCTGGGTGGCTCAGTTGGTTAAGTGTCCCAACTCTTGATTTCAGCTCAGGTCATGATCTCAGGATTATGGGGTCGAGCCCCATACCAGACTGTGCTCAGCGGGGGAGTCTGCTCGAGATTCTCCCTCTTCCTTTGTCCCTCCACACAATGCTCTCTCTAAAAATAAGTAAATAAATCTTTAAAAAAATTAACTCATCTTTCTCGGATTGAGATACCGAGCACACAACAAACACTTGAACTCTCCTGAACCCTACAGGTGTATTTTTCACCCAAGAAATTTTGGATTTTGAGATGCCTGGGTGGCTTAGTTGGTTAAGCGACTACCTTCGACAACTCAGGTCCCGAGTCCACATTGGTCTTCCTGCTGGGCGAGAAGCCTGCTTCTCCCTCTGCCTCTGCCTGCCACTCCCTGCTTGTGCTCTCTTTCTCTCTGACAAATAAATAAATAAAACTTTAAAAAATTTTTGGATTTCAAGAAGAGAACCATTCTCCTGAAGAACAATGTTGATGGGAAAGTGAGCGTACATGGACCTCATCTGGTAACAGAAACCCAGTCTAACACCTTGATCATGTTCTGTCCAGGACTACAGATAGTGTGGGCAGTAGCCAGTTCTTTTCTGTTTCCTGCCATTTGTCCACTCAGAGTCTCTTCTTCTTTCCGAGGAGACTGAGTTCTACATTGATGGGATTGAAGTCCCTCCGCAGGGTTCCTCTGGGGCCCTTCACTGTACCAGTGCATGTATCCCTCTAGAGCGATGTTGACATTTTCTGGGCTGTCAGCACTGTGATTGCTGAGAGTGGTCTTCGTTCTCACAGTAGATGTGGCAAAGAGCAACAATTTTGCTTTTTTTGATTTCACAGTTTTCAGAAGAGAAATATGTTAAATGACTGATACTGGTAGAAAGGCATATGGGTAGAAGAAAAAAATAGGTGTGTAGGGGTAAGGATCTTGTTTTAGTAACATGGACAGTTTAAGGATATTGTCATTTTAGTAGACATATATATAGTGACCCTGATATTGATATGTATGTGTTGTAAATTGTCCACTTATGTGGAGATCTGGTCTCTTAATATCATTACTTTTATATCTCCACTAGTCACAGATATGACATGTTATCATGTGATAACATTCATTTCACATCCGCGGCTTATAGAGTGCTTAAATTGGCTCTGTCCTTGCTAGATCAAATTAAAAATGCCCCAACATACCTAACCTAACAAGAATCTCCTTCATGAGATTGTCTCTGACTTCACTCGTGGAAATTTCCTCTTTATCGACATTCACACCTTTGGTAATTCAGTCCTTTAACTTTAAATACCACACAAGTGGAGCCCCTGATTGGCTTAGGGTCTGCCCTCAGCTCAGGTCATGATGTCAGGGTCTTTGCATCCAGCCCGCATCAGGCTCCTCCCCCACTCTCTCTGCTTGTGTTCCCTCTCTCACTGTGTCTCTCTGTCAAATAGATAAATAAAATCTTTTTAAATATTACCATACAAGCCGTGAAGATTTCTGAATTTTGCATCACCGGTATGAACTGCCCCCCGACTCAGTATTTTCATACCCAGTTGCCTTCACATCTCCATGTGACTGTCGCGTGAGAATTTCCGCCTCAGATGTCCACGACTGAACTCCCGCTCTCAGCCCTACCTCCACTGCGCTTGCACTCCTCCGTGTCTCCGACAGCACTTTCTTCCTTTAGTTGCTCCAGTCAGAAATTTTGGAATCCCCCTGACTCCCCTCTTTGTCTCTATGTACACTTCATAAAAAAATGAGATTTCTAGGTAACTGTGGGTCAAAGAAGGGATCACAAGAAAAGTCAGAACATATTTTGAACTGAATTAAAAATAGAAAACACAACACTCTAAAATTCCTCTGGTGCAGCCAAACTGTACTAAGAGGGAAATTTATAGCTTTAAAATGTCTATTTTAGAAAAGGAGAAGGATCAAATCAGAAATTAAGCTTTCACCGTTTGAATCCACAGAGTGAAAAACAAATTAAAAAAAGAAAAAAGCAAACAAAAGGAAGGAAATAAAGATCAGAGTGGAAGTCAGTGGAGTAAAACCAGAAAAATAGTAGAGAGGATCAATAAAACCAAAAGCTTGTTAAGTGGAAAGATCAACAAAATTGACAAACCTGTGGCTAGACTGAGAAAAACAGAGAAGACAGCTTAGGTGAAATGACACAGTCCTAGAAGTGGACAGAATCCACCAAACTGATTTAAAAAGAATGAAAAATCTGAATGGGCGTATAGTAAGTGAAGACATTAGTAATTACAAATCGTTTTTAAAATAAGCTCTACACCCAACATGGGGCTGGAACTCATGACTCTGAAATCAAGAGTCCCACCAACTGAGCCAACCAGGTGCCCTAGTAATTACAATTCTTGCCACAAAGAAAAGCCCAGGTCATCCAGGTCATCTGGGCTTCACTGGTAAATGCTGTCAAACATAAAAACCTAATACCAAACCTTCACACACATTTCCAGAAAATAAAGAAAGAGGAAATCCTTTTTTTTTTTTTTTTTTTTTAAGGATTTTATTTATTTATTTGACAGAGAGAGAGACCACCAGAGAGGAAACACAAGCAGGGGAAGCGGGAGAGGGAGGAGCAGACTCCGAGATGAACAGGAAGCCCAGTGCAGGGCTTGATCCCGGGCCCCTGGGAATCATGCATGACCTGAGCCGAAGGCAGACACTTAATGTCTGAGCCACCTAGGCACCCTGAAGAAATGTTTTCTAACTGATTCTTTGAGGCCAGTATTGCCATGGTACCAAAGCCAAAGATATCACAAAAAATTAAAACCACAGCCAGATCCTTTCATGAATGTAAGTGCAGAAATCTTCAGCCAAATATTAGGAAGCCAAGTCTGGCAACGTGTAAAAATGATTATGACCAGGGGCATCTGGGTGGCTCAGTCAATTCTCCATCTGACTCTTTTTTTTAAATATGGAACGCTTCACGAATTTGTGTCATCCTTGTGCAGGAACCGTACTAATCTCTGTGTCGTTCCAACTTTAGTGTATGTGCTGCCGAAGTGAGCACTCCATCTGACTCTTGATCTCAGCTCAGATCTTGATGTCAGGGTCATGAGTTCAAACCCCACACTGGGCTTCATGCTGAATGTGGAACCTACTTAAAAAAAAAAAACAAGATTATACTATAAAGCTAAAGCAGTTAAGACAGTTTGGTATTGGCACGTAGATAGACATATTGACAAATGGAACATAGCTGAGTGTTCAGAAATAAACCCTTACAGGGAACTGATTTTCGACACAGTGCAAGGCATTTCAGTGGGGGAGAAGGTAGTCTTTTTTTTTTTTTTTTAAAGATTTTATTTATTTATTTATTTATAGATTTTATTTATTTATTTGTCAGAGTGAGCACAGGCAGACAGAGTGGCAGGCAGAGGCAGATGGAGAAACAGGTTCCCTGCCGAGCATGGAGCCCGATGTGAGACTCGATTCCAGGACGCTGGGATCATGACCTGAGCCGAAGGCAGCGGCTTAACCAACTGAGCCACCCAGGCGTCCCAAGATTTTATTTATTTATTTATTACAGAGATTAATACAGAGATCACAAGTAGGTAGAGAAGCAAGCATTGAGAGAGAGAGAGGAGGAAGCAGGCTCCCCGCTGAGCAGAGAGCCCGAAGTGGGGCTCGATCCCAGGACCCTGGGATCATGACCTGAGCCGAAAGCAGAGGCTTTAACCCACTGAGCCACCCAGGCGCCCCAAGAAGGTAGTCTTTTCTTTAAGATTTTAAAGTATCTCTGCACCCAGTGTGGGGCCTGAACTCATCATCCTGAGACAAGAGTCATGTGCTCCACCACTTGAGCCAGCTGGCTGCTCTGAGATGGGCTTCTCCTGCGTGTCTGCACAGTACAGATAAACCATCCCTTCACACAAGAAGCTGACCATGAATGTATACTCATAGGGCCAGTTAAGTGGAAACAGTCCAAAACCATCAAGTGGTAAATGGATATTGGAAATGCGGATGAAGTTGGTTTGTTTTTTTTTAAAGATTTTATTTATTTGTTTGACAGAGAGAGAGAGAGATCACAAGTAGGCAGAGCGGCAGACAGAGGGAGATGGAGAAGCAGGGTCTCCACTGAGCAGGGAGCCGGATACGGGGCTCGATCCCAGGACCCTGGGATCATGACCTGAGCTGAAAGCAGAGGCTTAACCCACTGAGCCACCCAGGCGCCCCGAGAATGAAGTTCTGAGACATGCTATAGTGTGGATGGATCTCAGTAACATCATAGCAAGTGAAAATAGCCATATTTCGTTTACATGATATTTCCACAAAGGGCAAAACTACGGGGTCCAAAAGTGTGTTAGTTGTCCAGGGCTAAGGGCGAGAACGAGGAATGGCTTCAGTTTGGATCTTGGTGGGTAATGGAAACATTCAAAACCTGGATCATTGTTCTTATAGCTGTACAATACCATAAATGTATGAACTTCATAGAGGAGAAAAAGCTACCCTTTTTTCTGAAGGCTTTGGTGTGTACACACTGCAGACACTTCTGTATTTTTTATTAAAAATATGAGGATGGGTTCTTGTGCTTTTGTTGTCCTTAGTTTTATTTGGGGTTTATATTACCATTGCCATTGAAGGTTCTCTATAGTCAAGGTGGTAATGGGTTAGCAACAACAATCCTACTAACCAGCATTATATTTTGTGCGCCTGCTGTGTTTTCAAGAATGTCTTAATTAATTTAAATTATTGAAAATTCACAGATCTTTGGGGTTTATAGAGGAGAAAACTGAGATCCAAAGAGGGGGTGTGACTTGCCTAAGATCAGACAGTCCTGGCCTCGAACTGGAGTCTTGGAGAAAACTAATTTTATGCCTTTTGGCATAGATAAAAGAGCAAAGGGAAAGATGATTATAAAACAGGTCAGTGAGCAAACATATTTTAAAAATTAATCTTGCCAGTAATCAAAGAAAAGCAAATTAAAGAAACCAGATTCAGGGGGGAACATATTAAGTTGACAGTATTTAAATATAATACTAAGGAGAAAGAGGAAAGAAATCCTTCCACCAGTGCTGCTAGTATAGTAAGAAAATGGCTGTGAAAATGGTCACGTACTCAAAAGACTGAGTTACGTTGTTGCCCATGAATGTATCTGTTGAGATTCAGTTTTGAAGTACTTTTGGTGGATGTGGGTGGGGAACAAAATGAGAAACTGAGTGACCACCAGAAAGGCAATGGTAGAGGGAATGGGGATGCTTCCCTTGTAATTTTGCCTATAAAGGAGGCTACACACAGCACTCTTTTGTTAAGATGTTTATTTAGTTGTCAGAGAGAGAGAGAGCACAGCAGGGGGAGTGGCAGGCAGAGGGAGAAGCAGGTTCCCTGTTGAGCAAGGAGCCTGATGCAGGACTGGATCCCAGGACCCCAGGAACATGACCCCAGCCGAAGGCAGACACCTAACCAAATGAGCTACCCAGGCATCCCAGCACTTTTTTTTTTTCTTAAGGTTTTATTTGTTTCAGAGAGAGAGAGCGCATAAGTAGTAGGCTGAGGGGCAGAGGGAGAATTAGACTCCCTGCTCAGCTGGGAGTCTGACTCGGGTCTCCATCCCAGGACTCTGGGAAGCCCAAGGCAGACCCCCAACCAACTGAGCCACCCAGGCACCCCTCACGCAGCAGTTTTTAAAAAAAGATTTGTCATTCCTTTTTTTTTTTTTTTAATTTTATTTATTTATTTGACAGAGAGATCACAAGTAGGCAGAGAATCAGGCAGAGGGGGAGGAGGAAGCAGGCTCTCCGCTAAGCAGAGGGCCCTATTCGGGGCTTGATCTCAGGACCCTGAGATCATGACCTGAGCCGAAGGCATAGGCTTAACCCACTGAGCCACCCAGGCGCCCCAATATTTTTCATTCTTGTAGAAAAGTAATTATTTCCCAAGTATTATTTAGTCACATCTATCCTTTTGAGGGTAAAATCAATTTTTTCTTTTCTTTTAAATGATTTTATTTATTTATTTATCAGAGAGATATCAAGAGAGGGAACATGAGCAGGGGGAGCAGGAGAGAGAGAAGTAGGCTTCCTGCTGGGCAGAGTCTCCAATGCGGGGCTTGATCCCAGGACCCTGAGATCATGATCTGAGTTGAAGACAGATACCCAATGACTGAGCCACTGGGTAGAATCTTTTCTTCTGAAAATACGGAAAAACGTTGTGGTTAAGACTTAATACACAAGTAAAGTTTCAACACAGAAGCGGGAGCGAGCATATGGTTGCTGTCTTTTAGTCTGCCACATAAGACAAGCAAATAAAAACTACCACCATCCATTCTTATCATTATAAAAGACATCCCTGTGCGAAGAAGTACAAAAGACACCATCTTAGAGGATAGTCCTTAGCTTGAGTGAATATAACCTTATGAAAAGTTTACCTGACATCATCTCCTTTTTTTCATTCTTTGGAGTCATCTTGAGTGTGTGGATGTGCGCATGCACATGTGACAGGGGTATACGTATATCAAAATTTACTGAATGGTATACTTTATTTTTTATTTATTTATGTATTTTTTAAAGATTCCATTTATTTATTTGAGAGAGACAGTGAGAGAGAGCATGTGAGGGGAGAAGGTCAGAGGGAGAAGCAGACTCCCCGAGGAGCTGGGAGCCCGATGTGGGACTCGGTCCCGGGACTCCGGGATCATGACCTGAGCCGAAGGCAGTCGCCCAACCAACCGAGCCACCCAGGTGTCCCTGAATGGTATACTTTAAAGATATGCGGTTTATTTTTCTCACTAACTGATAACGAGCATTTGGCACTGCTGTTTTAAGTGTGGTCTTGGGAATTGTCTAGCCACTTCTGGGCTAGGTTTCTAGGAATGCTGCTTATAAGCTGGGTAACTTTGGGTTTATTTTTTAAATTTCTCTGAGCTTTGTTTTTTCATCTGGAAGATGTGAATAATAATGCCTACTACAGGGTTATATGGATTAAATGAGATAGTGAGTAAATTTGACACCTTTGTAGGTACACATTATCTTCTCTGTGTTCACCTTGCAAAGTCTTTTACTCACTGTCACACATTTGTACTGTCATTATCTGTGTGTGTGTGTGTGTGTGTGTGTGTGTGTGAGACTGTAATTGCAGAGGAGCGATTCAAGCATAGAGAGTGGTGTCATTTTAATCCTACCATAGACGTGACCATAGCAGTCACTTTGGTGTGGTTTATAAGGTATGTGGGGTGGGGAGAATTTTTACTCTGAAAACGCGGATGTGCTGGTGTATAAAATTATTGTGTGAGTAAAGACCTGGGATAGAGATTGAATTTGAATTTTGTGTAGATTATTAGGATTTGTTCTTGTGGGGCGCCTGGGTGGCTCAGCGGGTAAAAGCCTCTGCCTTCAGCTCAGGTCATGATCCCAGGGTCCTGGGATCGAGCCCCACATCGGGCTCTCTGCTCAGCGGGGAGCCTGCTTCCTCCTCTCTCTCTGCCTGCCTCTCTGCCTCCTTGTGATCTCTGTCTGTCAAATAAATAAATAAATAATCTTAAAAAAAAAAAAGAATTTGTTCTTGTGATGATCATATTGTCAGTTTAATTTACTATATTTCACACAAAGAAGCCGCAGTCGGGGTTCCAGAAATGCTTATAAATAGGTCTCCTGTGGCATTTAATTATCATAATGTGTAAAGCTTTATTCAGTGAGATCAGATACTTAAGAAAAATACAGTCACTTAGTCACTTACATATAAAGCTTAGTTTTCCTCTTCATGTTAAAGGTATGTTAAAGAGGAAAAAAGTGGAATGTTTAACATGTTGCTACTTGGCATACAGATTGTATGACTTATATGACAGATGGTTCTGGTTGGGATCTATTTCAAGTGCTTAGACTTTCCAGTTTTTATATAATTATATATGTATACAAGTTTTTTTCTATTAGAGTATAAACTCCTTGAAGGCAAGATTCATGTTTGACTTTTTTCATCTTTTATAAAACTTAGCTCAGTGACTTTTATACAGTATACACTGAGTAAATATTGCTTGGTTGATTGAATAAGTCTTCATATGTGTTAGGTTACTGACTTCTGATGGTGTCAGGTCTCTCTCCAAAGTTTGATGAGATTCCTAGTGATAAGGAAAGTAAAGTGAGCAATAAGATCTCCTTTTCAATTTCACTGATATCTTTCCTGGGTCCATAATCACCAGTAATTTTAAAGCTTTATGTAATGAAAAGCAACTCCATGACTCAAAATGGTAGATATTCGTGACCTGGCATGTAACAGAAAGACAACTTTTAGGTCAGAAAGAAATAGCAATTATTGAGCCTTGGCTTAGTGGTAGCATTGGATGTTAACATTTTTAAAAAAGATTTTATTTATTTATTTGACACAGGGGGAGAGCGAGCGCGCACACAAGCAGGGGAGCAGCAGAGGGAGAGGGAGAGGCAGGCTCCCTGCTGAGTAGGGAGCCCGATGTGGGATGCAATCCTGGCACTCCAGGATCATGACCTGAGCCAAGGCAGTTGCTTAACAAACTGAGCCACCCAGGTGCACAGATCTTAACTTTTTAGATGGTCACAGACTCTTTGAGAATCCAGAAAACCTAACTAGAACAAGAAAAATTTTAATAATAAAAGAATTTATCTCCAAAAAGTTTCTCCTTTTCAGATAATGTTAATAAAAAGTAATTCTTTCAGGGGCACCTGGGCTCAGTCTGTTAAGCATCTGCCTTCTGCTCAGGTCATGATCTCAGGATTCTGGGATCGAGCCCCGCATTGGGCTCTCTGCTCACCAGGGAGCCTGCATCCCCCACCCCCACCCCGGATTTCTCTCTGCCTAATTGTGATCTCTCTCTCTGTCAAATAAATAAATAAAATCTTAAAAAATTAATTCTTTTGTATTTTAATATTTACTATGAATTATCTAATAATTTAAGAAGGGAAAAGCTGTCCTCTTATGAAGCTAGCATAATTGTAATACTAAAAACATGGAAATGATAGCAACAAAGCTAACTCTAAATTTCCGTCACATAGGGCACTTGGGTGGCTCAGTTGGTTAAGCATCTGCCTTCTGCTTGGGTCATGATCCTGGGGTCCTGGGATTGGACCACACGTCGGGCTTTCTGCTCAGCGGGGATCCTGCTTCTCCCTCTCCCTCTTCCACTCCCCCTGCTTGTGCTTTAAATCTTAAATCCTTTTTTTTCTTTAAGTTTCTTGGTTTTTTGTTTTTTGTTTTAATTTGAGAGGGAGAAAGAGTACACATGCTAGCAGGCAAGAGCAGGGGGAGGGGCACAGAGAGGAGAGAAGCAGACTCCCTGCTGAGCATGAAGTCAGATTTCATGACCCACTGAGCTGAAGGCAGATGCTTAAGCATCTGAGCCACCCAGGTGCCCCTAAGTCTGAGAATTTTAAATAATTTACCAGCAAGTATAATTTACCAGTATTAGTATTATTTCCTTAAAATCTCTTTCTAAAGAAAATTTGAGACAAATGGAGCAGCCTATTACATCAGCAGAGTGGTAAGACCAAGTAAGGGTTACCTTGGCAATGCAAGAACTCTTAAAATCCCCCTAGCAGTAGATCAAGTAAGACCAAGTAAGGGTTACCTTGGGGATGCGAGAAATCTAACATTCCACTGCATTGGTAGATCAATTATAAGATTATCCTAATTGCTACCTAGAAAGTTATTGAGTAAAATGCAGTATCTTTTGAGATACTTCTGCTTCTGGCTAAGGGAGACCAGTTGTGTCAGACCGTCACTGCTGCCAAGAACTAAAAACACTAGGTAGACCATAAAAAGCAACTCTTTGAAGGCATTAGACGTTACCAGGGCATTGAGGACTTGGAGGGGCCAAGATCCCCCAAAGAAGGGCAGTTGAAGCAGCAGGATAACTGTTTGGTGCTACATGTCTCCTCAGAGGCATTGGCCAGCTCAAAACTGTGACTGCAAAGCTGAACAGAAAACAGGTTGAGAAGCTAGATAGAGTGTTCAGCAGACTTAGGAGGCTAGGTAGCATAAAAACTGGAATTCAGGAATGACAGAGGAAGGTCCCTGGTGAACATCCCAGGCTTTTGGTTGGGATCCTCTCCCCCAAAAGTTTTACCCTGGGAGGAAGGATGAACCTAAAAATCCTGAAATCCAGCTCTCACAAAAACCAAAACTTAGTTTTTAATTGCCTGAAATAGATTAAAATGATTCCCCTCTACTTTTAATTGCCTGTAAAAGCAAACGTAAGTCCTCTCTGAAGCAGGGTAACACTGTCCAGAACCTTAGGTTATCGCTACAGATTTTCAGTCAGTAAGTTTCCAGTCAAAAACCAGGCATATAGGGACGCCTGGGTGGCTCAGTTGGTTAAGCGGCTGCCTTCGGCTCAGGTCATGATCCCGGCGTCCTGGGATCGAGTCCCACATCCGGCTCCTTGCTCGGCAGGGAGCCTGCTTCTCCCTCTGCCTCTGCCTGCCACTCTGTCTGCCTGTGCTCTCTCTCTCTCTCTCTCTCTCTCCCTCTCTCTCTGACAAATAAATAAATTTTTAAAAATTTAAAAAAAAAACAGGCATATAAAAAGACTGAAAATCAAGGGGAAAGAAAGACAACAAGGACACCTACAAAAGATCCAGATTTTAGGCTTATCAGCCTTGGACTTTAAAATAATGTTGATCAATATTCTCAAAAAATTAAATGACAAAATACAGTAACAGAAGGGTTTCATAGCAGATTAATCACAGTTGAAAAGAGCATTAGTAAACTGGAAGACAGATCAGAAGAAAATATCCTTGCTGGAGCTCAGAGACAAAACGGCTGGAAAAGGAAATGAAAAAGAAAAATGCAATACAGACCAATTGGACACTATTAAAAGTCTAAAAATACTTATAATTGGAGTGTCAGAAGGAGAGGACAAAGATTGGAGGCAATATTTAAGGAGGTAATATTTAAAGAGGTAATGGCTGGGCATCTTCCAAAACTGATGAAAGCTGTAAGAGTCATTGTGTACCTGGGCACCTGGGTGGCTCAGTGTGTTAAGCATCTGCCTTTGGCTCAGGTCATGATCTCAGGTCCACAGGGAGTCTGCTTCTCCCTTTGCCCCTCTACCTGCTTGTGCTCGTGCTCTCTGTCTCTCAACTTAGTAAAATCTTTGGGATGCCTGGATGGCTCAGTCTGTTAAGCGTCTTCCTTCAGCCCAGGTCATGATCCCAAGGTCCTGGGATGGAGTACCCACGTCAGATTCCTTGCTTATCAGGGAAGCCTGCTTCTCTCCTCTGTCTGCCTGCCACTCCCCACTGCTTGTGCTCTCTCTCTCTCTCTCTGACAAATAAATAAATAAATCTTTATTTAAAAAAATCTTTAAAAAGAAGAATCACTGTGGACCTAAGCAGAATAAAAATAAAAAGGATGCCTGGGTGGCTCAGTCAGTTAAGCATTTGACTCTTGATTTCGACTCAGGTCATGATCTCAGGGTCATGGATTGAACCCCACATTGGGGCTCTGCATTCAGCGTTGAGTCTGCTTGTCCTTCTCACTCTGCCCCTCCCCCAACTAACTAACTCTCTCTCTCTACCCCCCCACAAATAAATAAATAAAATCTTAAAAATAAAACAAGACAAAAGAAGGGGGAGAGAGGAAAGAAAGAAAAAAGGAAAGAAAATGGGAAAATTGCTAAACCCAAGGAAAGTCTTAAATTAACCAAAGGAAGAAACAGACATTACCTTCAAAGAAGCAATTTGACTTTGCTGAGGAAATAGAAATCTGAAGACAGTGGAACCAAATCTTCAAAGTGTTGCAAGAAATAACTGCCAACCTAGAAATTTATATCAAGCAAAAATGAAGGTAGAATATAGACATTTTCAGACAGGCAGAAACTTGTGGGAATTCATCACCAACAGATTCACACTAAAGAAACTATAAAGAGAGTTCTCAAGGTAGTTGGAAAATTATCCCAGATGGAAGTATGGAGATGCAGGAAAGAATGACGAGCAGTGGAAAGAGAAAATGGTAGTAAATCTGAAGTTATGTTAACTGTATAAAACAGTAAAAATAATAAACGACATTAGCACAAAAAGCAGGAAGAGGCTAATTATAGTTTAAATATCCTGAGGTCCTTGTAAATTTATATTAAGAAAAGACTAGTGAGGGGCATCTGGGTGGCACAGTTGATTAAGCGTCTGATTCATGGTTCTGGCTCAGGTCGGGATCTCAGGGTCATGAGCCCCACATTGGGCTCTGTGCTGAGCAGAGCCTGCTTGAGATTCTCCTGCTCGTGCATGCTCTTTCCCTCTCTCAAATAAATAAATCTTAAAAAAAAAAAAAAAAAAAGACTAGTGAGTCCAGGATATAAGGATATAATGCCTAAGGCAGCCCTTCTCTACATGTTTAGTGAGAGAAATTTTGTAAGGAAAATTTTGTAAGCCAGCCAGGTGCCCTGAGTAATTTTTTTTTTTTTTTTTAAGAAAAGTAATGAGGAGAGGGCTCAGTTGATTTGGCTCAGTTGATTAGGCATCAGCCCTCAGCTTGGGTCATGATCCCAGAGTCTTAGGATCAAGCCCCGAGTCGGGCTCTCTGCTTGGTAGGGAGCCTGCTTCTCCCTTTCCTTCTACCTGCCACTATGCCTACTTGTAATCTCTTTCTCTTTCTCTTTTCTGTCAAAAAAAAAAAAAAAAAAGGAGTAATGAGGAAAACTAGTAGTAGCAAAATTTTATGAAACTGGAATAACTAAAATAGTGTGGTCCTGGCAGAAACACCCAGTTAATGGAGCAAAATGGTCTTCAGGCCCATCTGTTATATGTGACTTTGATATATGAAGAGCCAGTGTTACAAATGACTTGAATAAGGAGGGGTCATTTAGTCCTGGGGCAGTAAATGATGCCCAGGCATTCTGGTAGCTACTTGATTCAGAAAGAAAGCAAGGTAAATCCTAATGTCTACCATACACCTAAATATAATTTATTTTTTCCTACCTAAATAAAATTTAAATAAAGCATCATCTGTATTTAAAAAAAAATGAGAAATCTAGAAAAGAAAATAGCAAATTTAGGAAATGTTTCTGGATTAAAAGTAAAATCTCATGACAGCTTTTTGTGGGATTTTATGGAAATTTGAAACTTCTGAATCTCAAAAATAATTAAAAGGCAAACAAAAAACTGGTAGATTTATAACAACATGATAAATGGTTAATCACTTAGTGTATAGAAACTCTTATAAATTGATAAGGAAAAAGCCTACTAAGAACCTGAGGAATATACCAGAAGAATAAACAGTCAATGCACAGAGCACCTAGGTGGCTTAGTTGGTTAAGCATCTCTTTTTTTTTTTTTTTGATAAGTTTACTTCCTTTTATTTATTTTTTAAAAGATTTTATTTATTTATTTGTCAGAGAGAGAGAGCGAGCACAGGCAGACAGAGTGGCAGGCAGAGGCAGAGGGAGAAGCAGGCTCCCTGCCGAGCAAGGAGCCCGATGTGGGACTTGATCCCAGGAGGCTGGGATCATGACCCTAGCTGAAGGCAGCCGCCCAACCAACTGAGCCACCCAGGCATCCCTTATTTATTATTATTTTTTAAAGATTTTATTTATTTGACAGAGAGGCAGCGAGAGAGGGAATACAAGCAGGGGGGAGTGGGAAAAGGGAGAAGCAGGCTGCCCGCTGAGCAGGGAGCCAGAGCCTTTGGGACTCAATCCTAGGACCCTGGGATCATGACCTAATAAGCTGAAGGCAGATGCTTTATGACTGAGCCACCCAGGTGCCCCTAAGCATCTGACTCTTGATCTCAGCTCAGATCTTGATCTCAGGGTCGTGAATTGAAGCCCCAGATGGAGATCCACTCTGGGTGTGGAGCCTACTTAATAAAACAACCCCCCCGCCAAAAGGTCAATTCACAGAAAATAAAGTTCATGTAGATTAACAAATATAGGGGAAAATATTCAGTAGTAATTGAAATATAAATTAAGGCCAATGAGATACTTTTTCTGTTTGATTAGCAAAGATTAAAAATTATAATACTCTGTGGTTATGAGAATGTTTTGAAAGAAACACTCTTATAAGACCCAGCTAACAAAAGTATATGTTATTGAAATACTTTAGATAACAGTTTGCTTATGAGTACTGAAACCCTTAATTATACCCTTTTGTTTTAGTAAGTCTGTTTCTGGAAATCTAAGACAATAATCACAAATAGAGAATAAACTAGAATAATCACAAATACTGAACAAACTACACAAAAGGGGATTAGTGATGAAAATAGTATAAAACGGGAACTCCTAAGTAAACAATAGGGGAATTGTTAAGAAAACTATAGTCTGCCGACACAGTGAAGGTATTATGTTGTAATTAAAAATTAATATTTGTGAAGTTTGTTTAGTGTGAGAATACCTTGTTAAAAATGAAAATAGCCGAATGAAAATTTTATACAAAGGATCATTTCAACCGTACCTTTCTTTTAAGTTTGGAAAATTCCCTAAAGTGAACTCAGTATCACGGACAGTGTAAATTAAGAGAGTGGTCAGCTGAGGCACTATACTAATTATCAATATTACCACCTGTGTCCTCCTCATTGCATCTTTGCAACATCAAAATTTCTTCTCTGCACTTGCCCGTCTGTGAATTTATTCTCACAGATTACTCCTGAGTGTTAATGGTTCCTTGGTTAAAAACTCGCAGTTCCCTCCCTTTGCTTTTCTCTTGAGCATATTTATTTAGAGTCCAAAGGGTCATTATAATTAGCATCTTTTCCACTAGTAGGTGCTACTCTACTGTCTGTATTCTTAGACTGTAGAAACTTCTTCAGTAGGATATAAAACTCTGCAGTTGCTTTTCCAGTGTTGGGTGCCACCTGTTGGGAGCTGAATGTTTAAATCTATTTTGTGGTACATGTGCCCATAAATAAGTAACAGTTAATGGGGAAGATAACATTAATTTTCAGGGAAACTTTTTATACTTTTACCTGAGACCCACAAGGTATATAGATTTAAAATGTAAGCGCCACATTCTGGATCATCTTCATTTCAAGTTACTATGTATTTACTACAGTTTTCTACAGTGTAAGCTCTGTGAAGGCAGGACACACAACGTGGTAGACGGGCACATAGTACACTCCCATTAGCATATTCCAAATGAAAGAAACTGCCACGTGGTGGAAATGTCTCCAGCTGTAAAGTCTAAGTATAGAGACCTTCTTAGACTGTGTCATTTAGCACAGTGTATACTTTGTTGCCTTAAAGCAGTTGTTCTCAGCAGGGGTGGTACTAACCCTTTTGAGGGGCATTTGGAAGTATGGAGATAATGTTCGGGCATCACGTGATTGGAGTCAGCCACAGTGGCGTGTAATGGGCAAGAGC
Organism: Mellivora capensis; assembly: GCA_004024625.1. Classification (NCBI taxonomy): domain Eukaryota; kingdom Metazoa; phylum Chordata; class Mammalia; order Carnivora; family Mustelidae; genus Mellivora; species Mellivora capensis. The sequence continues at coordinate 150,122 of PISX010000718.1, read as the reverse complement.
CAGGGATGCTGTTCTGTAGTGCCTGGGCCAGTCCCACGCAGTGAAGACGGATGCTGCCTGCACCCTTCATGGCTTGCATACCCATCTGCATATATGAGTAGATGAAAAACCAGCTTCTCTTAGTGCAGAACCTATTCTACAGGTATATATACTTTTTTGTGCTGTTGTAATAATATGCATTGAATTTTCCAGGAAAGTAACTCCCATTTAAGTTGAGGAAAGACTATACTATGTCTGGAATTTTCTCAGTAGTTACTCATCATTTTGGAAATCTCATCACCGACGTTAGGGCTGCTCATGGTATTTGAGTCGCAATGCCGGTTTTATTTTCTTCCTGACATTTAACACAAACTGAAATTACCTTGTTTATATACTTGTGATTTTTATTTGTTTACCTGCTAAACTGTAAGCTCCCTAATAAATAGGGATCTTACATATTTTGTTCTCTGGATATCCTTATACCTAAAACAGAGTGGCACACTGTGGCCAGTTATTAATTAGTAATTGATGCATACATAATGAGCAGATGTTTGAATGACTGTCTCATCCATTTGAGCCTGACCTTTAAACGCTGGTGTTCCTTAAGCCTCTGTCGCAGGCCCTCTTTTCTGTTTTTTCTAACCCCTTCCCTATTGACCTCTGCTATGGGCATGGCTTTGATTTATAACTCTACATTGACATCTCTCTAGATTTTTCTCCTGCTGAATTTCCTCTGAATCCAGAATTACAAGTCTAGCTGCCAGCTTCCTTCCCAGTTTAATGCTCAAGCATCTCAAAGTCAACATGCCCTTCTCCACTGTTTGTCTTGGTAAATGACACCATCATCTACTTAGTCACACTGGTGGGAAACCTAAGGGTTGATCTTGATGCCTCCCTCTCCCTAATGCCCATTTGCAGTTAATCACCAAGTCCTGTTCATTTTGTCTCCTGAATACTTTTCAGACCCTGCTTTCTATCTCCAAATCCTCTATTTCTCCTCAGATCTGAAGTACCAAGTCTGAACTCTCTTAGACTGACAGCACAAGCCTACTTGTTGGTTTCCACTTGTCTACTCTTAGTCTTTTAAAATCCATTCTCCATAGTAGCCAGAATTGTAGCTAGCTATTTCGTCATTGCTCCCAGACTTTAAGCCCATAATCATCTTGCTGTTTCTCAAATATGCCGTGTTCCTTCCCACTGCAGAGCTTCTTCCATGTTGTCTCCCTTGCCCCGGCTCGGCTATCCTTCAGAATGTAGCTCACTTCCACTGGAGACCTTCCATGTTCTCCTGACTTGCCCAGGACACTCCCCCATCATGTGGTATCACAGTACCCCTTACTTAGCAAATTGTAATGAATGTGTTATAAGGTAGCTGTCTGTCTTTCCCATAGAATTTTTTAAAATTTAATTCATGATCTATAGGTATGGCCTCAATATATCTATTTATATTCTCATCATAAAGAATGGCCTGATAGCAACTATAATAATTTGTCTTCTAAAATTTAATTGGTTTTTAAGCCAGTAATTTTATAGGGTAGATCAATTTGATTTGTTTTTGTCAGGGGCATACGATATTTCATTTGTTCTAAGAAACATACTTTCCTCACTTTCAACACTTCTGAGGCTGGCATGCATCTTTCAGATAATGGCGTATCATGGTGTAATTGGCATCATTTTTCTTAGTGGCGCATAAAATAATGGTGCATCTTATATTTGAAGGCATCTTAGATTAGATAATATTTGGTATTTTATAACAAATTCATTGTGGAAGATTTACTGAGAACCTTGTGATGTCCTGTCATTCCATAGAAGCATTGCTAAGATTTTTCTATAGCCATTAGCTGGTAACTAACTGGTCACATCTTGATCCTTTGAAGAAGTTTCTGCCTAAAGTCATTTTGGTCATATTCTGTATGAGTTGAATGTTGGGGGCTTGATTTATGTATCATTTGTCCAAGTAACACATAAGCTCAAATTTATGTATGTGTATGTGTACCTGTTTTGTTTTGGAAAAAGTTTTTTATCTCCCTGTGGAGGTGGGCAGGCCATCCATTGTTCCAAAGGCTATGGAGTATCCTCCTGGAATGTTTTCTCTCCTTCTTCCTTTTGGAAGAAGTTTTAGATGTGCACATAGAGACGTTTTCCCCAGCCTTCTTTGGATATAGATAAGGGCATGTGAATAAGTTCTGATTAATTGGATGTGAGCAGAAATGTGAACTTCTAGGTCACAAACCCAAAGGAATGGTTGCTCTCCAGTTCCACTTTTTCCCTCTTCTAGTGAGTGAGAAGAACTTTGGGTCCCTAAATGACCTCATGCAACAGTGATGCCTGGCCAGCCTCTGGACTGGGGTTGGGAGGGGGGATGGGAGAAACATCTTGAGGATGTTGTATTTGGGGTCTTCTTCAGTAGTTTTGCCTGTACTGTAAGTAATGAGCATCTGAGAGACTGTTTTGGTTGGGCTCTTCTATTTTGAAGAAATGAGGTCAGCCTATCATCAGTTTATCTTAAGTCTGAAGCAGATGGCTCTCACTCTTGCGCCACAGTAAGAATACGTGCTCTCTGGGGGTGCTGTGTGGTGTGATGGATGCAGCGCATGCTTGAAATTCCTTCAGACCTCCGCATGGGTGACAGCTCGTCGCTTACTGTCCGTGTCACGTTGGGCCACTCACTGAGAGCCCCTGAGCTTTCGATTCTTCTCTGTTAAGATGCAGGTGATAATCCATTTCAACAAGATTTTTTTTTTAAGTACGCTCTATGCTTAACATGGGGCTCAAACTCATGACCCCAAGATCAAGAGTCTCATGCTCTACCAAGTCTCTTTTTTTTTTTTTTTTTAAGATTTTATTTATTTATTTGACAGACAGAGATCACAAGTAGGCAGAGAGGCAGGCAGAGAGAGAGGAAGGGAAGCAGGCTCCCCGCTGAGCAGAGAGTCCGATGCGGGGCTCGATCCCAGGACTCTGGGACCATGACCTGAGCCGAAGGCAGAGGCCCCAACCCACTGAGCCACCCAGGCGCCCCTCTACCAAGTCTCTTAAATCCATTTTCATCTAGGCACCCAGTTTCATCAAGACACCCCTCAACAAGGTACTTTTGAGGAATGAATGAGATTGTCTATTCAAAAGCCCTAGTCCTAGCCCAATATTTAGTAAATGACAGGTATTGTCATCATTAGTCTTTCTAAAAATACTGATATTTTTAGAAAAATATCTTCTAAAAATATTGATATTTATGGAGGATTGCTTGATTTTCTAGGTTACTTGTTTGGATTAAGCAAAACCATCAGAAACCTTTATATATTTGTACCATGTGCCTCGGTTCCCCAGAGAACTGCTGGGTTTTTGAGAGTTTCCTGAGTTTTCCCATCATGCTTTTGGCTATAAGAGGTTGCAAGAGATGGTTTAATAAAACCTGCCCAGTGCGTGCTCCAGGGCATGAAAGAGGCTGTCCACTGCTTGACTCTGTCACCTATGTGAGGTATACCCTGAAAACCTTATTTTTAGATCTGAGTGCTGGGGAAACTTTCTCATTCCTTATAGAACTGATGTGTGTTCTCATGGTTAATGAGAAGCCATAGAGGACAGAGAGAGGAGGTGAATGATAAATAGTAACATAATTTGGTAAATTGGTAATTGCTTTCACTATAGGGCAAATTGTAGGTTAGCTTTGAGTACTTACATTAATCCTTACTAGATGTGTTTCCATTAAAATCCTTTAAGGAGGCCAAGTCTAGACCCTTTTTTTTTCTTTTTCTTTTAAAAGAAAGCCAGAATGTTTGCAACTAGCAGTAAGGTGACTTTATGAGAATAATGGGAAACATTTGCTTTTCATATTTTTTTTAAAGATTTTATTTATTTATTTGACAGAGATCACAAATATACAGAGAGGCAGGCGGGGTGGGGGGGGAACAGGCTCCCCGCTGAGCAGAGACCCTGATGCCGGGCTCGATCCCAGGACCCTGGGATCATGACCTGAGCCGAAGGCAGAGGCTTAACCCACTGAGCCACCCAGGTGCCCTGCTTTTCAGAATTTTTAAAAAAATTTTTTTGAGTAATCTCAACATGCAGCTTGGGGCTCGAATTTACAACCCAAGATCTCATGCTCTGTAGATTGAGCCAGCCAGGCATCTCGGAAACATTTGCTTTCAGAAATTGGTGTGTGAACATAACATTGGGTACACAGTTCCTACCAGATTCCAGACTTTGAGTATTAGAATTGTGGGTTTAAGGCAGTAATTCCAAAGCAGCGGTGTAAAGTGCAGAAACGACAGTCTGTGACCGGTAAATACTTGTTAATGTGCATGGGACTGAGCAGGTCAGGGTCTCAACCTGGCTCAGGAAGCAGTTCACTGCTCTCTGTTTGTTGAATGGCTAAAGACTAAACTAAATATATGTAAGAATGGTACAGCAAATTATAGAGCACTTCTTTTCTTACCCAGGTGCTTCCCCTAGCATCTGTCTGGACTTGGCATGTGTTTAAAGTAATACAGTAAATTAAAAAATTTTTTCTATAACTGGTATTTCTCAGGTAGGTTTTCTTGCTCATCATTTCTGAAATACAAGTTTTTACATTTCACATTTTTAATGTGAAATATTAACAATCCTTTTAATACTTGTGGGGTTTTTTTGCACAAATATAATTGGTCGATCATTTTTTCTACCTTACGTTTCATTATAGAAACTGTTGAGGCAGGCATTTGACTCCTTTATCAGCTTATGACTCCTGTGCAAACCCCCGAAACCTACCTTCCTACTGTCCTCACATACAAAGCCTGAACTCCACAGATGTTCCCAGATCAGAGCACTGGGTGGATGGTGGTATCATCTCTTTTTATATTTGACTTTCCCCGTGTGCAGATTGTCATGAAGCTATTTCTGCTCAGGTCCTGCGCACTTGCCTACTCTCCCAAATTAGAATCCAACTTTGAGCACAAGTCAGTTTAATGGCTCCCGAAACTGAATCTACAGTTAAGTCTTTTTAGTTCACAGAATTGCAGAATTTCCTAATAGAAAGCTACCCTGGAGATCATGTGCAGCCCAGAGCTCTCATTGATAAGTGCCCCAGGCGCAGGCTTCCTTGCTTTAGTGGCTGCCCTGCGCTCCTGTGGCTGGGACTTTGTTCCTTTTCATTATCATGAAGGAGAGCTTTTTCTAAATTTTCCCAGATGTACCACAAGTTTTAGAGTGTAGAAGTATAATGGAATTAAAAAAAAAATACCGGGTAAGTCGTATTAGCCAAATTCAGGCATATAGAACCCCCCCCATCAGGTTTCATATTTGAGGTCTGTGTGTTATTAAGTTTAACTTACAGTTTTATGCTGCGATGTCATCTATTCATCATTGAGACACATGTGGGAATTGTATTTACTTGTTGGTGTGACAGTATTAAAGTCTCCAGTTTATTGACCGAATTGAAATAGGCTCTAATTTAAGGATTCTTTTATCAGTCAGGAGAGAGAAACCGTACAGCAGTGTGAACAGGGACAGTGTAATGTAAAGAATTGCTGACTGTAGTAGGGATCGAAGGAGAAGGGACTGGCAAGAAGAAGTAAAGAACGCTTAAAGAATGTGGGACTAGCAGATACAAGGAGGAGCCACTGTCCCCGGGGCTGAGATGGGGCACCCTGTGAGAACCTCCAGGCTGAGGCCCACACCTCATTGAAGAGGGTACACCCATGGCTTGTGGGATGGTGGAGAACTCACCGAGTGGGGGGTGGAGGTGGGGGGGGTGTGACGGGGGAGGAGGGGAGGAGGGTGACGGTGGAAGCGACTGGAAAGTTGCTTGGGGGCTGAGGGCATTGCAAGGAGCCTGCTGGGAGAAAATATTCTTCTGCCGCATCTCTCCAGCGCCCTCTACTGAACAAGCTTAGCATCGTGCCAGCTGGCGGAGGAAAAGCGTTCAAAGGTCCACATTGGTTTTCACAGTGGCCAAAAAGCTGAGTGTGGAGCTCAGAGGCAGTAAATCCGTAGCCAGCGTAGTTCCCCACCTTCAGATTCTTTAGAAGTTGCAAGTAGACACTTGGGGAAAGAATGCTTAGCACTGGTTACACAGTACATACTTTTAAATTTTTTAGCAAACAGTGAAATCCTGGTCATTATTAATAACCGCTCTGTGACTTACAGACCAGCACACGGCAGCAAGACTGCGGTGTCTGAGAGACTGGTTGGAGATTCGCTTCTATTATTTTAAGCATATTTAAAGTACACATATTCAAGTGTCATTATATAAATTGTGAAAGTGGAGCAACATTAAAAATTATTGTGTCATTTTCGATTTGAGGCTGCTTTAAACTCAGAAATGAAATAAAAAGGTTTTTACAAAATGACACTTAGGACTCCCGTATCTGTAATTGACAAGTTAATATAGTAATACTAAAGCAGTTTTTGTAGTGGTTAAAATGTTTACTGAAACTGATTAGTTTTGAGACAAAGCATAACTAATTAAATAGTGCTGAATCCAGTCAGCACTTCCTCTTCCTGAATAAGCCTAAATTAAATAGATTATTGAGAAACGGTTTGTCAGTGTTCTTTGGTTACAGGCAAGAAAAAGTGACTCTGTACAGTTTAAAGGGGAAGGGAAAGAGGGACTTTGGGGATGATAGGAGGCAGCTGACGACCTTGAAGGAAACACTGAAAAGCTAGGCTCCACAGCCTGCGGAATGGGGACAGCGAGCACCAACAGACAGGCCTTGTAGGGAGCAGGCGGGGAGAGGCATCGGCTCCAGCTGTCTCCCACGCGGTTCAGGATTCGCATTCCGAGGAGTGTCTAGGAGGGCCAGGCAAGGGCAAGGCGCTGAGGTGCCAGGCCGCAGAAACAGCGTGTTTCTGGGCTCGAGGGACATAGGTCCCTGTCCCACAGACTCAGTTCTCACTCACTTTCTTAGCTTCTCTTCCGTGGCGTTGGCTTCATTTTCAGGCCTACCGGGGCTGAGATTGCTCCAGCAGCTTCCATTCCTCTGATACAATTCGGTTCATCCCTGACCGTTAGAGTCATCTCTGAATCTAGTGGATGGCCCAGGAATGCAGTACCCTTTGATGGAGTCATTGCCCCAAAAGTCCATGGAGTTCAAGTGAGGAGAATTGGGGTACAGTTACCAGCCAGTGGAGTGGAGGGAGCTGACAGGCAAAAACGGCAGATGTAGTAATCACCTTGATTGTTCAGAGAAAAGGCAGCTCACAAGAGGAACATCATTTGTTCGGTGATGAAAAGCCAATGGAAGAAGATAGGAGAAGCAGACTCCCTGCTGAGCGGGGAACCCAGTGCAGGACTCGATCCCAGGACCCTGGGGTCATAACCTGAGCTGAAGACAGACTCTTAGCCGACTGAGCCCCACGGACGCCCACAGAGGTGCTATTTCTTAAGGAGTCTGGTCAGTCAGGCTGGGGTTGCTGCTCCTGGGGCGCAGCTGGGTTTGGGTTGGGTTGGGGGGCGCAGCAACAGTGACTCTAGAACTAAACCGTGGGGCTGAAGTCTGTCTTCGTTCTCAAATGAAAATCATGTCGCAGTTCTTTAAAATACCTTTAGGCCAACTGATTTTTCCGGGGGTCTCCATCCTTCCAAAGTGAAGGTCCCTGCGGTCATCTGTTCCTAAGTTTCTTGGTCATCGTCTCCAAATCTTCCCCCACACCTTATGGTATACTGGTCCTGTGGGGAGTGAAGTCCTTTATCTTTAGCCCTGTATCCCACCCCTCAAGTACCCCCACCCCATCCGTTTAATCAGACCAGGAATGGAGCGGGGAGGGGGAGACATGAGGGGGAGGATTCAACATTCGCCAGAACCACCCCCATGACCATTTATAAATCATGATTTTTTTTTACTTTTGATTTTCTTTTTATTCACGTTTTAAAAGTTTGCATACAGTACTGCTCACTCCGCCGTACAGCCATGTAAGTTTCAGCGAATGCACGCAGCATGCTCGCGCAGTCTGTGTGCACACGACCACCATCGCAGTCGAGACTTCGTCACCCTCCAGAAACATTCCCTTGCTCTGCCCCTTCGTAGTCAGTTTCTTACTCCACCCCTGGCCCCAGGTAGTCGCTGGGCTGTCTTCTGCTCCTGTGATTTTTCTTCCTCCAGAGTGCCCCGTAACTGGAGCCGTATGACACACACATCCTTTCGGAGCTGGCTGCTTGGACTTGGTGTCTGCTGTCTGTGTCTGAGTGTGCTTTCCTTTTAGCTTATCCCAGTTAGAGTCCACGGAGCTTTTCCAGTCTGTGAATTTATATGTATCACCACGTTTGGGGAGCTTTCCACTATCATTTCTCCACAATGTCTCTTTCTCTTCTGCTTCTGAAAGTCCTGTAACATGGATGTTGGACCTTTTGATATTATCCATGAGGCTTTTCATTATTTTTCGTTTCAATCTTTTTTCCTCTCTGTTCTTCAGATTGGATTTCAGTTGCTTTATTAAGTTTACAGACTCTTGCCTCTGTCGTATCCATTCTTCCATGGGGCCCATCCAGTGAAGTGCTTCATTCAGGTTTTTGTCAGTTCTAAAATTTCCAGGTGGTTCTATTTTTATAGTTTCTGTTTATCTGCTGTGAACTCCTAAATTGACATTTGTTTCAGGTGAATTTACCTTTATTGTCTCCTGGAGCAAAGTTGTAATAGCTGCTTTGAAGAGTCTTTGGTAATCCCAGTACCTAGGTCATCGGAGAGGTAGCATCCTCGTCTTTTGTCTTGGCAGCTAGTATGTTTTCCTGGTTCTTCGTATAAGGAGTAATTTTGGATTTTATTCTGGACAGTTGGAATGTGTTGTACAGATTCCGAGTCCAGTTAAACTCCTCTGGAGCCTGGTGATTTTTGTTTCTGTTGTTTCTCAAAGCCTGTGCTTTGCTGTTCGGGATCTGTCCCAGGCGCGCCTGACCTGAATGAGGGTGAACCCAGATACGGGAACATTTATACATAGCATTCAGAGGTCTGGGATGCCCCCCACACTGTCTAGCTCACAAGAGCTTCTTTTCCAAATCCCATGTTCAGGAAGATGGGGTCCTCGCAGTTCGGGCTTTCTATGCCGCCACTACCGCAGCACAGCTCGGTGACGACAAGAGAAAAGGGTATGAGACACTCACCCCCGTGCAGGTTACCTCCCCAAGTTTTGAGTCTGCTCCCTACTCTATCAGCTTTTGTTTGCTTTGCATTATTGTAGTTTTGTATTTACACTGTACTTCATCTAGTTTTTTGTTGTATTCAGCGGCTGACAGAGACTATCATGGTCTCCTCTGTCTTGGTCAGCCCCAGAAGTCTTAACTTGCTATCTGCATTATTTTTGTACGCTGCATTACAAATTACCCCAACCTTAGTGGCTTAATGCACTATACATTCATTATTCCACAATTTCTGTAGGTCAAGAAGCTGGGCATGGCTTAGCTGGGCCTGCTGCAGGCTGTGGTCCAGGCCGGGGCTGGGTCTCCACTGGGGGGCTTGACTGGGGAAGGGTGGGCTTCCAAGCTCACTCAGGCTGTTGACAGAATTCATTTCCTTGCAGCGGTAGGATTCATGGCAGCTGTTTCTTCAAAGCCAGCACCCAAGAGGGAGACCAAAGTCAGTGTGCTGAGAATGAGAAGATGGGGTCTCACTAATGTAGTCAGGGGAGCAGCGCTCCTTCACCTCCGCCATATCCTAATGGTGAGAAGCAAGTCGCAGGGCCCTCCCACACTCCCAGGAGGGCATTTTACAAAGCTGTGAACATCAGGAGACCTGCGAGTCTCTATCAACTATATTATCCTTTGATCCTCAAATAAAAACTCTTCCTGCTACCCTCTGCTCTTAGTCATCAGAGCCGTGGTTCTCTCTTCCACCCCCAGTCCCGGTGAAACACTGAATGACTTTGTGGTTCCTACAGACAGTCCGTCCGGTACTCGGACCTATGGGTTCTTGACCTCCTGTATGTTAGTGACCTTTACTTTAGAACTCTGTCCTGTGATTCTAAATCCCAAACCTATGCTCTTCGCCATGCACCTCTGTTTATTTCCGTAGTGTATCAAGTATTGAAGGTAATTCAAGTCTTACCTTCACTTTCCTATTAGACTCTCTGTCCCTTGAGCTCCAAGACTCTTTTTATGTCTCTGCTCTCTTGTAATGCCGGCAGGGCCTCCTGAGTACTTCTGCACAGAGCAAGGATTCAAACACATGGTGAAAAATTAAGAACCTTAAGTTTTTCAGCTGACAGCTGAATAGGATACTACTTCCTTCTCCTTTTAAAATTTTGTCTGTTAACGCTTTACCAGCCCTTCCTAACTTAAACACTGTCAGGAAATTCTAATCGAATTGGCCAGACTTTTTAAATAATGCACATAACACAGACACCCAGTGGATTAGTGACTATTTTAATGACATGGCGTTGGAGTCTAACTAGGATAACTTCCGAGTATAGGCTGTGGTTTTGTCCGATGGGTGAAAACTAGGTTAGGACTACACCAATTACAGTTTCTGGTAACTAAACCTCCAAGGTAGGAACAGGCCCACCCTCTTTTAACGAATCCTACTTTTTTGCAAAAAGGGAGTAATCAACAAACCAGACTGAAAATTTGGAAGATTTTCCAACTAGAATAGTTTTGCATGGGGTAGCGGCATTCCCAGTCCACCTACACAGTTGTGTCTTCTGATTGACAGTGTGTGGTTTCACCAGGAATCCTGTAGTGGCTGACACACATCGAGGCTTCAATTATGGCGACTCCCCTACTTCCCAACTCGTCCCTCTTCTGGCTGCTTCCAGAATAAGAGTTGCTTCTTCCTCCACCTAGAATCTCCTAAGCCAGTGATGCTGAACTATTTGAGAACAAGAGAAACATTAAATTATTAAAACCCAGATTATTAAAAATATTTTCTTTCTGATAAAACTCAGTATAGTGAGAACCCATTATAATGTAGGGGATTTATGTCCAGTCTGGCCCTTGTCCAGTGTGGGGTCCGGAAGTTGAGCCCCATATCAGATTTTCTCCTTCCCTAGTTTTCACGACTACCGAAACAGAAGCTGCAACACCAGTCAAAGCAGTGTTCTTTTTGTTTGTTTATTTGTTTGTTTAAGATTTTATTTATTTATTTGACAGAGATCACAAGTAGGCAGAGAGGCAGGCAGAGAGAGGAGGAAGCAGGCTCCCCGTGTCGGGCTCTCTAGCCCGACACGGGGCTCGATCCCAGGACCCTGAGACTATGACCCGAGCCGAAAGCAGAGGCTTTAACCCACTGAGCCACTCAGGCGCCCCTCAAAGCAGTGTTCTTATCTTTAGCGGAAGCTCGACAGGAAAACTTGAGTTATTTGTAGTGGTAATAAACTGGAGAGGAGGTGCATGTGTAGGAACGGAGGAGTGATTGAATGGGATAGGGTAACAGTCACACCACGGTATCTTACGTAGCCATTAGAAATAATAGATTGGAGCGATCAGTTGGGGGCGGGACAGAGGAGAGAGTCATATACATGTATTGAAGGAGAAAAGCAAGATGCAAAAAATGTGTATAACATGATCCCACTTTTACAAAACAGAGCAAATAAAATGCTTTGTAAAAATGTATAGGTCTATATGTTTCCATACAAGCCTCAGCACAAAGAAAGACCTGGAAAGGTGTGAACGTGGTGGTTAACATGGGTTATCTGGAAGGGCGGTGAGGGAGCAGGGGCTTTGCTGTAAGTGTGGAGGGAGGAAGAACCCGTGAGGGGACTCCAAGGAAATGAGAAACAAAAATGTGGAGTATACTGGAAAAAAATACAGGGTTACCTTTACACATGTATATGCAATCGTGTATTTAAATGTAGTTTCAAGGGGGTGCCTGGGTGGGCTTAGTGGGTTAAGCCTCTGCCTTCAGCTCAGGTCATGATCTCAGGGTCCTGGGATCGAGCCCCGCATCGAGCAGAGAGCCTGCTTCCACCTCTCTCTGCCTGCCTCTCTGCTTGCTTGTGATCTTTCTGTCAAGTGAATAAATAAAATCTTTAAAAAAAAAAAAGTAGTTTTAAAAAGAAAAAGTTTAAAAATAAAATTCCCCCAGCCTGGCCTTCCCTTTTCTTTATTCTCCTTGCAACTCACCTTGTGAGTCTGCTTCATAGAGACTCCACGGAAAAAAAGTACCGACCAACCCCTCTACAGTTGGCCCTTGAACAACAGGTGTCTCAACTTTAGGGCCCCACTTACACGGGGGCTCTTGTCCATAAACACAAGACAGTGCCATAAATAGATCTTTGTCTTCTTTATGATTTTCTTAACATTTTGTTTTCTCTAGCTTACTTTACTACAATAATACAGTATGTAATATATATAACATACAAACGTGTTGTCTCTTGATGTGATCAGTAAAGCAGACTGTTAATAGTCTGTTTTGGGGGAGTTAAAAGTTGTATGTAGATTTCTGACTGCTTGGGGAGTCAGTATCCCTAACCTCCAGCATGTTTAAGTGTCAGCTGTTGGGTTGATACATATTAGTTTTTTTTTCACCTCCAGTGGGTCAAGAAACTTCCCAAATCTAAGTGGGGGGTGCTGGTGGTGGTGGTGGTGGTGGTGTGTGTGTGTGTTTTAGTAATCTCCATTTCCGGTGTGGGGCTCAAACCCACTGCCCCAAGATCAAGAGTTGCTCTTCCAGCTGAGCCAGCCAGGTGTCCCTCCAGATCTGTTTCTAATCTTCTCACTGGCCCTGCAAGATGGATAGAATCTTATTAAGTATTACTAGATCATTTCAGGGAATAAGGTGTCCCTTGGAAAGAAAGGATACTTTCTTTTTAAAGTAAAAATGCGATTCGATGTTAATTTTTAAGAAATTATTAGTAAGAAATGGCAGAAACTGTACTGGAGGTAGAAGGAGTTATGTCAATTGGGGGAAAGTAGATAAAATTGTATTAAAGAGTATACATCTGAATTGTGCTTTGTCCTGTAAACATGAGCTCAGGCAGGTAAGGCTTAAGAGAGCTCAGGGCCATATAGTCTCTTTATTTACGGCATTTTATTTTACTGTGTAGTAAACCCTTGACTGTATTGCTGGAGGAGTAGCGGCTCTAATTGTCAGAGCCATAGAATTAAGCAGTCAGTTTCATTTCATCTTCAGTTGAATACCTTTTATTTATTTATTTGGGGGGGATAATTTTTTTCATTTTTTTAAATTTAAATTCAGTTAGCCAACACACAGTACATCCATCATTAGTTTTTGCAATTAGTTTTTGCAGCTTTTAAAGATGCACCTGTACTTTTCTATTTTGTTAAGTTTACTCTCTGAGGATAATTTAAGGCTTTCATTGCACTGTAGATTAAGAAAGTGTAACAGTAGAGGAGGGCAGTCACTGCTTGGTTTTTATTTATGTGCTTTCTCCCAAGATGTGTGGCGGCAGCACGATGGTTTTAGCCCCGCAGCACGTACACGGCCCGGCACCCACAGGCTCGCCTGTGCCTTCAGACCCTGTTTAAATGCAGATTTCCTGGTGTCCCTGCGCTGTTGAACATGAAAATATTCCTGGAAAGTGTCATCTGAAATAACAAATGATCACCATTTTCCAAACTTGATAAACGTACTGAATGAACTTCTTTAAAAGCAGTGTTCTCAGCCTTGGCGAAACATCAGAGCCATCCGGAAGCTTTAAAAACTGCTGGCCTTTGCATTCCACTCCCAGAGATTGCACGGAATGGAGTGGCAGCCCTGGCTTCGGAAGGTTTTAAAACTTCGCAGGTATTTCTGATGAACAGCCAAGACTGAGAACCACTGTTTTAAAGGAATAATATTCTCTAAGTCGCGCCCCCCACACACCATGTTGCTTTAAATTATGTTTATTATGGTAGTGTTTAAATATGTACAAACTGACAGCAGGTTGAAATTCCTTATGTATGTAGTTGTTTGGTGTGGTTTTTTTTTTTTAAGATTTTATTTATTTATTTGACAGATAGAGATCACAGTAGGCAGTGAGAGGGGGAGGAGGCAGGCTCCCTGCTGAGCAGAGAGCCCGATGCGGAGCTTGATCCCAGGACCCTGAGATCATGACCTGAGCCGAAGCCAGAGACTTAACCCACTGAGCCACCCAGGCACCCCCTTATGTATATAGTTATATATAAAACCCATTAATGAATGAAAAAAACCTCAAAATCAGTAAATTCAAAACAACATTCATGTATATATGGATGTAATTTTCCTGAGGCTTTTGTGCATGCTTTTCTTTCTGTCTAGTCTGGTAAATTCTCTTTGCCACCTGGATCAGTCTGGGCCCAGGCAGGAGATAAAAGCACACAGTAATGTAAACAGGGAAAGTTTCTTACAAAGAAGAGTTAAGCTGTGATAACAATGCACAGCAGAAACCGTATGGGACCTAGGGCTGAGGGAAAATCCCCAAGGAGGGCTGGGGTTCAGACTCGCTGAAGAAGGGGGAGTTGGAGCCCACCGAGTGGCAGAGCAGCTCCGTGATTTGCCCAAGTTGGCGAGTCTGCAGTTGCCGGGCAGCAACAGGACTGGCTCCGGAAAGCCACAGCTATTAGCGGGTCACAGGGCCGGCCGCACAGGCAGTGGGGGTCTGGGGGGGCAGCCTTCCTGGGGCCAAACTGCAGCTGATGGCCGCCCTTGTGCTGAGCAGGTAGGCGTGTCCTCAGCGTAGCAGGAGACATGGAGCCCACCGGGTCCCAGATGGGAGGGCCCTGTCCTCAGCAGGACCACAGGAGATGAGTGTAGGGGTGGGGCAAGCAGCCGGAGGCCTGGAGCACACAGTGTGTTGAAAGGGTCGCGGGCAGATGGTTCTAGTCCGTGAGCCGCAAGGTTGCTGACGGACCACCCTTTCTGGCCCATGGCTGGGGTCATCACTGGTGTCCTCACAGCTACATGCTCAGTTGTGCTCCCTGGGCAGGAAGAACTACTTAAAGGAACTGCCCGTTTACTGCAGAGCGCGCGTTGAAGGTTGAATTTGGAGTTGCCCAACAGTAAATTGGTATCTGACCCGCCGCCCCATGCCAGCCAAATGCTTTTGCGGTGTTTAAGGCCCAGCTTACAGGCTGCCTGACCCTTCCGAGTGGTGTTACCCTGTGCTGTGCTCCCAAGTATCCTTATAGTAGCTCACCATGCTGTGTAGGAATCTTTGTTTAAAAACTAATTGCTCTTGGGGTGCCTGAATGGGTCAGCTGGTTAAGCGTCAGACTCTTGATTTCAGCCCAGGTCATGATCTCAGGGTCATGAGATCTAGCCCCACGTTAGGCTACACCCCGAGTGTAAATTCTGCTTAAGATTCTCTCTTTCCCTCTCCTCCCACCCCAAAGCTCTTTCTCTAAAAAAAAATAAACAAAATTAATTGCTCTTTGGGACACCTGGGTGCCTCAGTCCTTTTAAGTGTCGCATTCTTGATCTCAGCTCAAGTCTTGATCTCAGGCATGAGTTCGAGCCCTGTGTTGGACTCCACACTGGCCATGGAGCCTACTTGAAGAAAAATTGCTCTTTCAAAAAATACCATGTAGGAATCTTATTTAAAAAATAATTGCTTTCTCTTGGCAAGGATGCCCATTCCCACTGTTGGTGGGAATGCAAACTGGTGCATCCACTCTGGAAGACAGTGTGGGGGTTCCTAAAAGGAACTGCTGTCCAGCAATTGCACTACTAGGTAATGACTCAAATACCAATTTGCAGGGTTATGTGACCCTGATGTTCACAGCAGCATTACTAGCAGGAGCCGAACTGTGGGAAGAGCCCAAATGCCCATCGATTGATGAATGAATAAAGAAGTTGTGGTGTGCACATGCATGCACGCGCGCGCACACACACACACACACACACGAAACACACAATGGAATATTACCCATCAAAAAAGGATGAAATCTTGCCATTTGCAACGACGTGGATGGAGCTAAAGAGTATTATGCTGAGCGAAATAAGTCAGAGAAAGAAAAATCCCTTATGATTTCATTCATGTGGAATTTAAGAAACAGATGAACATGGGTGGGGAGGAAAAGAGACAAACCAAGAAACAGACTCTGGACTATAGAGAACAAACTGAGGGTTGCTGGAGGGGAGGTGGGCAGGGGGTGGGTTAAATGTGTGTTGGGGATTAAAAGAGGGCACTGGCTGTGATGAGCACCAGGTTTTGTATGTAAGTGCTGAACCACTAAATTCTACACCTAAAATTAATATTATACTGTGTGTTAACTAACTGGAATTTAGATTAAAACTTGGGGGAAAATCTAAAAAAAATTTTTGTTTTTTCAAGCAAATGTATAATTACAGTATGCTTGAGAATCACTTCCAAAGATTCTGCTTTGGTTGGGCTAGGGTGGAACCCAATAATCTGCATTTTTGATAGGTAGTCTGGAGGATGCTGAGGATGTGGCTTCTGAGACGACAATGAGAGATGTGGGTCTGGGGCTGGACTGCAGGAACAGTGTCTTACTCCGTTTTGTACCTTTATTGCCTGACGCGCTCCCGGCTAGAAGCATATGGTGTTCAGCACCTGGGCGGAGTGAACGACTCTGGAAGCACTAACGCGGTCGGGGGGCCCTGAGAAGTGGGTGGCCCAGAGAGGTGCCTCATGTTTCCCGCGCCTTCGCAGAGTGCCTTCCACCTTCTGTCCATGAAACTCAGCCTGACCTAAAACTCCCTGCAGCTAATGTTTTGCTGTTGTCTGATCTGAAATGGACATTATACCAGCGCCGCCTTTCTTTGTTTCATAGGGAGAAAGGACAAGAAACACAAAAAGAGGAACGTTTGATGGAAGAAAAGAAAAAGAAAAAGCAGGAAGAAAAGAAAAAGAAGGAAGGTGCTCAGAAAAAGGTTTGGCTGGCATTCCTCCTTCACTGTCTGTGATCACTGTGTGTCTCATTTGCATTGTCACAGGCATTTTATGACCTCAGAAAGTCAATATGTTAAATCTATAATTAGCCAAAATAGATGTACTAGTGAAATAAATAGAGTGACAGCCACAGAATGTCTTTCTTAAGGAACCTAGAAATAGTAGAGCTGAGTTTTAAGGAAGTCTGATTTTCGTTGTTGGTGATAAGGAATGTTCATACTATTCCCCGTACTGTGAACTGTCCAGAAAAACCATGTCTTGAGAAATGAAATGAAAAGGGCCATGTAACTGATTTTATTAGGAAAGCTAGAAATAATTTTTGCAGGTTTGGCAAATGTTCTCTTATAAATCCTATCAGTAAATATTACAAATTAAAAGGCTTTCTGTAAATCTTATCATCTCACTTGAATCTTACTGCATTTACTATACCGAGTTAGGCTGTTTGTTGTTGGTCTTGCCTAGTTTAGATGTACCTTTTAATTTAAACTGTACCTTTTGGCCTGTGTTAAAATACAGAGTTCTGATGAGCTACCAGATAGGTTTGGGGTTTTTTTTTTGCCTTTAGGTCAGTATTTGCATATAATAGCATGTAGACTATGTGTTTTCCCAGTAATAAATTTTAATAAATTGGGCAAAAACTTGTTTTTAAAATTTCCAGTATTAAATTCTGCTTATAAAATTTCATAGATGTGCACATTCTACACATTATTATTCCTAAAGAGTTTCTGATTTTTTTTTTTCAGGCTGCTGATCAAAAACCCAAAGGTAAGTTTATTTTATTTGGGGGTGGTGCATTTTATGGCAGCACCTCACTCTTTATGATGAAGGTGACCTTTAATTGATAGTTAAAAACAAAGAATCTAACTCTGGCTTTGAATCTTTTGAATCTCCTTTTTCTCCCTGTGTATTTTTGCATTTATCACCGGTTTCACCTCCATATTTCATTGGCATTTGTTCAATCTAAAATGCCTAAAGAATGTTGTGTTTGCTTTCTGAACAATGCTTTTTACTTTTCCTTTGGTTTGCTTTCCACCAAACAAGGACTAAACTGATAAAGGTGATCCGATTTGAATAAGAACAGCCAAAAGATACTGCATTTTTTTGAAACTTCTAATTTCTCTTTGCCCGACTGTATAACAAAAAGAGGTATATATTCTTTCTGTATTCCCTCTTTGCTAATTGATATGTAGAAGATTTCTTTTTTCTTTTCTTCTTTTTTTTTTTTTCCTTTTTTAAGATTTTATTTATTTATTTGGCAGAGATCACAAGTAGGCAGAGAGGCAGGCAGAGAGAGAGGGGGAAGCAGGCTCCCCGCCAAGCAGAGAGCCTGATGCGGGGCTCGATCCCAGGACCCTGGGATCATGACCTGAGCCGAAGGCAGAGGCTTAACCCACTGAGCCACCCAGGCGCCCCTCTTTTTTAATTTTCTAAGTTGGAACTTTACTTGTTAGTGTCTTAGCACTACTGGAAACACACGTAGTTCCCCCAGTAACAGAGGCATCCCTGGGGTTTGCTGGAGAAGGGGCACAGCGGAGCTGTCCTGGGAGCCTCTTCACCCTGTGTTCGCCCTGGTCCTGGGCTGTGCAGTGAGGAGGGGCGTGTGCGCACGAGCCGCTTCCGCCCGCTCGGTTGAATTTGGGGCCAGTTACTTCATTTGTCCAAGCCTCAAGGATCTCCTGCTGAAAGTGAGAAAGCTGGTGAGTCAGGGGCTCCCACCTCATAAAGCTCCTGTGAAGATTAAATGAGATCATGTATGAAAAGGGCTCGGTGCCCAGCACATAGTTGGCGCTCAGGGAGAGTGAGCTAGAACTAATTATTAGGATGGTGAAGATTCTGTTGAACGCATGTTCACAATTGTACGCGCAGGCAAGAGTGCTACAAAGACTCATCAGCTTGCCGTCTCGGGCGGGACCACTGGTATAGTAATGGTGGGACCACTGTCAGTAGTGGTGTACCACGACTAATCCTCTACTTCCGTTTGGCATCTTAGAGTTTCCAAAGTGAAGTTTATATACATGACTTCATTCATAACTAAGCAGGGCAGGTGGTAGGTGACTGTGGAGAAACCCAGGCTGACACGCGAGTTAAGGGGCTTGAGCCGGGCCTCTGACCTCTGTGCGGTGGGCGTCCGGGCACCAGCACCAGGGTCACGGTAAGATGGGATTTCGTGTAAAGTAAATATTATAATGCAGCCCAGTTCCCAGAAAGGAATTTGTCTCTCACTCTCAGCAGTATGAATGTATAGCACACTTTTCCAGAAGGCCCGGAGGGTTGTGGTACATAGTTGTATTAGCAGGTATGATCTTGAATAAGAAAGAATCGTCTCTTCCACTTGTCATTTAAAACTACAGGATTGTTGTTCTGAGTCATTTCTTTTCTTTTTCTGTTCTTTTGTTTTTTTTCAAACATCCTGAGAAGTTTTTATAACCTGATTCAATACCAGCCATATTCTGTTGTCATTTTCAATGTTTTCTCTTCATGGAGTAACAAATCGCTTATGGTTGTATAATGATCCTGCCACACTACACAGAATTATTGTTTCACGTTAGAGTTCTGATGAGCATTTCCTTGCTTACTCCAAAGTCTGCTGGTGTTTCCTCTTCTCCTTTTATCGTCTCTAAATTACTGCTCCTTTGGGTCTAATTTGTCATCAACTGTACTAACTAACTAGCCTTAGCGCACGTAATAATAATGATTATTAATGTCTCCTAAACAGAAGAAAAGAGCTTTTTAAATTATAGATAATCTGACAGTGCTGCTAGGTAATTCATTAATGAATATTAGCAGTATCAAGGTTTAAATGTTTTCAGATGCTCCGTTATTACTCGTTCGAATCAAAATTAATTCCCTGCAGGGAGCTGGTTCCGAATTTCTGACCGGACATGTACGTTGGACAGCACAGGCTGGGCCTGCTGCTCCCCCTCATTAACACTTCCCCATCCCCTGCCCCTCAAAGAGCTGCACTGAGCAATTTGAAAGCCTTGTATGAGCCTTTCCACAAACAAAATAGTTTCTTACAATTTCTGCTAAACGTTGTCTTTGCTTTATCAGTGACTCAAGAAGGAGGTAGCTGAGCACAATTACCTGTTATGCCTTTAGTGATATTCCAGATGCCCTCACAGTTGGGGGAAGGCAGTCAGATGTAATCTTACCTATATATTGAATTTCTGCTGTGCAGGACCAGTATCTGAGTGTTGGGCACTGTATAATGGGTTTTGCTTAGGTAATCAGTAATCCCTCCTTTATTTTGGGCACTGCCCTTCATTTGGGCACAGATAATAGTAGCTTTATATGTGATGTGATGACTTTGTGAGCCTAAATTTTCCGTATTGTGTTCTGGGTTTTTTATGGATTTAATTTTTTCTAAGGATTAATTATAATACCCATAAATGTGAAGTAATTTAATTCATTGGTTTTGGCCAGATTTTCTAAAGTTCATAAAATAGATAAGTTTTCATACAAAAAGCTTGAAGTTAATTATATCATGTATGAAAGCGAGTATCTTTATGACCCAACAGGTCTCGAACTCCATATGATTATTGCTTTATGATTTTGAGTCCTATACTTTTATAAATTTATACATTATGATTAGTCTCCTAATCTTGCTTGAAAGGACTATAATTTAAGTTTTGCAGTTGGGTATTAACTTTGCCATGCATTCAATTTGTAATGCTAATTTTAAGAAAATCTTTTTTTTTTTTTTTAAAGATTTTATTTATTTATTTGACAGAGAGATCACAAGCAGGCAGAGAGGCAGGCAGAGAAAGAGGAGGAAGCAGGCTCCCCGCTGAGCAGAGAGCCCGATGCGGGGCTCGATCCCAGGACCCTGAGATCATGACCCCAGCCGAAGGCAGAGGCTTTAACCCACTGAGCCACCCAGGCGCCCTTTTGCTTTGCCTTTTAAACCGCTTTATTGAGTTAAACTGGCACGCGGTAAACTGTGTGTATTTGAAGAGAGTGGTTGAGGAAGGCTCCGTATGTGCACTCCTGCGAGACTGTCCTCACGGCCCGGCAGGTCAGCAATCACGCCTGGAAGTCTCCCTGCACTCCCGCCACCCCAGCCCTCAGCCCCCCAGCTTCATCGGTCTGAAGGCGAACACTGGCCGGCTCCCCGCCTCTGCACGAGGTTTTCTTTTCTAGATTCCGGTTAGACCAGCGGAAGCACGCGGGGTGCGCTCGGGTTTCTCTCGCTCGGAGTGACGTGTGTCCGCAGCTCACTCCTCTCGCTGCCGAGCGGGGCTTCCACTCTTTGGGTATCGCAGTCTGTCCTTTCACCTGACCCTGGAAGTCAGAGTTGTTTCTCGTTATTAGCTTTCGTGCATAAAGCTTACATGAGCCCCGGAATCCGAGTCTCCATATGGATGTGCGCTTTGCCTTCTCTGTGGTAGATGTGTGGGATGGAATGGCTGCATCCGAGGGTAGATGTTTGACCTTCAGGAAGCTGCAGAACATTTTCAAAGTGGTTCCCCAGTGCTACATCCTTACCAGTATTTGGAAAGTCAGTCTTGATCATTGTCGCCATTCTGATGAGTGCGTGGCCATCTCTCGCTGTGCTTTTGATTTGCATTTCTGTAATGTGGTGGCGTGGAATGTTACTGGCATGTGCTTTTCTGCTGTGTATCTTTGTCGAATGTTCAGATATTTTGCTACTTTATAGAAGTTGAGTTACTTGCTTGCTTATTCCAGATTGGCTTCTAATACACATTCTAATACACACTCTAGAGTCAGGCAGAAAGACGCATCACTGCCCGTAGCTTCCTTCGTATCCCGTCAGTTCCCATTCTCTCTGTGTGCGCAGCTGCTTGTAAGACGGTCCTTTCAGGGACGCCTGGGTGGCTCAGTTGGTTAAGCGGCTGCCTTCGGCTCAGGTCATGATCCCAGCATCCTGGGATCAAGTCCCACATCGGGCTCCTTGCTTGGCGGGGAGCCTGCTTCTCCCTCTGCCTCTGCCTGCCACTCTGTCTGCCTGTGCTCGCTCTCTCTCTCTCTGACGAAAAAAAAAAAAAAGACGATCCTTTCAGAAAATACGCGCTTTTAGCGACAAAATCACATTTTGTCTCACTTTCAACACACCTACTAAAGATTGTATTAATAAATGAGCTGTTAGTCACATTTTGCTATCTAGAGTTGTCAGGTTAGTTCATTAATTAAACAGTTAACAAATATCTATCATAGCAGAGATAAGTAAGTTCCCTGTTGTCAAAGAGATGCATTAGTAGGGAGGGTTGGTTATATAAGCAAATGAATGCACTAAAATGTTCTGAGGGTTGTGATTTGTTTATCCCACATCTTCTACCTGAAAAGATTTAACTACATTCACTTGGTCATGTTTCTATTCACTGTTTATGTCCCTGTAAGAAAAAATGACCTGTTTTTAAAAATAAGTGAGAAAACTGGGGGAAAGGCAAAAATTGCTTTAGAATGAAATGAATGAAATGGCCAATTTCCCAGTTGTCCCCAAGTTAGCCATGAAAATGAGACAAGGGGGAGTGCCTTACCCCAGCCGTTCTGAACCCACCCATGAGGCCAGTAGAATGGAGCACTCTTTAACAGTCTGTCCTACCAAAAAACGGGAGTTAAAGCTGGAGGTGTGGAGGGCAGGGAGACCAGCTCATGCAGTACGTCTTAGGGACTTTAGATTTGACCTTTCAGACCAGAGGGAGCCACAGGAGATTTTAAGTGAGAGAGTGACTTCATGAGATTATCATGAGATATATTTTAGAAAGATCATGGAACATGCCAGATTGAAGACGAATCAGACAGTTGGAGAGGGAACTGGATTCAGCCTGTGCAGTTAGACCGCTGCACACTTCACACTCTAGATGACAGCTCCGTGGTGAGGGTGGACAGGAAGGGTCACGTGGTAGAGCCGGCAGAACTTGGAGACCAACCGGGTTACACATTTGATCCAGCAGATGGTTACCGAACACCTGTTTGCCTGGCACTGGTCACTGTGGGGAGAAAAAGACTAAAAACAAACAAACAAACAACAACAACAGATGCACTTCGCACTCTCTTGCACCCTCTTGCAGCTTCGAGTCTTACAGGGAATGGGCAGAAACCTCAATCAGGAGGCTGCGTGTGTCATCACTGACTGGGATGGCCACTGTGAAGGAAAAAGAACATTGTCTAATGACAGCATAGAACAAAAGACCTGGAACCAGGCTGCAGTGAGCAGAGGCATCCCCAGTGATGCTGAATCACGCGAGGTCTGACAGATGGAGAGAAGGCAGCTAGGCCAGGCAGAGTAGAGGTCTCGCGGGGTTCCGCATTCAGGGGGAACAACATTCACAAAGGCTGACGGGCCCATGTGGCATTCTCCAGGAACTAAACAAAAAAAAGCTGGCACAGAAGGTAAGTTGTCAGCAAGGGGGAGAGTCGCGTCGGTGAGGCTAAGGTAGATGGGGACCCAGCGTGCGCAGGGTGTGTAGAGTTGGAATATTCCTTTTTTTTTTTGTTTTTTCATTTTTTTAAGATTTAATTTATTTGACAGAGCAAGAGAGCACAAGCAGGGGAGCAGTGGAGGGAGAGGGAGAAGCAGATGCCCGCTGAGCAGGGAGCCCGACTTAGGGCTTGATCCCAGGATCCTGGGATCATGACTGAGCTGAAGGCAGATGCTTAACCATCCGAGCCATCCAGGCGCGCCTGGAATATTCCTTTTCAAAATCAGATTGCAATATGGCTGATTTCCCTTCCCTCCCCATCCCTCTTTGACTGAATGTTGGCATAGTCTGAC
The DNA here is from genome assembly GCA_004024625.1 of Mellivora capensis. NCBI lineage: Eukaryota > Metazoa > Chordata > Mammalia > Carnivora > Mustelidae > Mellivora > Mellivora capensis. Next base: position 126,673 of record PISX010000718.1, on the reverse strand, counting down.
TCGGGCTCCCTCTTGTGGCAGGCTCTAGGATCCCGCGCTTTGGAGGACAAACGTCCCAGGATCGCTGCTGGTCCACACTTTGTACATTTACTGAAGAAACACACAGTCCTACCACACAGGGCAGTACACATGCTCTGAGAGAACACATTTCAGATGTGATTCCACTTAAACCTTCTATGTTTCATGAGATTTAGAATTTGCTGTTTTTCAAGAGCCTGTTCCGTTACGGATGGTCGGGCGTGGAAAGAGACAAGGTCAGCCTGGAGGTGAGCAGGGTGAGAAGCTGTGCACTCGGGGGACTCTGTTCACCCTCCGTGTCTGTCCAGTGTGTTGCCTCATTCAGGGAGTATTTCTGGTTAACGTTCCATATGGAGAAGAGGATGATAGAAAAGCCAATATGTATCCGTGCTGTGTTTGTTACTTGCCTTTAACATACGCTGTTATCAAAAGTTTCTATTTTGATCTTCTGAATCCGCCCCCTCTTGCTTAAAAGAACTTAGAAGGGGCACCTGGGTGGCTCAGTGGGTTAAGCTACTGCCTTCAGCTCAGGTCATGATCTCGGGTCCTGGGATTGAGCCCCACATCGGGCTCTCTGCTCAGCAGGGAGCCTGCTTCGCCCCACCCTCTGCCTGCTGCTCTGCCCACTTGTGATCTCTCTCTCTCTCTGTCCAAAAAAAAAAAAAAAAAGAACTTAGAAATATTTGCCTGTATGATAAATAGTACATTTTTTTAGAGTAGAAGAATTCAAGGACCAAAACAAAGTAATCTTCTAATAAAATGGTTCTTACTGTTAGTAGTCATTATTAAAGTAAATTTATTTTAACATTCATATTATCCAGTCTGATGTACTAAGAGTAGCACTTAATTTAATTTCATGCTTTTTAGAGAGGTAACTGTAGTACACTAGAATAGAAAATATCTCTGAACAGCATTCTCTCATTAGCAACAGGCAGTAAGATGATGTAGTTAGCAGTTAATGAGTTTGTGCTCATTTTGAGTTGAGCTCCCGAAGTTGCCATGGTGACAGATCAGCCAGAAGCCGTCAACAGAACACACAGAAGGCCACCACTTGGTACCCCACCGGGAATGCCAGTAAGCACAGCAGATGGCCCCTCCTACACATAGCTGTCTTCCCCTCGCCTCTTGTTGCTCTAAGGGGCTTCTTGCCATAGCCTTGCCTGCTGTGTAGGTGGCAGAAGAGATTGTAATAATGAAAATCTTCTTGGAATCACAGATTATTTTAGCCCTGGAAAATAGTTCTCTTTTATATATGTTTAAGTAAATGTAAATTTTAAATTTTAAGAAACTCTGAATCTTTGAGTATATATTCTGAAATAGCTAGGTTTAATGATTTTTGAGTATTTTTCTTCTATCATTGTGTGGTATCTGTACAAAAGAGAAATTCTATGTTTTATTATACGGAAACTTCTGTGTCTTTGGGCTCATGAGGAAACTGTATTAAATTCTTACACTAATTGTAAGATGCATGCAAATTTCAGAAATAAGACATGTTAAAGTGTCCCTCTAGGTTGGCATTTATCTGTAGTTACTTTTAAGATACACCGTTGCATGCCTAGAGTTGTCAGTGTGCTTTGGGCTTATTACAGTAGCCCATGAGATGCTGATGGAGGGCATATGTAAGGTGGTAGCCCCATTATGGTAAATGTCATTACGAGGAAACCGTTGCTAAATATCTAGGTCATGACCACACACCGTGATGTTGTCTAGGTGAGTGAAAGAGCTGAGTATACTACTTGCTAAAAAAGGATCTGTGCTCTTAATCAGAGTTCAGTTGAAGTGTCTAGAAACCACTCTAGCTTTTTTTAAGTACAGGGAATTGAGTGCTAATAAACCGTTGCGAGGCCAGGGGGTGGGAGCACACCCTAGGCTGGGCCTCTAGAAATGATTCCTCACAGAGTCATCCCAAAGAGCTGCTCCCTGGGAAAGAATCGGGAGGCCTCACTGGCACTGTTGACTTCAAGGGCACAGTGCCACCACTGCATCCCAGTGATCAGGAAGCTGCCATCAGCACTGTCCCTTACCGCCACTAAAGCAGTGATTGGGAACTGGGAAGGACCCTGCACAGAAACGCCCACTGTTTCCAGGACTGTGCTTACAGTCGGCGCCGGGGCAGCCCAGAGCAGCCAGGTCACTGCCTGCCAGATCACATGGCTACACGCGTCTGCTTGGGGTCTGCTCCACAACAAGGGCCCCCTGGCAGCTGGGAACCAGACCCCTGTCAGTCATGCCTCTGGTGTGCATGTTGGGGGGGTGGGGGGGGCAGGGAGAGACAACTCTGACTGCTGCTCTGGAACATTTTTAAAAACGATGGGATGGATGACTGCTCATTAACTTCCGTCTATAGTGTTTGACACTTTACAGATGGTGGGAATGTGAGACCCAAATTGAGTGGGGAGGTTTAGGGCCAGACTAGAGAGGTAATCAGTCCTCCAGTCTCGAGTACAGCTGTCAATATCTGCTGAGCTGCCATGGTCCCTTCTGGCAGCCTTTGCCGACCCGCCCCCCTTCTTCAGTTAGGTCTCGAGTTGCAGTTCGTGTCACGTGACTTTGAGTTTTGTTCCTTAGTCTACAGTCCTTCCCATTGTTTCCCAGAGGGGAAGAGGAATGAGGCAGATTATTAAGATTGGCCAGGACTATTGACCTAACTTCAGTCAGGCTCCTAGACCATCTCCTAGGCTTGTCCCTGCACTTCTTGTAAGATCCCGTTTGAACCGTGCTAAGTCAGTTTCACCAGACCCGCCCCCCTGCGCTTCCTGGATGTCTGACCCGGTTCCGCATCCTCCACCGGCCCAGGGGATGCCTGATGCCGTGGCCTGCCTTCAGCCAGAAGCCACCTCACCCATGACATTGCCTCGTAGTGGTTTTCTACGTGCTGCTCCGCTCCTGTGCTCCCTGGCTTTAAATCCCCGCCTGTCCCTGTGGTGCTCAGGAGTCGAGCCCAGTCTCTCTCCCCCGCTGTAAATCCCAGCGCCCGGTCCCTATACCCATCAGCCCAGTGAGGGTCCCGGATGGAGCTGCCTCACCATCCTTAACGAGTGTCTTTGCACGGTTTTTCTTTACCATAATAAACACAGTGCATTTCGTATGTGCTAGACATTGTTCTGAACAGTTCTTTACATATTGAACATTCTCTCCTCAAAGAACATTCTCAGGTACCCTAACCCCCGTTAGGGTTAGGTACCTAGAGGTACCTAGAGGGGAAGATGGGGCTTTGGTGGCATCAGTGAAATTATTCTTAAGCTGGAGATTGGGTACATGAAGGTTTGTTGATTATTTGAACTTTATGCCTTTTTGTACATCTTAAATATTTCCAAGTAATTTTTTTTTCAAGATTTTGTTTATTCGACAGAGAGCACACATGCACAAACAGGAGGAGTACCAGGCAGAGGGAGAGGGAGTATTAGGGAGCCCAACGCAGGGCTGGATCCCAGGACCCTGGGATCATGACCTGAGCCAAAGGCAGACACTTAACCGACTGAGCCACCCAGGCGCCCTTCCAAATAAATTTTTAAAGGAAAGAATGTCTTGGTAGTATGGCTTGGGTAATAATAAGACGGAAATGTCTTGGTGCACTGGGCACCTGTGCTCCCTGCTCTGTTAAGTCCCTGGTGAGGAAGGGAAGGTGGACCTTGATGGGAACCTAACATCCCAAGGGTTGCCCCCTGGGGATTTGTGGAGTGGAGCAAGGAGGGGGGCTGGTGCTGTGGGCCGGGCTACAAGTGGTTTCCCTTACCTGTGAAGGTGACGAGGGGCAAGCACACAGGACCCCTGTCTCTAGAGCCTGCACAGACAGGTTCTTGGTCAAGGTCACCTGCTTGTTGAGTTTAAATAGCAGTGAAAGAGTATGTCAACTCTCTATGAACTTGTAATCAGAGGAACCTTTCCTGGAGAACTTCTCCCTGAAACCGGAGGTTCCAGATTCCCCTGTGTGCTGCAGCCAGAGCAGGACCCCCCACGGGGCGGGGGTCCTCCCAGCTATTGGCCACCAGGTGGATTCCAAAACCCTTACAAAGCCTGTGCCTGCCTCTCCCGCCTCAGGCCTAGCTGCTCTCCCTTGAGGCCCCAAGCTCTAGCCACACTCGTGTTGTTTCAGCCCTTGCCAGCACGAAAGCTCCTTCTCAGGTCAGGACCGTCCCCACAATGCGCCGGTTGGTGGGTATGAGCTCACGAGCCCGTGCACGAGCCCGCACGCACACGCAGGAGCTTGGGTATGCTCGCACACGCACCTCACCTGACCGGCGCTTCTCCAGCCTCGTTGTCACTTCCTCACCGGAACTAGCTGCCTGTGATGCTTACCACGACGAGTACTTGTGTATTTCTGAAATCATAATCTCTTACTGGATTATAAACTACAAGGACAGGAACTGTATGTTTTCCACGGTATATACCCAGTGTCTGGCACAAAATTGGCGTCCCTTCAATATGACCTGAATAAATACGGAGAGGGTACGTGAGGGTACAAATACACCAGGGAGGGGCTGGGCATGCGAGGCAGAGAAAGCCAGCAGATAGGGATTTGACCCCTGACTCACCGTGCCCTGCTTTCCTGGTTTCCCAGGGCACCTAACCTCTGCAGCTGCGTATCTCACTGTGCGGCCTTTTCTTTCCTTCTTGCCCTGCTGAGACGTGGGCTCCATGGCGGGAGTGTCTGCCTTTTCTGTTCTCAGGCATTGCCCCTCGCCCAGAACAGCAGCTGGCTCTAGGAATGTCCACGTCATATGTGGAGGGAGCTAGCTGGTATCAGGCTGGCTGGCTGGCTTGCTTGCTTGCTTTCTCTCTTTCTTTTTTAAGAATTTATTTATTTATGACAGAGACAGAGAGAGCTGGAACACAAGTACAGGGGAGCTGCAGAGGGAGAAACAGGCTTCTTGCTGAGCAGGGAGCCCAATGCGGGGCTCGATCCCAGGACCCTGAGATCATGACCTGAGCCGAAGGCAGAGGCTTAATCCACTGAGCCACCCAGGCGCCCCAGTAGTAGGAATTTAGAAGCTGTGTGGGCCCTGTTTTGACCATGCCCTTTGAAAATTGTAATGGAAAGCAGAAAATTGTTTTGAAGCAGCCTTGGTTTCTCAGAGGGTGGTCTCGTATCTGCCTTTTCCCCAGCAGGTGTCACTGTTATTTGAAAGGAAAGGGGAGCGTTTACTGGGGAGAGGAGAGGTCCAGGAGAGGGCCCACACACCAAAGTCACTACGTAGCTGCTGTCTTCATGTTCGCCAAGACAGTGACTTGTTGATGGTCCCTAACTAAAATCAAGCTGAAATTCCCACAGCCTGGCTGAGTTCTGCTCTGTTAAAACAGTGATGTGTGGGATAGACTCGTCTGTGAGCCTCTGTTAAGTGAGGGATAGCCTTAGACGCAGGTGAGTTTGAGAAGAGCAGTGTCCTGATGACTTGGATATCCCACTCTTTCTTTGGGTGGCAAGAGATCAAGAAATTTGTGTCTGAAGAAAGTGGATGGCTGGTCAGAAACTGCCCATTTGTTTCATCTATATTATATGAGCAGATCAAATTTTGAGATACTCCACTTATCAGTGGAGATTATGTGAGTTAGCTGCTAGCTTTCAAAGAGCTGAAAAACACTGGTTGACACCAGAGAAGCTTTATCGCTGTCTCATAAAAGAGGCCAGAGGCACAGTTCAGTAGGGTCCGAATTCTTGGTTCCCTCCAGCTCCTCCCTCTGGTGAGTGAGGCTTCCCTTCCCTTCAAACTTTTCCTACAAAGGCCCAGATAGCATCTGTTTTTTACTTTGCTGGCCTTGTATGGTCTCTGTCATATATTCCTCATTGTCCTTTCCCCACCTTTCAGAAATGTGGGAAACCTTTAGTTCACCTGTTCTGACTCCTGCCCTACGCAGCCCTCCCCCTTCAGAGGGGAGACTGGTTTGGGATTCTTTGACTCTTAAAATGAGGCTCTAAAAGTGACCACACATCGTGTAGTGCAGACAACACTAGGAAAATGGAATATTCCATATTCAGATTTCTTAGGATTGGTGCTTTATGTTCAGAACTAGTTACCTGTTGATAACACTCCTTTATTATACTTCTACAGAAGAGCGACTGATAGCATTCATTTACTGTAGGAGACTTCTTCATTTCTGGAGCATGAATTCCTTTTCCTCTAAATATTTTGATGAAAAACAGCCCTGTGTTTGTCCTCCCTTCTTTTTGAAAAGATGACAGCAGTGTAGTGGCCGCGGGCTGGCTCTCGGAGACGAGGCTTGCGTCTTGGTCAGCTCACCTGGGTCCCTGGGGGGTCTGTGCGGAGCAGGGTGGCACAGGGTGATTTCCTTGCTGGTTGTTTGCATCAGGTTTTGAGTTCAGGCAGGTTTTCTGCATTTCCGTTCTTTGAGAAGGCTGGGCGACAGAGTACTTGACTCTGATGGTAGTTGGCCTCCAGTGTCAGTTACTACAAGAGGAGGGATTTTCATCACAAGGGTAGGTAGAACTCTATAGCTTACTAATAGTTCTCTTTCCTTATTCTGTCCTCCCTGCTTCTCCTTCTCCTCCTCTTCCTCCTTTTTTTTTTCAGCTGCTGCTTTTGAATTTTGTAGTACAAGAACCAGTTGTGTTCATATTCTGGGCTTTTAAGCAACAATGGCTAGGTCTCGAGTAAGACCTTTGGGCCAGTTACGTTAAAATGTGTAATAAAGTGAAATGATATGATGCTGATCACCTATTTTTATTTTTCAAGAAAAGATTATATTTATTTAGAGAGAGTGTGAGCTGGGGGAGGGGCAGGGGAGAGAGAATCACAAGCAGACTCCACCCTGAGTGCAGAGACCAACTTGGCGTTCAGTCCCATGACCCCAAGATCATGACCCAAGCCAAAATCAAGAGTCGGAACTTAGCTGACTGAGCCACCCTGGTGCCCCCATGCTAATCACATATTTTTTTTTATTTTTTTATTTTTTAATCACATTTTTATATAAATTCAGTGGTGGTGTTTCCCAGACAGATGTACTTCTATCCTGCTCTCAATTTCATTTGCAAAGTTGTAATGGAAAGTTGCTATTGTGAAAGAGACAGCAAGTTTGCTTTAATTAATAGATTTGTAGTTTTTTTTTTATCAAAGTATAATTAGTGTTGTTAGTTTCAGGTGTACAGTATCTGATTCAGCAATTCCATGCCTTACTCAGTGCTCATCATGCCAAATGTACTCTTAGTCCCTTTTACCTGTCTCATCCATCTCCCACCCCTCGCCCCTCCGGGAACCTCCAGTTTGTGTCCTGTATTTAAGAGTCTGGTTTTTTATTTATCTCTTTTTTTTCTTTGCTTATTTATTTTGTTTCTTAAATTCCATATGAGAGTGAAATCATGTGGTATTTGTTTTTTTCTGACTTTTCCACTTAGCATTATATCCTCTGGGTCCATCCATGTTGTCACAAACGGCAAGATCTCATGCTTTACTATGGCTGAGTGACATTCTAGTGGGGTGTGGGTGGGGTGCGTGGGGGGGTGTACCACATCTTCTTTATCTATTTATTTATCAGTGAACACTTGGGGTGCTTCCTTATCTCGGCTATTGTAAATAATGCTTCAGTAAATGTAAGGGTTCATACTATCTTGTCAAGGCAGTGTTTTCATTTTCTTTGGGTAAATCCCAGTAGTGGGATTACTGGATCATGTGGTCATTCTATTTTTACTTTATTTATTTATTATTTTAGAGAGAGGGAGAAGGGGCGTGGAGAGAGAATCTTAAGCAGGCTCTGTGCCCAGTGCAGAATCCGACGTGGCGCTCAATCTCACCACCCCGAGATCATGACCTGAAATCAGAGTCTGGCGCTTAACTTTCTGAACTACCCAAGTGTCCCTAGTTTTAGTTTTTTTTTTTAATTTTTTAAAATTTTATTTATTTATTTGACAGAGATCACAAGTAGCCAGAGAGAGAGGGAAGCAGGCTCCCCGCTGAGCAGAGAGCCCGATGTGGGACTCCATCCCAGGACCCTGAGATCATGACCTGAGCCCAAGGCAGCAGCTTAACCCACTGAGCCACCCAGGTGCCCCCCTAGTTTTAATTTTTTGAGGAACATCCATACTCTTTTCCACAGTGGCTGCACCAGTTTGCGTTCCCACCAACCTCATAGCCGTTGTTTTTAGAGCAGTTTTTGGTTTATGGAAAGACTGAGCAAGAAGTATAGAGTTCCCACAGTACTTCCTCTCCCCACCCCTAACGCATCCTCAGTTTCTCCTGTCACCAACTTTGGCCTTGGCGTGGGGCTTTTGTTGAATCAATGAACCAGTACTGATACATTATTATTAACCGAAGTCCACAGTTTACATTTGAGTTAACTTTGTGTTATACAGTTCTAAGGAGTTTGACAAATGCTGGTATCATATATCCGCAATTAAAGTATCATACCGGGGCGCCTGGGTGGCTCAGTGGGTTAGGCCGCTGCCTTCGGCTCGGGTCATGATCTTGGGGTCCTGGGATCGAGTCCCGCATCGGGCTGTCTGCTCAGTAGGGAGCCTGCTTCCCTCTCTCTCTCTGCCTGCCTCTCTGTCTACTGTGATCTCTCTCTGTCAAGTAAATAAATAAAATCTTTAAAAAAAAAAAAAAAGTATCATACCGGTTTACTGCCCTGAACACCCCCTGTGCTCTGCCTCTGCCTCCCTCCCTCCCCACGCCCTTGTTAGCTGCTGAGAGTTTTACTGTCTCCGTAGTTCTGCCTTTTCCACAGTGTTCTGTAGTAGGAATCATAGACTATGAAGCCTTTTCTTACTGGCTTCTTTGACTTAGCAGTATGCATTTAAGATTCCTTCATTTCAGGTTAGGGCTTGATAGTACATTTCTTTTAAACATAATTCTCCATTGTATGGATGTACCAATTCCTTTATCCATCATCTAGAGAGGGACATCTCGGTGGCTTCCCATTTTGGACAACTAGAAATAAAACTGCTCTAAACATTCCTGTGAAGGTTTGTGTAGATAGAAATCTTCAACTCATTGGGGTAAATACTTGGGAATTTCTGCTGTTTTAATTAGCTGTAGGCCAATGTCAGAAAAAAAATATATACTTGAAAGCCCTTGTGTTTAAAAATCAACCTGTAGGGGTGCCTGGGTGGCTCAGTGAGTTAAGCATTTGCCTTCAGCTCAGATCATGATCTTAGGGTCCTGGCATCGAGCCCCACGTCAGGCTCCCTGCTCAGCGGGGAGCCTGCTTCCCCCCTCATCTCTCTGCCTGCCTCTCTGCCTGCTTGTGATCTCTCTCTCTCTCTCTGTTAAATAAATAAATAAAATTTAAAAAAAAAATTTTTAATTAAAAAAAATCAACCTATAATAGGTTTTATAGCTTTTTTTTTTAAAGGAAAACTAGAATGGATGTTCATTTCCTGTGCCTTTGAGTTAAAGGTGAATAACCATCAAATCTAAGTAAATCATAAAAATGTGCCACGTCTGTAGCCAGGTCAGGGAAGTAGGAGCAGAGAGAGGCAGAACATGTAGGAGAAGCTCGGTGTGCTGGGAAGGGCCAGCCATCACAGAGCCAAAACCGTGTGCCACATCCTTTGTTCATCCCTTCGAAAATCCTAGGCATTTGGAGTGGGAAGGAACCTGAGGGAGTCAGCGGTCTCTGCCTTTCATTTCTCGATGAGGAGACCGAGCTGCAGGGAAACCTCCGGACTGGCACCGTGCACGTGATCAGTGGGCGCTGGCCTGGAATCCAGGCCCTCAGTTTCCCAGTCTAGTATTTTTTCTGCTTTTCCAGTTACTTTCTGTATATTCTGCTATTTCTGCATTTCGCTTTAACTTCAGAATGTGTGTTTGAGAAAAAGTCAAGCCCTTGGGCGTTTGTTGAGCGCTCGCTGTGGCCCAGGTACCTACGGTGTCGTCCACTGCGGCCTCGCGGGGAGACGGCTGCCTAGAAAGCGGTGCGCAGTGCTGAGTGCTGACTCGTGTACGGGGCCCTGGGAAGGTGGGGGAGCCGGCGGGGGGACTGAGAGGAAGTGACATTTAATCTGATAATTTAAAGAATGGCTAGGAATCACCATGTTTTACTGAATCTGATATATTCTCAGTTATGCATTATTTCATGTACCACTTAGAACAAATACTGTCAGTTAACCTGGTACATACGTCGTTAATTATAAGATGCATCTCAGTTTCGGGAGTATTAACATGTGCAGAGCTGTGTATGAGAATTGATGAGACATGGTAGTTGGGTAGAAGAGGGGAGAACAGCGGTCCCTGAAGAGAGAGGGTAGGCATGGTGGAGTTAGCAGGTCCAGAAAACTAGGGCTGGAGAAAGGCAAAGGGACAGTGAGGACGCAGCAGGAGGCAGTTACAACAGGCCCTTTAAGAAGTTCGACAGGAGGGACGCCTGGGTGGCTCAGTTGGTTAAGCGGCTGCCTTTGGCTCAGGTCATGATCCCAGTGTCCTGGGATCGAGTCCCACATCGGGCTCCTTGCTCAGCAGGGAGCCTGTTTCTCCCTCTCTCTCTGCCTGCCTCTCTGTCTGCCTGTGCTCGCTCGCTCTGACAAGTAAATAAATAAAATCTTAAAAAAAAAAAAAAAAAGAAGTTGTTCGACAGGAGGTAGCTGCAGGGGAATTCCGGGTCACGGAGGGCAGTAGTTGTTGCTGTCTTTGAAGGAAGTGGAGAGTTGTACGTGTCTGAATCCTGACCAGGAGATGCTTGCGGAGCGCGGCCACACACCCCCTGGGCAAGTTAGAAGTTGCACATGTGCTTACGTCCGCTCTCCAGAGAAACCCAAGTGGCTAGATTGTCTTGCATGCTTGTGTTTATAAAACAAAGAAATAATCGAAGACTCACTCTCCAGCTTTGGGCCTTTGTGTCGGCTCTGGAGAGTGTCATGGGCTGAAGACCCAAGGCACGCAAAAAGTCCCTGAGATGGAGTCCCCCCGAGGGCGCCACCCTGCGCTTCCTCCCGAAGCCCTTGATCGCGAGCTGTACCAGTATTCGTACACCAAGAGAAAACACTGCCAATTGACTGGCGTGTCATCGACGGTAGGACACATCCTGATGTAAATGCGATTAACTTAGGAAGAAATGTAAGCCTTAGAACTGGTAAAATACAGTACTCACCACAGATCGGAGTTAACAGGCATGGTTCAGAGAACGGCTTGATGCTCATGTATTTGGAGGGGCAGAAACTTGAATGTTTTGCCTAAATGGCTTTTATTCCTTCTAGAAAGTAAAATCATAGTTCCTCTTCTGAGGAAATAAAGGCATTAGCGGCTCCAGAGTAGAAGTCTTTGAGTGACTCGTTGACAGCAGTGGAGCCCAGCAGGCCCAGGAAATGGTAGAATGGCCAGGAAGCACTGAGCGTGCCCTGGGTTAGGGACACAAACTCACAGTGACAGCAGACTACAAGTCTGTGATCTGAGTCAGGAGTAGAGAGAGTACACAGTGGCTTCATCTAGGGTTAAGGGTTTGCTGGGCAGGGCGACAGAAGAACAGCGGCCTGAGGCCTTGCAGACGTGGTCTGTGGGATAGTATAGGGCCACAGGGGCACGGCAGAGCCCATGCTGGCAGGCGAGAAACTCAGGCCATGTGAAATGGGTAAGGTCAAGGCCAGCGGTAACATTTTGTGATCCCTCAGGAGGGACAGGAAATACTTTTATAATGTTACTTACACTTTTTTTTTAAAGATTTTATTTATTTGTTTGACAAATTTATTTATAAAATAAATTTATAAAATAAATTTGACATTTATTTTATATTATTTATTTGACAGATTTTATTTATTTATTTTATTTATTTAGTAATCACAAGTAGGCAGAGAGGCAGGCAGAGAGAGAGGAGGAAGCAGGCTCCCTGCTGAGCAGAGCGCCTGATGTGGGGCTCGATCCCAGGAGCCTGAGATCATGACCTGAGCCGCTGAGCCACCCAGGCACCCCAATGTTACTTAACACTTTTAAGATAGATACTGAGCCTAGGTATAAACTCATTTTGTGTAAAGACATTTACAAATTAAGTAGAAAAAAAAATGTTTTTTCCCCAAACAACAAGGCAGGGGCGCTTGGGTGGCACATTTGATCAAGCATTCAACTCTTGGTTTTGGCTCAGGTCGTGATCTCAGGGTTGTGAGATCAAGCCCCACCTTGAGCTCCACACTCAGTGTGGAGTCTGTCTGAGATTCTCCCTCCCATTTCCCTGCCACCTCAAATAAATAAATCATTCTTTGGGGGGCACCTGGGTGGTTCAATTGGTTAAGCATCTGCCTTTGGCTCAGGTCATGATCCTGGGGTCCTGGGCCTGAGCCCTGCATCAGGCTCCCTGCTCAGCAGAGTCTGCTACTTTCTCTCCCTCTGACAAGCCCCCCACCCACTCATATGCTCGCTCTCTCTTAAATAAATAAAATCCTTAAAAAAAAAAAAGGTAAATGTAATGTCCTGGATATTCATGTTTTAAATTCAAGATGAGAACGGCTTTTGAGCCTTAAATTCTTTGCATTTCATGTGTCTGGGCTCCCTTATGAATGCAGGGTCATTCACCTTTATTAGTAGTAACACAGCACTCTCAGGCCTACCCCTCAGCTCTGCTGCTCCCTCTTCCTGTTGAATTACTGTGGAACTCTTGTTTATGCAACACTCAGATGGCAGTTTGGCTCTCTAATTTGTGAGCATCAGACACAAGTTAGCCCGTCTGTATTCTTCGCCAGCGAGAGTGCGCTGGAGTGTGCTGGCCCTGATGACAGCAGCAGCACCGGGGCTCTGCTCAGGGGGCACGTGCGTGTGCGCATTCGCGTGTGTTGTCCTCAGAATTAAAACAGAACAAAATACATATGTAGATGGATGAGCATCTAAGATCCTGGAATTTGAGAAAACACTGGCCAAGAGCAGTGGTTCTCAAAGTGTGCTCCAGGGACTGCCGGCATCAGATCAGGCACCTTGGGAACTTGTTGGGTCAAGTCTGACGCAAGCCGAAGCGTAAACCACTGCAAACTGCTCTAGACTCACTGAGTCACCCGTTCTACAGAGCAGGGGACTGCGGCCCAAAACCCGCTGCTCAGAATTGTGCTCAATTTCTAAGAAAACTGGGTCTCAAACCTGAACCTCTGGACTTTAGTCCATTTCTATTTTCAGACCACTGTGTTGTCATTTCTTTCTCAGTTTTTTGTTTTTGTTTTGTTTTCTTTGGTTTGGTTTGGGTTTTAAGGAGTGTTCCTAAAGTTTTGGTTCTTGTCGTTTCGTTCCTTATAGTGCCAGAACCTACTAAGACCTGTTCAAGCCAGCCCCAGCTTGCCGGTACCAGTACCAGCACTTGCACCAGCGCTCTGTCCAGCGGCAGCAATGGGAAACGTGCGCCTGCCAGCAGCCAGCAGCCAGCTGCCTCCCGTTACCTGCCTCGTGAGGTGCCTCCACGCTTCCGCCAGCAAGAACAGAAGCAGCTGTTAAAGAGAGGGCAGCCGCTGCCCACGGGGGCTCTGACCGGAGTGAGCCCGACCCAGGGGGCTGGGCCCGCAGGGGTGAGCCCTCCTCCCCTCCCCGGAGCCGGAGCACAGCAGCACCCCAGTAAGCTCCAACCAGGTAAAAACACATAGATGAGGGAGGGGTTCCTTTTATCTGACGGGTGGCGTGCTGTTTTCGACTTTGCTCTCCAGTGATACAAATGGACATATCGTGGTCCATATTCATTATATGCATCTAATGGAGTGAGCTAGCTAGCTAGATTTTATTTATTTAAGATTTTATTTATTTATTTGAGAGAGAGAAAGCATAAGCAGGAGGGAGGGGCAGAGGGAGAGGGTAAAGCAGGCTCCCCGCTGAGCAGGGAGCCCGATGTGGGGGACTCGATCCCAGGACCCCAAGATCATGACCTGAGACAAAGGCAGATGCTTGACTGAGCCACCCAGGTGCCCCCAGTTGAATTGTAAAGTTCAGTTCTGTTTCCTCCTCTTTGTGTATATTGTTTCTCATCTATTTTCTGGGGGCATGAGCTCCTTCAGTGAAGTCTGTTTCTTACCCAAAACTAGAGGTCTGCACAAGAGCACATGTGCGTCTGTCAGGGCAGTTGCTGTAGAGCCCTGCAGCGGGAACTCTTAACCTTCCTGCCCATTTCCGAGGTCGGCCCGTGACTGGGCCTACACTCTCGCAGGGAGGTCACAGTGTTTGAGCAGGAGTGGGTGCTGGGTCACTGTGACTTGTTCTGACACCCGGAACCAAGCCTGCCGGATCTCATGCTCAGCCCCTGCGTGGCTGGGCTTCTGATCTGCCTGCTTTTTGCTGGCCTCCTGGCCTGCAGTTGGACTCTGGCTTTCTCTTGTCTCCTGAGAGAAATTACCACTTCTACATTTACTTTCCAGCTCCTAGACTGCTGACAGCTGTCCTCTCCTCCCTCCCCTCTTCCCATCTTCTTGACCTTACTAATAGACTCATACTTTAAACAATTTCTTTACTGAAGTGTTAGAGAAAGTTTTGGTAGAGAGCAAAATACATGTATTCAACTGCTGTGTTTCTCTGTTATTTTCTTGAATAGTTCCATTTTGAATGATTTCACGATCAGCACTGGTGCTAGCTTGGACACCGTATTTACTGATGTTAGTGAGACTTGGGCCTGGAACTAGGGAAGCAAGGAGGCTTCTTACATTACATTGGGATCTAAAAGAAACCTGCCACGAGTTATATTGATATTTTCTTTCATGTGCTGCTTTCCAACATGGAGAATAATGCCACATGGCTTCAGAGTATTAATAGCAAGTGTATTTCTCAAAACTCTGACTTTGTGATATATTTGAAACAATTATTTTTAGACACCTTGGCCATGTGTCTTCAAATAGTCTTGACTCTGATCTGCTAAATTCCTGGTACAGGGGATGTAGGTCATTGGTTGTCAGCAAAAAACAAGGAAGAAAAAGAAATTATCAGAATATAATCATTGACCAAGAATATAGTCTTGTCTGCTTTACCATATCAAACACAGTTACTTTCTACACTGAAACATGGTCCTCAGGAAAATCATAAACAAACAACAGTATGTAGTCATCCCTAAATAGCTTGGTGTTTTAACTTCAGATGCTTATTTTGAAAAACTGGAAAAGAACTGTAACAACCCTGCTTTTTTCAGGCCTTGTCCCATTGCTACATGATGAGTTGGCAGGACCACATCAGGGTTCCCATCAAATGCTGTTGGTGCAAGACCTTATCAGGACCTTCTTAGAGAAGTAGAAAATAAGGAATTGCTTCAAATTTGGGGATTGAAAATAATATTCCTTTTTTTTTTTAAAAAAGATTTATTTATTTATTTATTTGACAGACAGAGATCACAAGTAGGCAGAGAGGCAGGCAGAGAGAGAGAAGGGGAAGCGGGCTCCCCGCCAAGCAGAGAGCCCGATGTGGGGCTCGATCCCAGGACCCCGGGATCATGACCTGAGCGAAGACAGAGGCCTTAACCCACCGAGCCACCCAGGCGCCCTAATATTCTTTATTACAATATTTGCCTCTGTAAATATCCTCTGGAAAGCTATTTCTAGTTTATTATAATTTAAAAAATATATATATATATATAGAGAGAGAGAGAGAGAGGAGACAAAATCAGCATTTTCTGTATAAACATCTCAGAAAATGGAATGAATCTATATTATTTTAATAAATGATTGATTTTTGGCTCCCAAACAAAAGTCTTCATTTTATACCAGGTTCATCTCTTTCCCAACAGTTGCTGGTATCATAGCCAGATGAGCCTTTCTAACTGATTCAGGTCCTCTTGAAACCTGTCCTGCCTCCCTTGTTCCTGCTGCACAAAGTCTCATTTTCAGTGTTTGACTCAGAAATTAAAGGGCAGAGACCTTAGTGATTAGAGGTCCTGAGAGGTTCAGACCTCTGACTTTGGATGAGAGTGAAGTCCTAGCTGGGGGTTTGGCCAGGGCTATAGCTGCCAGGACTGCCTGCCGCCGCCTCCCCCCAGTGCAGAGCTCCGTCCAGCCGACTGGTCTGTTCATACCTTAGGAAAGTACGGCACTTTCTTTATAGGGTACTTTCAACGTAATCAAGAGCTGAGACACTTAGAGTTGATCAGCTAACAACGTAGGCCGCACAGTGCGCGCCGAAGGGGACGAGGGGTCTGCAGCCCGAGCACCTTCCTGCAGGAGGAGCAGAGAGTGGAAGTGCGGAAGGGGCTTCGTGGGGTGGGGCCCCGGTGACTGGGACAGAACGGAAGGGGGAGCCCATCAGGGGCGTGCATGTACTGGGACAGATGACACTGAGCCTAGCGTATTTGTGACGTGACAAGGAAACAGTGCTGGTAGAATGGAAAGTAGGCCAAGTGGAATAGAAGGGAAAATGTTGACTAGGCAAGGCTGTCCTGACAGCCAGGCGGAGAAGGCGAGACTTTGTGCCGCAGGAACTAGGAAGGCAAGACAGATTTCAAGAGAACCTGAATGTCTCCCACCAACAGCATTTGATGGGAACCCTGATGTGGTCCTGCCAACTAATCATGTAGCAATGGGATAAGGCCTGAAAAAAGCAGGGTTGTTAGAGCTCTTTTCCTGTTTCAGTATGTGCCCCACCCCCACCCCGCAAAGGTTTAGGGTGATTGGCAAAGAGTAAAGAAGGTTAAATATGCCTGGAAGGAATCCGTGGACTTTGAATCACCTTTGTCATAGTTTTGAGAAGTTAAGTACAAACCTGCTAAAATTAATGAGCATCCTGGTTCCCCCTCATCTGAGGGCCTGGCTCTTCACCTTGCTGCCTCCTCCCTCTGCAGGGGACTGTCACAGGGTTTGCCGGAGTAAGGGAAAGCGATCTTGTCCGCCCCAGTATACAGAAAGCACTCACCAGGGAACAGTGGAGGTGTAGAAACAGGAATGTATGTAAAAGAACTGAAAACTGAAGTCATACTCGTTTTAGCCCAGCGAGCGTAGATCTGTTTTCTCTACTGTCACATAAGGTAGTGGTAGCATACGGAGAGAGACCCAGCCTGTCACTTCTGTATTCGTTCTTTCCTTTATGTCCCACACGCTTTGGAAAAGGATGTTAAGTCAGTAGATCAGTCTGGCTCTTGTTAAGTTTTGTTATGATTCACCTTGTAATTTACAGTAATCTGTCAAACTTGTTCATATGGAAACATCGCAGTGCCAGTTTTTGCCATTTTTTGACAAGCCGATACACGAGCTTAATACTTTCGCGCACTCTTTCCTCTGGTTACTCCATCAGAATGCCTAGGCGGCATCCGCACACCTCTGATGGAGGAGAGGCTAATCTGCCAGAACCGTGTTGTCTCTCTCTCTCTCTTTTTTTTTTAATATATTTATTATTTGAGAGAGAGCACGAGAGTGGGGAGGGTCAGAGGGAGAAGCAGACTCCCCGCTGAGCAGGGAGCCCAATGCAGGACTCCATCCCGGGCCTCCAGGATCATGACCTGAGCTGAAGGCAGTCACCCAACCAATTGAGCCACCCAGGCATCCCCGTGTTGTCTCTTCAAGCATGTCTGCATTAAGTCACCGGGCAAAATGTTTATTGAACGCCTACCAAGTATAGGGATAATAGTCATGCCCAAGTGGGTTGGGGTGCCACTAAAAGATAACTGTGGGGGGGCCACATGCCCATTAACCCAGACCGAGGACGGAGGATGGTCCAGGAAGGCTTTCCCACGGAGGCGACCTGAGCTGAGTTTTGGATTAGCTGTGAAAGGCAGGTGATAGAGGAGCCTGCGTGGGTGATGAAGGTGATTCAGTGTGGCTGGGGGCACAGAAGGAGCAGATGGGACTGGGAAGGTAGCTGTTAGTATTACTCAGTAAAGCAATAAAGTAGCACAAAAACTTACTGGGGCGAGAGTAAACCGATAAATTGACGAGATGGGATGCCCTGGAGGGACCCGGGAAAACACGAACACGCGCACGCGCGCGCACAGGCTTTGGTTAGCATGGCCAGCCTCCCAAGCCGCTGGGCAGGTGGCGGCTCCTGTCGGCACTGTGCCAGAAAGCCATACGCGAGACAAGCACGAGAACTGCCGGAGGTGACGCAGACCATCTCCAGATCATAAAGCTACTACAGATGAGTCCTAAACTGGTTGAGAGCTAGTATTATTTGTGACCAGGGGAAATCTAAAATGAAAACAACAGTGATGCACCGGTTTTCACTTACCAGACCGCCCTACTTGACAGTCTGTTGTAATACCAGCGGGACCTCGGACTGAGTGCTTTCCGTGTGCGGGGTCCCGGTGCTTCACAGCGAGACCTGAGAATGAACACTCCGCCAGGCTGCTGAGGGCCTGGGAAGGGGCAGCTCCGGTTTGTTGCAGGTGGGGAGGCAACCAGTGTGGCCGCTGGGGAGGGCAGTGGGTAGAATTTATAAAAAATTTTAGGTGGTCCTATCTCCCGGCCCAGCTATTCTTTTTGTTTTGTTTATTTATTCAGTAGGCTCCATACGTGCTCTAGCTGGGAATACATCTCTTTCCCCACCCACCCCTGCTGCTCAGCGGCATCGCTTGCTCTGTGGCACGAACTGGCGGTAGGTGAGTTGAGAATGTCGAGTATCCGCTGGCGTCTCTCTGGAGCGTCACAAATGTAGGGACGTCATTAACCTCGCCGTGACTGACATCGTGCTTTGCTGTGCGGAGCTGGAGCAGGACCTGTGGTCGGGAACCGGTGGAACTCGCGCTGCGTCTCAGGTCTTCCATCACTGGCGGTGATGACATTCTCACGAGTTGTCAGGGGTGGAGGGGGCTCCTGCAGAATGAGGCGGAGAGGACAGGGTTCCGCCCAGCCCCAGGCCAGGTTCCCTATTTGAGCAATTTATCTTGAAGTCAAACACTGGCCTTCTAAAAAAATAATGCAGGGGAAAATGGACTTTTTAATTCACGTATGAATTTGGAAGGCAGCTCATTTAGCCAACTGGCAGACACCTACAGCGGGTAAGAGAAGTGGCGGTGTGTCCCCGCAGTGTCACACGACTCGGGTCCAGAAAGATGTCGTTTGTCATGTGGTTTTCTGGGCAGACTGTGTTCTTGCAAGTCTGCTTCATAGCTCTAGCTCCAAACACTTGAGAGCTTTTATCTTCACAAAAACCCGACCAAGCCTCTTTTTCATTGTGCTGAAGGCAGAACAATGCAATGTTTCCGTGGCTGCTTCGAACATTTATAAACAGAGGCTTTGATTCACGTGCAGCAGCGCGGAGTTTGCTACTTAGATCTTTTTTAGGTAGAGGCAGGAAAGTAATTAAGAAGTTGGACACTTGCCAGTTTACATGTGAGGCTTGTTTAGAATATTATCACCAGTGTTGGTCTGCCAAATGTTGCAGGGAACATTTGTTGTTGTTTAGGGGAAGGAAGGAGGAACGCACGCAACAAAGGCAGAGCGTGGAAGAGCGGCAGCTATCTGCATGCGGCCCTGGGCCCTGCGGTTATTCTTCCGTTGTTCTTCCTGCTGACTTTCAAGACAACAGAAGAGAGGCCCTGGCACTCCCTGTAGCTGGTCCTGAAGTGCAAACGTTGGTGACAGTCGAAAGAATTTAAAGGGGAAGGAAGATGTTTAGTGTCAGCTGCAATTAGATAATCAGAGCTTCCAGATCCCCTCTGTGGACGCCTCCCCCTCGCTGAAGAGGATGAATCGGATACCTCCCGGAGCGGAAAGGGCACGGCTGGCCCCTGTCCCGGGGGCGCCCGCAGGTTGCCGGCCCCGGCCTGCGCGGGAGTCAGCTGGCGGCGCCCCAGCCGGAGGCTCCTGCGGTGCGCGGCAGACATGGTGGAGCTGCTAGCGTCTTCCGGGGCCTCGGGCGGCCCCTGCCCGCAGGTACCCCACCCCCGGCGGCTAGAGCAAGAGAGGGAGCTCGGCGGAGGCGGGGGCTGGGGCTCTGCACCCCGGGCCCCTGGCCGTGGCTCCGCCTGGATAAAATGGCGTCTTGGAAAGGAGCGGCCGGCCAGTGCGGTGCGGCCCCTCCGTCGCCGCTGCGGTGACCATGACCGCGACCGGGATGGTGACCGCCACTCTGCCCGCCGGTCTCCCTCGCTTCGCGAGCTCCCGGCGCGCCCTCCCCAAGCGCCAAGCAGCGCCTTCTGCTCCTCGGTGTTGTGGCAGTGCTGATAGGCTCTTAACCTGGAGGAAGCAAGCTGGGCCCCTGCTGCTTTGCAGAGAACACAGGCCCAAATTCGGAGTTCTGCTTCCACTTTGAGTATTGTTTCCAGCAAACCTTTACTCCGGCTTGTGTTTCAGAATTCCTTGGGTTTGCGGAGGTTGACAGATGAAATGTTTAGAGTCTGTCCCGCCTTGCAGTTCTGAATTCAAAGTGCTTCCTCCTTGAGGTTCTCGCACGCATGAAATGCAGTGGAAGGGAGGCATCTTTGCTTCTCAGAAGCTGAAAACAGTTAACATTTATCCTGCTTCTTGAAAGACAAGTGGCAGGGAACTTGTGTTATTGGTTAACGTTAGGAGACTCATCTCAACTAGGGGAAAGCACTTGGAACCACTTTGTATGATGTATGCTTTGCTGTTTCGTCATTTCAGTCCAGGGCCGATGGGTGCGAAGAATGAGCTCTGTGCTCCGGTTGCTGTTGGTGCTAATTCAGCATCCTGCACGGTTCCGAGTAAGTCCTGTTGCGCACGTCCCTGTCTGACGAATTTGATACCTCATTAAAATTTTGCCTACTCTAGCTTCTGGAAGCTCTTTGTTAAATACTTTTCCTTGAAATTTTTATCTTTATATGGTAACATTTTGGAACTTAAAAAAAAAGCTTTTCTCTTTAAATCATGCTATTATGTAATCCTTTTTAAATTAATCACTTAAGACAGTTATGTTACATAGATTTTTATAGAGAATACCTGTTTTTAGAATGTGTAGACCATTTAAGTAGCAGAAAAGAAGAGAATTTAACATAATACACAAACCTCATTACTTTTTTCTTTTTTAGAAAAAGGGGGAGGAATTATTTTGATAGAATGGTGGAGCGGAAGGAGCACTAGATGCAGCTTTCAGTCCAGTCCTTACTGTTTATTAGTTATTAACACCTTTTCTGAGTTTGACGTCTCTGCGCCTCTGTTTCCCCATCTGTAAAATGGACATAATTTTGTTAGGGTTCAGTTGATGCAGTGTGGTGAGATACTTCAGGATTTCGAAGTGTCATGTCACGCCTGATAGATAGGACAGCCCCTTTTTGTAAACTCTCCCAGACTTGTTGCGTATTATAGGTATGGATTTTACTTTCAGAGCTCCTGGGTTGGGCAGGAGAATCTAGAGCAGTTGTAAGAGAATTCAGTCTTGGTTTATTTCAGTTTTCATTCATTTCAGAGTGCTTGGTCCTACAAATAAGTCATTTCACAAAAATGTTCCCCCATGGTTCTCTTTTAGACTAGAACTAAAACAGAGACTGGTGAATTGATAACACAGTCAAGAGACTTTGGTTAATGCTAAGTGTGTTCTTTAAATAGTGTCAAAGTCATAATGTTCTCTTGGGAAGAGTAGTGTGCATTAAACATAAAAACAATAATGATCTTTTAAATTGTCATTTTTGGAATAAATTCTCCTATCAGAATATGTTGTGATGGTGGTAGAGGGTGCTGGTGATGAGTGTGGCGGTGGTGACAGTGGTGAGGAGGGGGAGGTGGAGAGACACATTTAGGGGTTCCCTGGAACAGAGCTGCTCAAACTGTGCCCCTCGGAGACCCACAGAAGACTTGAAAGGAGTCTGAGTGGGGAGGAGACAGTGGGGAGTGGACGCAGCCCTAATTTTCCACAGCGGCTCCGGGGTTAATACCTCTGTGTGTTGGCAGCATCAGCTCTGCTGTCCGGGTTTCGTTGCTCGTGCGGTGTCTACCGTGGCGCTAAGACGACTGTGCCGAGCGGCGCTTCCAAACCCACTTGAACCCGTAGTTGAAACCGTAGCCATTGCATAAAATCATGACTTTCTGCTTTAGCTTTTGAGACCTTTCGAGGTTTCAAATACATTTTTATGTTCAAACTATTATTTTTTAAAGATTTTACTGATGTATTTATTTGAGAGAGAAAGCACACAAGCAGGCACAGGCAGATAGGGAGGGAGAGGCAGGCTTCCTGCTGAGCAGGGAGCCAGACGTCGCGGACTCAGTACCAGGACCCTGATCGGGACCTGAGCCGAAGGCAGATGCTTAACCGACTGAGACCCCCAGGCGTCCCTCAAACTATTATACTTTTAAATGTTATAGTGATAGGACATGACTGTTTCTCATTGTCAAACTTCTTGAGCAGGAAAAAACAAACGACAAAACAAGATACAAGTGTAAGAAGGGGACTAAGGAAAAACTGAGGCATGGAGTGGAGCCTGCCTGGGTCACGCCTGTCTCTACCGTGGCCTGGGGTTCTCTTTGCAAAGAGCGTTCCTGGGGCACTGAGAACTTACCGGTAGGGCCCCAAATCAGAAGTACAGCACCATGTGCTGAAGAAATTTTACTGTTCATCCGTAGCTTTTTGGTTTCTATGTATCTGAGCAGTGCCCACAGAAGTACTTAAAGTACTGGAGGTCTGAGAGTTTAATCACGAAGACCATCATAGTAACTCTCTCTCTCACTTTTTTCCTTACCTACTGTTTCGTTACAACTGAAAACATTTAAATAGAAAACTAGTTTTAGTAGCTTACAGAGTAAGTAATAAACCATTGGTAAAAGAGCAGCAAGTTACCCGGTTAGCCTCATTTTCAGCCCTTCTGAAGAGTTCCATGTATAAGGATTGCCAGTCTTTGCAGTCTGGAGGACAAAAGCCCTTGTTGCAAAGTGGACACAGGCATTTCCATGCAGCAGTGAGGACCAAGCTTCTTGGGACCCCCTTGGTAGCAGTGTCACCTCCCCTTTGTCGCTGCCTTGCCAGAGCACAGGGCCGCGTGCCGTTCAGCAGAACACCTTTACTGATACATTTCTTCATCTGCTTTCATCTCTCCCGTACTTTTGCTCTTCTCCCCTAGTCTTCTTGCTCCCTTTTGCCCCTTCCCACTGTTCATCCCTAGTTCTAGAACGTTCACCTCACCTCTGAGTTCTGAGCGCTTGTCTCCTGGCCCTCACCACTTCCAGACATGTTCTTGATTTTCAGGAAAAGGTTACTGCTCAGTGACAGTGTCCATATTTCTCAGCGCCTGTTAGATACCGCTCTCACTTGACTGGGGTGTTGAGGAGGGTGACAGGCCTAGAGAGGAGACTGGAGTCGCAGTAAGGGCCTTTTAAGGATCTAGATAAAGCACCTGCAGTGCTGGGCTAGTCCACACAGAGATTGGAGGGGATGGGCACACCCTGTGCTCATGAGCTGAAACCCTCATATCTGAGCTTCTGGCTCATTTCTCCCGGGACCTTGGAGCAGATCTGCTTGGGTGTCATACAGCCACCCAGACTCACATGGCCCTGTGTGCACCCATCATCTCCTCTCCCCAGTCCTCCCTTCCCAGAGCTGCTGTTACTCCAGTACTCCTGAGCTCAGTGGTTGGAACTACCATCCACTCAGGGCCCAAACCCCAGATCTGGGCATCACTCTTGAATCGTCCCCACCTGCTCCCCACATGTCCCATCTTTCACCAGGTCCTGTGAATTCTGCCACCTGAATATCATGCCATCTCCCCATCTCCCACAGTAGGGCCTTTGGATTACATTATCATTGCCACCTTAGCCTCAACTACGGCCACCAAAGTGGGGACTAGAGAAAAATTAGCATTTATATTTATTTTTCAATATAAAAAGTAAGGAAGGAATTCTGATATTCTAATATTAATTCTACAGCCTGATGTGTGTATCTTCTGCTGGTCACCCAGTTCTGGGTCCCAGGTGTCCTACACAGGCGTGCTGTGGTCTCCTGCGGTGGAGGTGGGATGTGGTCTCACGGCAGGAAGGAGTGTCTGAGCGCCCCGCTCATTCCTTCTTGCCCTGTGTGTTCCGTGCCGGAGACAGCTCGTGTGGGCTCAGTTGCATTTTCAAAGGCCGGATGGCCTTAGCAGTGCTGGTGTCTGGGGAGGTGGGGACTCAATGGGCTATCTCCTGGCAAAGTAACTGGCTTTCTGTCAAAGGTAACTCTGTTACCAGGACGCTGGGCGGCTCCATCAGTGAAACGTCTGCCTTCTGCTCAGGTCCTGATCCCAGTGTGCTGGATCGAGTCCCACGTTAAGCTCCCCGGGAACCTGCTTCTCCCTCTGCCTGCCGCTTCTCCTGCCCTGCTCTGCTTTGCTCTCCTCGAGCTCCGCGCTTACTCTCTCTGACAAATAAATAAAATCTTAAAAAAAAAACCCAAAACATAGCTCTGGTATCTCTGACAGGGGCTAGGTGTTCCAAACTTGCTAATGTATAGAAAATGAGAACTTTTATTTTTAACATAAAAAATACAGGAGGGGGCGCCTGGGTGGCTCAGTGGGTTAAGCCGCTGCCTTCGGCTCGGGTCATGATCTCAGGGTCCTGGGATCGAGTCCCGCATCGGGCTGTCTGCTCAGCGGGGAGCCTGCTTCCCTCTCTCTGTCTCTCTCTGCCTGCCTCTCTGCCTACTTGTGATCTCTGTCAAATAAATAAATAAAATCTTTAAAAAAAAATACAGGAGGGATGCTTTACTAATCTTTGCTGTATGTGATCTGGGCTTCCTGTTGGTCATCCTGCATGGGTCTCGTCTCACAAGTGTGCTCGTTTGTTTGTTTTGTTGGGGCAGCATTTGAAAGTAAATTGCAGATACCATAACCCTTAATATACACCTGTATACAAAGATGTACAGTTGTAGTGTGGTTATATAAGAGACAAATTAGAAAATTTAACCTTGGTATAATCCTATTATCTAATATTAAATGTAATACATTTAAATTTCACCAGTTGTCCCAAATAATGCTCTTGATAGCAGTTGAATTGTCTCTATATTTATTTATTTTTTTTATTTATTTTTTTAAAGATTTTTTATTTACTTATTTGACAGGCAGAGATCACAAGTAGGCAGAGAGGCAGGCAGAGAGAGAGGAGGAAGCAGGCTCCCCGCCAAGCAGAGAGCCCAATGCGGGGCTCGATCCCAGGACCCTGGGATCATGACCTGAGCTGAAGGCAGAGGCTTTAACCCGCTGAGCCACCCAGGCACCCCTCTATATTTATTTTTAAGTTTTATTTGTTTAGTAATCTCTGCGCCCAGCATGGGGCTCAAGGTCACACCCCCAAGATGAGGAGTCTCACGTTCTTCCAGCCAAGCCGGCCAGGCGCCCCCGTCTGTGCTTGCTGACACACACCTCCACGCTCGGAAAGGAATATGATAGGGTGCGCTACCTCGGAATTGTTTCTGACAGTGACAAGTAGCTCAGCGTGCTGTATAGTCCCTGGCTTTGTCATTTTTTTTCATTCTTAATTTTCAGAGAAATAACTGAAACATGCCCGGGGAAAGAGGGCTTTTAAATGGTAGAATAAACACAAGAATACCTTTTGTTTGCTTTTTTTTACGTTTTAAGCACTTCCTGTTTCCGCACACTGCCCCTGACTTAATATTTGGGGACCTACTTTATTTTGATGTTGAAGAACCACAGAAGTAAGAAACAGAAGAGCAACCGACATAGGGAAAGGAGGAGGAAGGTGTAGCGGTGCCCAGTGATGGCCCAGGTCAATGTCAGCCACACATGACACCGTTGTGTGGACAGCAGGTCACCGGGAGCCCGCAGCTTCTCCGGGACCCCGGGAGAGACTGCGCAGGTGGAGCAGGCAGGCACACGACTGACTGCACAGCAGTTCGCTTTGTTTTAAGTAAAATGTCATTGCTCTGCATTGACCCCTCCGGTTCTAGAACTTACCTTTGAAGGAAACTGTAGATCTGTAGTGTCATTTACCACTTCGACTGAGTGTAGACCGTGTCTAAACTTGATTTCACTGGCGATGGTGCGTCAGCTGCTCTGCTAAAAACTGGAGGGGGAAAAACGGGCAGCCCTTCCCTTGTCCAAGTTCACAGCCAAGAGGGAGAGACAGACTGTCACACGGATGGAGAGCGCACACCAAGATGTGTGCCCTGGGGGGAGAAGGAGCTTGTCTGTCCTGTCCCCAGCATGGAGCCCGCGGGCGGGAGGCACCCCGTGATAGCTGCCCTCTAAATCTGGGCTTGGCAAGCCATGGCCCGCGAGCCGGATCCAACCTGCCGCCTGCTTTTGTGAATAAAGTCGGGCTGGGACACAGCCATACTCGTTCGCTTACAACGTATTCTCTGTGGCAGCGCTTGCCCCACAGTGACAGGATTGACTAGTAGTTTCTGAGACCATCTGGCCCGCAGAGCCTAAAATATTTACTCTCTGGCCCTTTACAGAAAGTGTTTGCCAACCCCTGGTCTAAATGAAGTAAAAGGAGAGGCAGACTGTTAGGATGAACGTGTCCGGGGGCCCCAGCACGGGGCGGGACGGGGAGCTGCTCAGATGAAGTGTCCGCCACGTTGCGACAACAGCGTAGCCGTCTCGTCCAGGTCGGGGACGCCGCTGCCGAGTCCTGTGGCCAGGGGAGCCCCGCGCAGACGGCGCCTCGAAGAGCTGGCCTGAGCACCGAGAGAGGGGAAGAACGATGGGAAGTGAGGTCCGAGAATCAAGCGTAGGGGCTGCTTACAGGAGCGAAGAAGCCCATGAGGTGTTAAGGTCCTGCTGTGCGCTTAGAAGGCACACCTGTAGCGTGCCCTGGAGGGGAGCAGGGGTGGGGATGAGGACGCTGCCCAGAGCTGCTGTAACAGTCCAGTCAGGAGATGGGGGAGTTCCAGTGGGGGGTATCCACAGGGAGCTTTTGTTTCTCTCTCTCTCTCTAAGATTTATTCATTGCAAGTAATCTCTGCACCCACCATGGGGCTCAGACTCCCAACCCTGAGATCAAGAGTTGCGTACTCTTCCGACCGAGCCAGCCAGGTGCCCCTCTGTTTCTCATTTTTTTTTTTGTAAAGATTTTTATTTATTTATTTGACAGACAGAGGTCACAAGTAGGCAGAGAGGCAGGCAGAGAGGGAGGAGGAAGCAGGCTCCGCGCTGAGCAGAGAGCCCGATGCGGGGTTCGATCCCAGGACCCTGGGATCATGACCTGAGCTGAAGGCAGAGGCTTAACCCACTGAGCCATTCAGTATTAAACTCACAGGCATGACTTGATCCTGCCCTGGTGTTGTTTCAGATAGCACTTCTGTAGAAGTGACTGTCCTTCGTGCCCACACTGCCGCGTTGGTGCTAGTCCTGCCCCGCTCTTTGGAGTTCTTCAAACCCTGGGGGGAGTGGGCGCCAGCGGGAGCCTTCTCACAGCGGCGATCGCTTCTTGAGAGGACAGACGTGTTTGTTAGAGACGGTCCATGCTGCACTGGCCCCTCTCGTGCCCTAGCTACAACTTGGCATTGTTACTGGTTTTTATCCTAATGCCTGAGTTTTTTGGGAAATTTGAGAATTTTTAATTTATGTAAATGAAAACATTATCTATCTCACATGATTATCTCCTTAATTCCAGTGTTAGCCTTTGGTCCTTGGCCCTTCGCTGCTCTTATAAAGATCTCAAGGGAAAGGACGATCTGTGAAAGTGCAGAATTCTAGCGTTCATCGGCACTAGCTTCTTCCTACCCTGTAGAGAAGTTCATAAATTGCTTTTTCTTACAGGTTGTTATATAGTTCTGAATGTAAAGATCTAGAGTGATTTATTTTTCTCATAAGCAGCAACATTGCCCTATAAATTTTATCATCTCACCGTGTCTAAAATGAGGTGTTTTGGGGGAGCACCTGCGTGGCTCAGTCAGTTCAGTGTCCAACTCTTGGTTTGGGCCCGTTATGATCGCAGGGTCCTAAGACTGAGCCCTAGCATCAGGCTTTGTGCTCCATGGGGAATCTGCTTGAGACTTTCTTTCTCTCCCTCCCTCCCAATAAATAAATAAATAAATAAATAAATAAATAATAAATAAATAAATAAATCTTTAAAAAATGTTTTGAAAAAAATTAAATGTTTTGGCCATTTTTGTATTCCTATTTCTTATTTACAGTTCAGATTTTAATTATAAATATTTATAGGAAAGTCCAAAACAAAATCATCTGAGCAGCAGGATGGCATATGTTAGAAATGTTCTACAATATTTATTGAAAACTCACCGGGTTTTGTGGTTGTTTATTTCCAGACAGTGTAGTTCTTTGTCTTTGACTCTGTTCATTTCAACAGAATAAATTAAACAGTTTGATTATTAAAGTATCTTTGCTTTACATGTGAAAAGAAGCTCAATATTACTAATTATTAAGCAGATGCAAATCCAAGTCTCAGTGCGATGCCGCTTCACAGCCGTTAGGGTGGCTGCTGTTCCAATAGAAGGTAACAGGTCTGGTTGAGGGTGTGGAGCAATGGCAGCGGGGAGCCTGCTTCCCCCTCTCCCTCTTCCTGCTGCTCTGCCTACTTGTGATCTCTCTCTGTCAAATAAATAAAATCTCTAAAAAGTAAAAAAAGGGGGTGTGGAGCAAATGGAGCCCTTGTGTCTTGCTGGTAAGAATCCTTACCGAGCCACAGCTATGGTGGGAAACAGTATGGTAGTGGCTCAAAAGATTAAACCTAGATTTACCATATGATCCAGCCGTGTCACTTCTGGGGATGCACCCAGAAGAACTGAAAGCAGAGCCTGGAATGGATACTTGCATACGGCTGTTTATGGCCATTCACAACAGCCGACAGGTGGAAGCAGCCCGCAGTGTCCATGGAGGAGGGGCAGGTGAACACGTGCCGTAGAATGTTGCTCAGCCTGCAAAAGGAGGAAGGGGGTTCTGACACCTGCTGCAATGTGGATGGACCTTGAGAACATGATGCTGAGCGAAGTAAGCCAGACAGAAAGGGACAAATACTGGACGTTTCTGTTTATAGGAAGTATGTGGAATAGTCAGGGTCACAGTGTCACCGGAGCCTGGGGGAGGGGTGAGAGGCGAGAGGACATCTTGTGTGATAGGTTATGCTTTTAAAAGGTTGGGGTGATGGACATAGCGCTGATGCTTGTATAGCGTGAATGTACTGAAACCCACTGAATCTGTACTCACAAAGGGCTAAGATGGGAAATGTGTATTTTACCACAAAAAAAAGAAATATTTGCTCAGATACTGAGGTTGAGACTGAACATGCCAGCTTTGTGGCTCGGTACTTTCGTGTGTGAGTCTCCTGTCACCATGGAGGGTACTGCCGCTCTAGACAACATCCAGTCTCTAGCTAAAACCTGAGGGCTTATGTAGTCCGTCCCCGTCTCTGTGGAGCGGAGAAGGGACGAGGCCTTGTTCGGATAGCGAGTGCCTTTAGCTGGCACTCAGCTGGGGTTCCATATGCGTACATTCTTTGGTAGGTCCAGGAAACCCATGCTGGCTGGCTACCGTGCAGCAGACATGATGGCCACAGAGCTGTGCTCCAGGGCTCTCTTCAGAATCCCAGTGCACCCGGTGGCCAGACTGGGCTTTCATCCCACCGCGTCTCCTTGCACGCGTGAAGTTCGCACGCATTTCTGACGGTGCAGGTTTGCCCACTTCTCTTCCATACATCCCTGTAGCGAGGAGCACTGGTGCTTTGCTTGGGTCCCTTTTGGGATTCCATTATGTCACTTCCTTTGATACCACAATGAAGCATTTAACTTTTTTCAATTTTTTGATACATTTTTAAAGTAGAAGAAAGTATACAAAAACTAATGTAACTGAATCCACAGTACACATGTAACAGTCTTTTGTCGCTTTGCTTCAGATCTCTCTTTTAGAAATGATACAGATGTTGCTCAGTCACATTTTCATCTCTCCCGAAAGGAATCCCAGGCCTCATGTTTCAGTGTGAGTGACGTCTCGCGGTGTTCAAGTGCGTTTCCCAATTACTGATGAGATCGGTTATTATTTTGTGTGTTAGCGGCCGTCAAGGGCCTCTTCTCTGGATTGCCTCTTTCTGTTGTTTTCCTGCCTTTGTTGGGTTTTGGTCTTGTTCTTATTGAATTGTAGGGATTCTTCATTCTCTATTCTGTTCTCTCTTCTTCCTGTCTGTGGCTTGTTTTTGTTTTTTGTTTGTTTTTTAAGCTTCCTTTATATGATATCTGCTGTCATACTGCTGTTGTTTTTAGATGAACAGAGTCAAATTTATCAACTCTTTAGGAAGATAAGTGTCCCACGTCACAGAAATGGCCTCCTGTATTTCCTTATTGAGCTTAAGGAAGTCTTGCTTTTGTAACTAGGTCTTTAATCCATCTAGAGCTGATTTTTCTATATGATTGGAGGCAAGGATCTTATTTTTTCCATATGGCCTATTTTTTCCACATGTCCCAACAGCATTTATTAGCTGGTCCTTCCTTTCTCCACTGGCTTGTGATGCTGTCCTTCGTATCCAAGCACGCAGATATATATTTCAAACCTGACGCATAACTGAGTATGAGTCCAGCAGCTTGGGGGCTGAGCAGCCGACAAAAGGCACTCCACACAAACCCTCTAGACCACTAAGAGCTGATTCTTCTGCATTGTGACCTATTATGGCATAGAAAAGATCATAATACATATCCGAAAGGTACAGCAGGAATGCATTGGTAAGCCAGGTTAGTGACCTCCTCCTGTCTGGGTGTGGGTTGCAGTGAGTACTGTCCTAGGCCTGGTGTGGCCTGTCCCCGAGGGAAGCAAGACCGTTGGGATAGTGAACTCTGGGAGATTTGCTGGTAATAATCCATAATCTCTGGTTTTTTAACTTGGTCTTATTTTCTGCCTTAAATGATGAGTGGCTCATATACCTCTTTGAATTTGTTATTACAAAAGCTAGTTTTAATAGCACATGCAAAACTAGTGAGATCATGACCTGAGCTGAAAACAAGAGTTGATGCTTAATTGGCTGAGCCACCCAGGCACCTCTCCTCTGTGCATTTTTAATCAGATTATTTGGGTTTCTTGGTGTTGAGTTGTACCGGTTCTGTATATATTTTGAATATTAACCCCTTGTCAGCTATGTCATTTGCAAATACTTTTTCTCATTCGGTAGCTTGCCTTTTTGTCTTATTGGTGGTTTCCTTTGCTGCACACCTTGAGCAAAATTCTGAATTTATTACATCCTTTTATTATTTTTTTTTCATTACATCCCTTTTAAACCAAACAACAAAACCATTTTTTTTTTTTAAGATTGAAGTTGTCACTGGAATATTCTTTGTAGCAATAGTGATCATTCTTTACACACTTCCACTGTTTTTCTTTTAGCTCCAGTAAACTTTAAAAGAGGTTTTCTGTTGGAAACCCAGTTTTACTTCCCAGGAGTAAAATTTTTCTTATTAAAAATGTGAGGAAAACATAATGAAGAAAAGGTTCTAAAAGAGAAGAAATATTTTATTGCAGTTAACTGTACATCGTACTGTTTGAAGAAACCATCAGGGATTTCTAAGCTGTGTGAATTTGTTGTGTGCATAGGTTAAATCAATTTTTTTATGTTTTATTTAGTTTGGAGTGATCCATACTTTAGATAGAGTCTGCTGGGAACTCATTGGACTATAAGTTGAATTGCAGTGTTAGAAATAGTCAAATAACTAGAAATGCTAGGAAATAAAATGCAGATGGCAAATACTGGATTCTTTAAAAGGATCATAAGGGTGAAATGAAATGAATACTAGAACGGAAGATAGCGCATCACATCATTCTGGGCTCTCCAGTGCGAAGACTGTGGATCGAGGAGATGGAGAGCAAGGGGAGAAGGTCCTCAGAGAGTTCTTATTTGTGTTTAATAATGGCAAGCCGTGATTGCTGGTGATAACAGATAAGTAATAGAAATGTAATGAACTGTTTTAACCCTCCGTACTCGCTATAACATAAGATAGCATTTTCTAATGCCTCTTCTCTCTCTCCCTCTGGCCCTCATCCCCAAAACACTGCTTCTGTTACATGGTTCTGCACTGTGTTTACAGTTGTTTTCTACTAAGTGAGCTGTGTAGCCTCTGTACTGTGCCGTAGCTCCAGGTAGAGTTCTGGAAGAGAACTATGGGCTGTATTTAAGAAGCCCCATGTGGCGGGGGCTGTATTTAAGAAGCCCCGGGGCGCCTGGGTGGCTCACTTGGTTGAGCGACTGCCTTCGGCTCTGGTCATGGTCCTGGAGTCCCGGGATAGAGCCCAGCATCGGGCTTCCTGCTCGGCAGGGGGTCTGCTTCTCTCGTTGACCTCTCTCCTCTCATACTCTCTCTCTCTCTCAAATAAATAAATAAAATCTTAAAAAAAAAAAAAAAAAGAAGCCCCGTGCACGTGGTGTCCCCGCAGCCCGGGTGTGTTCAGGTGCGGCTCGGCCACATCAGTGTCCCACCTGCTGCGATCCTGCCACGCAGATTCCTTTCGTGCGGATGGCTTTCAGGGACACTCATGTGCTCACGTGCACCATGAGTCTCCTCAGGAGGGATAATGGTATGGGGTAGTGGTAAGGATTAATACCGTTTTAAAAACACAAGCTCTTTTTTAAACGGGAACTTACTATGAAGACAGGTAACTTTTTTCCTAAGTCATTTTTTCACATTTGTCATTCAGCGCTGAACCTGGAAATAAGGAGCTTCCCCCAAAGACTAGTTCACAGTGGATTCATTGACAAGTGGGAGAAAGATCTAATTCTGAATGTGTTTCGTGTTTTTCAGATCTCAGTCACGGTGGATTGGCAGATCACTATGAAAGTTCCCACTGGGGACAGCAGCCCACGTACAGAGGTGAAGCCAGCAGCAGCTGGGATAAAGTGATAATAGACAGGACTGACAAGGAGGCGTGGCCTTCCATCACAGGAGCAGAGACTGAATCTGCCTCAGAATGTACTACAGACACTGACTCTGCCTCCAACTGTGGCTCAGAGAACAGTAGCATGGCTACGGGGAGTGCCCAGGGCACCTTCACTGGACATACCAAGAAGACAAATGGCAATAATGGCACCAACGGTGCACTCGTCCAAAGCCCTTCTAATCAGAGTGCCCTTGGAGCAGGGGGCGCCAACGGTAATGGAAATGGAGCCAGAGTGTGGGGCGTAGCCACAGGCTCCAGCTCCGGCCCAGCTCACTGCTCTCTCAGCGGTGGGGATGGAAAAATGGAGAACATGATCGGGGATGGGAGAAGTCAGAATTGCTGGGGTGCTTCCAACTCCAACGCAGGCATTAATCTTAACCTTAACCCTAATGCCAACCCAGCTGCCTGGCCTGTACTTGGACATGAAGGAACTGTGGCGACAGGCAACCCTTCCAGTATTTGCAGTCCGGTCAGTGCCATAGGTCAAAATACGGGCAACCAGAACGGGAACCCAACAGGCACTTTAGGTGCTTGGGGAAACTTGCTGCCGCAAGAGAGCACAGAACCACAAACGTCCACTTCTCAGAATGTGTCTTTCAGCGTACAACCTCAGAACCTTAACACTGATGGACCAAATAACACTAACCCCATGAACTCTTCACCAAGCCCTGTCAATGCAATGCAGACAAACGGACTGCCGAACTGGGGCGTGGCTGTTGGTGTGGGGGCCATCGTCCCGCCCCACCTGCACGGCCTTCCGGGTGCTAACGGACCATCAGTTTCTCAAGGCAGCGGGAGTGGTGGTGAAGGAATCAGCAGTTCGGTGTGGGGACTGTCCCCAGGTAACCCTGCCACAGGAAGTAGCAATTCTGGGTTCGGTCAGGGGAATGGAGACACTGTGAACTCAGCATTGAGTGCTAAACAAAATGGATCCAGCAGTGCTGCGCAGAAGGAAGGAAGCGGAGGAAGCGCCTGGGACGCCGGCCCTCCTGCCGGTCCTGGGCTCCTCGCCTGGGGACGGGGCGGTGGCAACAGCAGCGGCGTTAGTCACATCCATTCGGGGGCTTGGGGCCACCCCAGCCGGAGCACCTCTAACGGTGTAAATGGGGAATGGGGCAAGCCCCCAAACCAGCATTCCAGCAGCGACGTCAACGGGAAGGGGTCAGCAGGGTGGGACAGTCCGAGTGTTAGCAGCCAGAATCCTGCCGTGCAGCCTGGCGGTGAGCACATGAACTCTTGGGCCAAAGCTGCGTCTTCTGGAACGACAGCCAGTGAAGGAAGTAGCGACGGCTCTGGCAGTCACAATGAAGGAAGCTCTGGGAGGGAAGGAGCAGAAGGCCGAAGGCGAGATAAAGGGATGATAGACCAAGGGCACATCCAATTGCCAAGGAACGATCTTGACCCAAGAGTTCTGTCTAATACTGGTTGGGGACAGACTCCAGTAAAGCAAAACACTGCCTGGGAATTTGAAGAGTCCCCTAGGTCTGAGAGAAAAAATGACAATGGGACAGAGGCCTGGGGCTGTGCCGCTACTCAGCCTTCAAACTCAGGGGGGAAGAGTGACGGGTCCATCGTGAACAGTACAAATACCTCTTCAGTGTCCGGGTGGGCCAGTGCGCCGCCGGCTGCTGGGCCAGCAAGCACAGGCTGGGGAGACGGCAGCAGCAAAGCGCCAAGCGGCCCAGGGGTTTGGGGGGACTCGATGAGCTCTACTGCTGTCAGTAATGCTGCTGCCGCCGCCAAGGGTGGCCATGCTTGGAGTGGGACCGTCAACCAGGAGGACACGTCGCCCGCCTGGGGGGAGCCTCAGAAACCCAAATCTCAGAGCTGGGGAGACGGACAAAAATCTAATCCGGCCTGGAGTGCAGGAGGGGGAGATTGGGCCGATTCGTCTTCTGTCCTTGGACACTTGGGGGATGGGAAGAAAAATGGCTCTGGCTGGGAGGCTGACAGTAACCGGTCAGGGTCTGGCTGGAACGATGCTCCCAGGTCTGGGCCCAGTGGCTGGGGTAATGGCACAAACGCCAAGGTGAACCCAGGGACAAACTGGGGAGAGTCCTTAAAAGCTGGCCCCCAGCAGAACTGGGCGGGCAAACCCCAAGACAACAATGTGAGTAACTGGGGAGGAGCCGCTTCCGTTAAACAGACCGGAACTGGGTGGATCGGGGGGCCAGTCCCTGTCAAACAGAAGGACAGCAGTGAGGCCACGGGCTGGGAGGAACCTTCTCCACCCTCCATTCGACGCAAAATGGAAATTGATGACGGTACCTCAGCTTGGGGTGACCCGAGCAACTACAACAACAAAACTGTAAACATGTGGGACAGAAACAACCCAGGCCTGCAGAGCAGTGCCACGGCCGCCGCCGCCGCCGCCGCCGCCGCCACCGCCACCGCGAGCAGCAGCGCGGACGCGGCCGAGACGCCGCCGCCGCACCCGGCCGGCGCCCAGCTCAGTCGGTCGCCACTGCTCGGCCCAGGTACGGGGGCACTTAGGGAACTTTTGGGGTTAAAAAGATCGTTTCCTCTCATTACATACATACACACACTTCAATGGGGTTTTCATACAGCGAAAGATGTTAATTTCCGTGCCCTTCACCTTGTGGTGCTGTGTTCAAATGTTACCCCAAGAGAGTAAAGACAGGAGGATTCTCCGATAGCTTTCTACCCAGAAAGGAAGGGTTTTCGGTACTTCCAGTGTTGAGGAGGGTAGAGAAGAGACGGATCCTCTTCAGGAAAGATTGGCGACCATTGTGTTAGCTGGTGTTTACTTAACAAAAGTCTTCGTTTCCTTCTGGGCTGAGCCAGTGGCCCTCACACCTGGCTCAGTGAGAAGTGCTTGGGAGCTTAGCGGCTGGGGAGCCGATCGCCAGGACTTCTGGTGTCACTGGCCTGCGGGGCAGCCCGTCTGTGAGTGGCTTCAGAGCTCCATGGGCCTTCCTGATGTGTGGTTGGTGCTGAAATGGAACCGTTCGTGTAGTGTGAGTGGCATTACACAATACGAGTCGTGCTGTGAGTCCAGCTGGAAGAAGGATCCTAAAATTAGACTAAAACTTGGGTCTTGAGTTCTCGCTTTGTGCAAGGCACTCTGCTAGACACTGTGGTGGAAAAGAGTCTTCCCAGACCAGACCAAACCAGACCAGAATCTTCCTGCGGGGCTCATGAATGGTGACAAAATACACGTGCAGCATGCCCCAGCTGGGCTGTGCAGCAGGAGCTGACAGCAGCCCCACTTTGTACCTGGGAATCGGCTCCTGGCACAGCGGTCTCGCTGTGCTCTGGGCGAGAAGTGGGCTCACCGAATTACAGGGCCCCGGGTGCAGAAGGACCAGAAGGAGAATCCAGTCCAAGTGAGGGCATCACACTTGGGCCTTCCTCCCCCATCTCCTTTTCCCCACACAGCTAGAGGTTGCTGCATCAAGGCCCACCGCAGTGCTAGGGAGGCCGCCTCCTGCCCAGCGCCCTTCTTTCCCCGGGCACTCCGGCTGTCGTGTCTTTTTAGACTGACCATCAGCCTCCTTCCGGTGTCTGTAGTTGCTCGTGTAGTCTTGTCCTCTGGGACCCCATGAAGCAAGGCTAAGCTGCTTGTCCCATATTGCAGAATTTCGGACAGGGGCGCGTAGTCATCGTGTCCTACTCTCCAGAAAATACTCCTGGCTCCTCGCTGCTGTTCCTCATTGTCCCGGTTTTAAGTCCTTGTCCTCTGGAAGAGCTGTGGCTTGTGAGGGTCTTTGTGCCCAGAACTGACGTCACTGGTTTACGAGTGGTTTTAACAAATGCAGAAGTAGTCGAGGCTATAAGTTCCCTCTCTCCTAAAACTTCTAGTTCCAGCGATGAATTCTGAGTTTCCCTTAGACCTTCTGAGCCACATCTCACTATTTGTCCGAAACTCAGTCTAGAATCTGAAGTTTTTCTTTTCGTTAAGACAACTGTGAAGCCCTTCCTCGCTCAGGACTATTCATGTGCACTTGGTCACTTGATGTCCCAAGTGTAGAACTTGGGCCCTGGCAAAGTTTTGCATTCCAGTCCCCCAGCCTGTTGAAATCTTTCTCTACCCTGATCTGTAATCAGCATATTAGCTATTCCTTTGGTTTTCCTACCATCCCTAAATTTTTATAAACATGCCGTAAAGACAGGACTAAGGATAGAGTCCTTTCTGCAAGGTCACTCACTCAGTCACCTTATGTATAGAACTGAATTTGCATCCAAAATCTGACCTACAAGGGAGTCTGGCAAGCAATGTGTTTTAACTATGGGCCTCGGTAATACGGGAAGGCTCATAGAAGGCCGTAGAACAGATGCTGGGTGCTCGTTGCCTCTGTCATGGGCTGAGATGTGGGTTACAATCATTATTCTGACCATCAAACATCATTCATACAGGTATGAATAAAGAACAACTGGTGCACCCCCACTGCCCCAGCTCTGTCGGAAGCCCAGTTGAGGCTGGTTACTTCCATTCCCCTGGCTCCTACCTCCCAGCCTTCTCAGTCCCAGGATTTCTGATCACCCAGCAGAGCCCCATAGTCAGTAGGTTTAGTAAGGAGCTACAGGGCTCTTGTACTCATCTGTATTAATGCTTCTAGA
Source organism: Mellivora capensis (assembly GCA_004024625.1). Classification (NCBI taxonomy): domain Eukaryota; kingdom Metazoa; phylum Chordata; class Mammalia; order Carnivora; family Mustelidae; genus Mellivora; species Mellivora capensis. The sequence goes on along the minus strand of PISX010000718.1, from coordinate 89,506 downwards.
ACTGGTGCCTTCATTTTATTAGGCATACACTCATTTGAAATAAATCATTGAACACTACTGTGTGCCAGGCTTAGGACACAGAGGCTCAGGATAGAATAATGTGGAGGACAGGAGCTCTGCCCTCTTTAAACCTGCATGTGGACAGAAAGGCAGGTACCTGGACAAAAAAGTCCAGAGGGAAATCAGTGGTTGGGGTGACAGGAAGGTCTTGCAGAGAGAAGCTGGAGGTCGGGCAAGGCCTTTTAGTCCTTTGAAAGAGCTGAATTGTATTCAGAGGAGAGAGACCGGTGAGAAGTTTTCGTGATTTGGTTCACGAAATTTGTTTTTTAAGATTGATTTGTTTGAGAGAGAGAGAGCGTGCACGAGCAGTGGGGAGAGGGGCAAGAGGAGAGGGAAAGACTGTCTTAGCAGGCTCTGCATGGAGCCTGACACAGGGCTTGATCCCATGACCCTGAGATCACGACCTGAGCTGAAACCAAGAGTCGGACACCTAACCGCCTGAGCCACCCAGGTGCCCCCAGTGAGGGATTTTAAACAAATTGGTTGCTCAGACCTGTAGAATCATTCCAACCATAAAATTAAGAATGGGTCAGTGGGAAGCAAAGCTGGAGAGGCTTTGCTCAGCCAGGCTCAGCCAGTGTCTTGATGGTGATGGTGGCCCTGGACTGGGACAGTGGCAGGCCATGAAGACAGAGGTAGACCGACAGAGGAGACAGAGCTGCTACAGAGGGAGCAGAAAGGCTTGGAAATGGTGTGGAAGCAAAGAAGGAGGGTGAGCAGAGAGGGTTCAGAGTTGGGGACAGTGGGCCCTTGAGCAGGTCACTCACTGACTCCTGCAGGAGCACAGCAGGGGGTGCTTGTCCCTTCGCAGTGGAACAGAGGTGGTGGTAGAGGCCAGCCCCAGACAGAGCTTAGGCTGGAGGTGCAGCTGGGGGAGAGCGGCGGGGAGTAGAGGCAAGATCAGGAGTAGAGACTTTAAGACAGTAGAGTTTGGAGCCTGTTTAAAGACTGCTGGAGGGGCACCTGGGGGGCTCAGTCAGTTGAGCATCTGACTCCTGGTTTCAGCTCAGGCCATGATCTCAGGGTCACGAGATCGAGTCCCACATTGGGCTCCCGGCTCAGTGTGAGGTCTCCTTGGGATTCTTTCTGACCTCCCCCCACTTCCATCCATGGGTGCTACATCTCTCTCTCTCTCAAAATAAATAAAATCTTTTTTTTTAATGCTAGAAAGGAGCCAGTGGAGAGGGAGAATTATGCAGAGAGAGGGGATCCCTACTTCCAGCCGAGAGGAGCGCTTCCCCCAATTTGTACAGGAGGCCAGGGTGTCTGTGGCCAGAGGGTGACAGGGCGTCTGTGGCCCAGGGTGCTGGGCTTCTTGTTCTCCGAATGTCAAGGATACCACTCTTTAAGTACAGAGAGGACGGGCAGGAGCAGCAGTGCGAGCAGAGGTGAAGTTTGCATTAGCCACATACGAAATGAAGCAGAGGGCTTACCAGGGGTCCCCCGAAGGGCTGCTGGAGACTGTTCAGGATCCAGACATCCCAGTTGCACAGGAGATGAACATTCATTTATCCAGCATATGGTCAGTGGGACCCACTGTGTGCCAGGCAGCTCTCTGGTTTGGAGGACAGCAGGGAACAGAGGAGGCAGAACCCCTATTCTGGTGGGGGTGCGATCCAGCAAGGGGGGTCCAGGCTTCGTGGGTTATGAGGCACGTAGTGGTGTGGCGGTGAGGGTACTGCAGGGAGGGGAGCCGGGCGGGGGCCTCCAGCGCAGAGGTGCTCATGCTGTTTGGTCTTCCCTGCGTGCCCTGAGCAGCCGGAGCAAAAGGAGGGCTGTCCCCACTCCTGAGTTCGGTTCGAATACCACGGCCCTCCAGAGCCTCCCCGGTCTGCCCGCTGGACGTGACCGCTCCAGCCTCCTTAGATGCCTGCAGTTATTTGACTTTTACCTCTCCAAGCCACCATGTTGGGAATCCTTTATGGAGCGCAAGACCGTTGTAGCCTGTCCGTACACCTCTCTGTCCCTAAACCAAAGGTCAGAAACCTGGTGGTCCGTGGACTGCACTACATCCCACCAATGGGCCTTATTGGCCCATTTTGTTCATGTGAATCAGCATTTTTACTGAAAATGTTTTCTAAATATTCCAGATTCCTGGCTTCTTTTGGAAACCAGGAAGGCCTGACTCGGATTCAGACGGCAGCGGTCAGCCAGAGTGGCTGACTTTAAACGAGGCCTGTGCTTTCTAGTTTGCCACACTGCGCACCGCCGCCTCCTGGGGCGGCTCACCCCGAGGCCCGAGCAGAGCCGCGGATCATTGGGCTTGGGTTCCTGTTCTTTTCGCGTGGGCCTGGGACTGGAATTTGCGACTCCTGTTTTTCTAAGACATGACTAACACTTCTAAGCACTTGAACATTTTATAGAGTGCTTGAGGGAATGAGGGGAAGCGAGAAGGAAGAAAGGTAATTGATGCCAAAAACGAAGGGATATGGACACTGAGGCGTGGTAACGTAGAACTCAGTGGTTTGATTAGCATTGCAGTAAAGGTATACACACAGCACTGAGGAGAATCGATGGTTACCAGTAGCCTTCCTGTCCCTCCTACCCAAGACTGTCTTCTGGAAATCCTCACGTCCAGGGCAGTTCGTCCCGGGTCACAGTTTGAGCCCGTGGTGCTGCGCACAGTCTTCTGGAAAAGTTCCAGCTGAAATGTGCCCTCGTGCACTGCGGTCCCGGTGACGAATGTGGCCTGACAGTGCTTGGTGGCCACACGCGTGTATCTTCACACGCCCTCTCGTGTCATCCGTACGCCCCTCGGCCTCCGCCTACAGAGGTTGAGTGGCTCGTGGAGGGTGCACACGTGGTGACGTCCCAGATGTGTGACACACACCTTGCCTGCTGCCGTCCTGCCGTCGTGCAGCTGTAACACCCCGCAGAGACGGGAGCCGCGTCGCCCTAGTGGTTTTTTTCCCTCTCTGATATGCTGCTCTTAGAATCCACTCTTCCTGGGTTTTAGTGGACAAAGAATGTGAGCTTTATCCTGGATGGGCTCAAGTCATTCCCTTTTATATGAAAAAATTTATAGATTTTTTTTTTTTTAACAAACTGCACATCTTATCACTGAGCGGGAAAGAAGTGAAATGTGGTCCGTCCAACCATGGCATCTGTTTGTCTTCTTTGCGGCCGCTCCAGCCCTCGGGCCTTATGCGTGCAGTAGTGTGAAAGCTGCTGGGACCTCGGTTTTACTACCTAACAGAGACAAAACGTGAGACAGATGTTTTCCATGGAGCTGGCCCATGTGCAGAGTCTGCCGAGTTGAGTGTATGGAGCCGTGACGATGGGGGCGCCACCCCGTGGCTCCACCGGGGCCCCGAGCAGCCACGCTGAGGCGTGCTTCCTGCCCCACATCACCTGCAGTGTTCACGTCCCAGGTCTGGAGCAGGCACCCTGTGCAGTGAGAACAGAGCTCCTCACCCTCGGGGATCACAGGTGATAGGAGCCTGTCACTTTGCAGCCTGGCAGACCGAGCCGTTCTTTGAGCTGATAGAAGGAGCGGTTACGGGGCGCCTGGGTGGCTCAGTGGGTTAAAGCCTCTGCCTTTGGCTCAGGTCATGATCCCAGGGTCCTGGTATCAAGCCCCGCATCAGGCTCTCTGCTCGGCAGGGAGCCTGCTTCTTCCTCTCTCTCTGCCTGTCTTTCTGCCTGCTGTGATCTCTGTCTGTCAAATAAATAAATAAAATCTTTAAAAAAAAAAAAAAAAGGAGCGGTTACGCCATCACGCCAGCTCCCTCCTAGCAATGGTGGCACGCTTGTTCCTTTTGGTCCTCTCCATCAATAGTGCAAACGTCAGCTTGTGGTCCTCGTTGTGGGCGTGGGGACATCTGGGCAGCCGGGATCACTGATGGCAGCAACAGTCACAGCACCTGCCGAGCTGTGGGTTAGCTCACTGTGGCTTGAAGACTTGCGCTGAGTGGTCTCCCTCAGTCTGCTGGGTTTCTGCACTCCCAGCAGAGCCACGCACCCGACTCGTTGGCGATGTTCCTGCTCTTCGTGAAGTTGTTCCGTCCCAGGAATTCTGTGATTGTGCTGTTGGCCTGGCTGGCGTCGCCCAAATTTGCACCTTTGTCAGAGTTCAGGTGTTCGGTTGTTGCTCATCACCACTGGTCTGCAGGGCACTTGGGGAGTTCAGCCGGCGAAGCGTCCGCCTCTTGTTCGCAGCAAGGGTCTGGATCTCAGGGTCGTGAGTTCAGGCCCCGCTTTGGGCTCCATGCTGGGCGTGGAACCTACTTCAGACAGACAAAAAACAGAACTCTCACTATTGATCTCTGTCTTACAAAATATGTTTCCTCACTTAACGTTTGTGTGTGTGTCTGGTTTTAGAGAAGTGAATGCAATAGGACAGTCATTTTTGTCCCATTCTTGTTACACTGGTGTCGGTTCATTTTCTGATAAGCCTGAGGAAAACTGGTAGTAATTTAGGAAATGCAGTGTAGTTTCATAAGCTGGAGTATTTGGATCTTCTTTAGACCAGGAGAAGCAGATGGAACACAGTAATCTGGAGAAATGTTCCCGTGCCTGGCTTTCGGTCAGAGATGGTGAGCTGCCTGAGAGGGACTCGTGAGGCTGTTCTTAACATGGCCTGTCGGGTTGGGTACGACGGGACCACACAGTACCTGCTCCTTGACCTTGCCTGGGGACCGTGGGAATGTGGGCCAGACACGCAGGACCCGCTGACTTGTGCCCTGATACGCAAGGAGCCGGCAAGCCTTGGAGAACCAGTGTGTGACTGTGACGGGTACTGGAGGTGTGGTGAGAAGTGAGCATCGCATTTACTTCTGTTTCTAAGGGGATGAAAGTGGATCCTAAAAATACTAACCAGCCTGATGAGCACACTTAGAAATAAATATCCTGACACTTAAAAATCAGCTTGCAGACACAGGAGAACACTAAACATGAAATAATACAACTTCTGGTGAGAAACAGATCCTCCCTGTAGGCTCTGAACCTAACAGCGAGATTGAGAGAGAAGCGCACGGTGACGTTTGTCAGGCTCCGCTGGGACCGTGAGATGGATACTTAGAACACGGCCAAGGGGTCGGAGAGTGGAGATCACTACCCGTACGGTTAGTTCGGAGTCATGTAGGAACCCATTATAGACAAGATCTGAGCTCGACCGGCAGCGTAGTGCGGTCGTAAAAATAAAATCCTGCCTGGCGTCCCATCTTCCAGCGATGACCGGGAGGGAAAGCGTCGCTGCAGTAGGCCGGTCAGGTCGCTGGTACTGCACTGCGGATGTTGACCTTACTCTGGACTGTTGTCTTACCCATTTTACTGTGTCTTCTCCCCGGCTTCTCAGGCAGGTCCCACCTCCACTGGGCATGGCAGCGGGGCCGAGCTGCTCACCGTGGTTGCCCCGTGCAGGTTGGCAGAGACGACAGCCGGAGGCAGACTCATTCTGCATTTGGGTACTGAGTCCACGGATGCTGTGTTTGCTTCATCACTTAGTTTTCTGGCACAGGTGTTACAACCAAAGGCAGAGATTGTGTGAGTTAATGACGGAAGAGGCGTATCACCCATCTGATAACTAAAAACTTGGAAGAAATTGGATTTAGGAATCCTCTACGTAGTGATAAAACACATCTGTTGTTTCTCCAAGTCTCCTTAAGAGCAGATAGAGAACACCATCCTTCCTGCAAGACGTGGTGTCCCGGCAGCCTCCTGCTCCCGCATCATTCTTTTGTATAAAAACGATACAAGAAAATGGAGTGCCCTGCAGTCAGTGAATCAGCAAGATGCTGCCGGGAGCCCAGCTGCTCTCACACCATGACTTCGGAAATAGATCTCCCAGGCCTCCCAGCCAGAGCAGCACACGGCAGTGCCTGAGAGGGGTCTTCTGAGCAGCCTGCTCTTTGTGGATACGGGATTTGGGGCGGGGGCGGGTTGGTTAGAGTGTTTTTACTTTGCTGTGTGTTGGGGGGCTTGGTAGCTGGGGCAGGAGTGGAAAGAGAACCAGGGCGCCGTCCGTGTCCTGCTGGAGAGCTGGGAGGAGACGGTTGTCTACGCATGTCCTGCGGATACGCACGGGGGATTTTGCTGTAGGCAAAACTTCAGTTGAAAATGAATAAATAAGACCATTAAAAATACAGTTAGGCTCCCCCATATATCAATAAAAAAGAGTACATTTAAAATCTGTATTAGTGCACTCAAATAAAAACTAAAAAAAAAAAAAAAAACATTTTCTTTCTAATACGGACCCTCTGATGAGCCCGTAAGACAGGCAGAAGCACCTCTTCTGAGCAGTCGCCGTGTGGCTCGAGGCCACAGGGCCCGCTTTTAAAAAGGACCTCGTCTGTGACCCTCCTGTAGCATCCCGAGTTTGGGAGAGAAGCTTCTAATCAATGCTCATGAAATGAGGCATTCTGAGAAGTAGGATGCTTGGCCATCTGAGAAGAAGGCCTCTGGAGGAAGCGTCACCAGATAAATGCCTCTCGGTTTCGAATATGAAAACGTAATTACTGCTGCAGCTCCGGTTCTGCTCTGTCCCTCCGGAAGCCAGTGCCCAGCCCAGCATGGTAATAAGTGCGCCTTAGGCATAAAGGCCACTGGTGTGGACAGAATCCCATCCCATTACTAGTTAAGTCAGTGTGTAAAGTGCCAGGCACGCAGCAGGCACTCAAATCTCGTCAATGCCATGTCGGGCTTTTCTCTTCGCACACCCCGTGACGATTGGCCGCTGTCTGACCACACCTTCCTTCCCAGCGAGGACTGCCTGTCCCACTTCGGCGAAACACTGGCTGGATACAGTGCAGGTAGCGTCCATGGGACAAACTAGAGCTGACTTCTTACTTCATGAAAGAAGGAACTCCATCCACGGACTTGGCCGTCTGGAGTGTCTGGGCTGGGGATCGTTGGTCAGGTGGAACCTCTTGCCGTCAGGTGTGTTTCCCGGTGCTAGAACTGCTTTGTGTCTGTTTTTGTGCTGATCTCCGGGGTGCCTACCGCATAGGTACTTTGTGTTCTCCATTCTGATAGACCAAGTGTGTTTAAAATTTAACGAAAAGTAAATATTCTAGTGACATTTCACTATTACTGTGGTTGTTTTTTTTTTTTAAGATTATTTATTTATTTATTTATTTATTTGACAGAGATCACAAGTAGGCAGAGAGGCAGGCAGAGAGAGAGGAAGGGAAGCAGGCTCCCTGCTGAGCAGAGAGCCCGATGCGGGGCTCGATCCCAGGACCCTGGGATCATGACCTGAGCCGAAGGCAGAGGCTTTAACCCATTGAGCCACCCAGGCGCCCCAGTTACTGTTACTTTAGTCCTAACACTGTGTTTGTTCAACTGGAGAAGGGAGGCAAGAATTCCTGGACCCCGGACCACAGAAACATGTTGTCAAAAGCAATAGCGTTTGAAGGGCCATTTATATCACTGTTTTAAATGCAAGATAGAATTTTTTTCTGCTCCGTGAAGCCTATCTTCAAAAGAACCTTTGAAGAATTTTGAAATTAACAAAAAGCTTACGAAAATTCATACCAGCAATAAACATTAAATGATGGTGATTATTTTGATCGTATGTACTTACAATTATTTTCTATCTACTGGAAGTATTCACTTTGAATCAAAATTAGCTGTTATGCCTCAGGGTTATAGCATATCTCTTCTAGGGCCTTTCGAGTATCCCGCGGTGCACGCATTCTGGTGTGTGTGTATGTTCAGCTTTATCGGTAAATTATATTCTTGCCAGAGATCCACTTAAGATGGAAATATTGTCAGGGAGATAGTCTTTGAGACACTAGTCCACTGTCTTCCCGGTGTTGGCATCACTGAAATTCCTTTCTTGTTTCACCACGAAATAACAAAACAAGACAAGACAACCAAGGAAATAATGTTCTCTTCACCTGGGGGTTAGCAGTTATCCTTGCATTTGTAGAAGTCTGAGACATGCAGACCATTTGCCTTGTGTATAGACATACTCTAGACATTTCCACTACCTAACAGGCATTGAAAACTCTTCTAAGTTACATTTAGATGTTATGTATAAGTTATAATTATATATGAATTACAAAAGTTGCTTAACTATAACTACCATGGTCTTAATACATATTCTTAGTTTTGACTTACATAAATCATTTGTCATATTGCCTTTCAGAAAGATGGGAAGATAAGGCTGGCAAATTTTAAATGAGTGTGTTATTTAATTACCCACAATAAATCAGTATTTTTACAGCTGACTGATCTTTAGCAACACCTAAATTATTTTATCTTCCTAAAACATCCATAATTTTTGTCAGCTCTGTTAATTTCCCTGGTTTAATTTTGTCCCATAAGTTTATAAAATGATTTTTCCCGATACACGTTATTGCTTTCTGTGTAATTATAGGGAAGATTATAGTTAGCAGTTGTTGACAATAATTGAATAATAAAATAAATAAATAAAGTAAATAAAATAAATAATTTAGGGCTAGCTTTCCTGTTATTGGCAATAATTTACATAATATATTGCTCAGCATGGAGCTTGTAATTTAAAATGATTAATAGCTTGCATGGTCTTTTGCCATTAATCAATATTACTGCATTTTGTTAGAATAAAGAGCATCAGGGGAGCTGATTCCATACTGTTTTTAGTCAGAAAAGTAATAAATTTCATACTTGATGGTAATACACATATTGCAACCAAATTATTTAAAGTTTATGGTTAACTTTATATTGTATGCTCTCTATTCTTGAGTCAGTATTTAAAATGTTTGCACTCCCATCTCAGAAACTGTATCGGTGTGAAAATTACACCGATGTGCGCTGTCGGTATAGTTGTCAGTAGGTTCAAGCGAGCTCACAGGCGGAAGCAAGGTCAAGTATGGATGGATTTGGGAAAAGGAAGTTTATGTATGTAATGCAAAATATTTCTCTTGCTAAAGTGTAAAGATACTGGCCAGATGCTTCTCGTTGCCTGGCCCCCTGACCTCCCCCCTCCATGTCGAGAGCAGTGCCGTGACCTTCTGGACTCCACTGCACACCCTCGTCAGGTGCCAGCCCTGGGGTCAGGATGCTCTGGCCACAGCACTGGGCAGACGAGGGAAGGAAGTGTTCCCAGGACCCTTGAAGTCCGCCTGCCCAATCCTCTAGGCTCTCCCTGTCCTTTAAGACAGATGCTTCCCTCTGCTCCTTCTCAGCTCACCAGGTGCTGCCTAAGAATCGTCTGGATTTTCTGTCACTGCTTTTCTGTACATGTTTCATCTGCTCTCTTCTCGTGTCTTTGCCCAGATATGTGTCTTTGATGGTCGATCAAAGATAAGCTAGAATGATTTTCAGTATATATTTGCAACTTGTAAGTTTTTCTTATAAGAGAATAATGTAACATAAAATTTCTTCTAGATTACATGTAATACTAGAAGTGTAAAAGCTACTTCTTAAATACGAGTTTTAAACTCTTCTTTTAAACCCTGTTACGTTGCAGATACTGTGAATTCAGTTGTCCTCAATGTTTAAGGGGCTCTCGATTTTAAGTGGGTAGTGGTCAGGAGTGAAAACACTGGGAATTTATAAGCTAAACAAATCTAATCAGATGTGATACTGCCTCCTTTCTACTTTCCCCCGAAGCCATCCTAAAGACAGATCATCTCAAAATTATTTTGAACTTGAAACAACCATTTCCATTTCTCCTCCGTTTCACTCTTACTGTGTTCTCTCGATCGGTGCCCATTTCAGTCTCAGCGGGCTGGGGAGAGATGCCTAACGTCCACTCAAAGGCTGAGAGCTCCTGGGGAGAACCGTCCTCCCCCTCCGCCCTGGTTGACAACGGCACTGCAGCGTGGGGCAAGCCGCCCAGCAGCGGCAGCGGATGGGGGGACCCGCCCGCGGAGCCGCCGGTGACATTCGGGAGAGCCAGCGCCCCCGCCGCCGCCCCAGCCCTGTGCAAACCAGGTAAGTCCGACTCGGGGCTTGACACTTGGGTCAGGGTGTTTTCGTGAGAGGTATACTTCCTGTTGAATTTTACGAATTCAAAGTTTAGGACAATTTCCTCATTTTGTTTGTACTTTAAGACTAACATATTTGCTATGTCTGGTATATGGACACAGAGGAGCTCCTAACAGAAGCCCATGCTCTCCTTTAAAAAAAAAAAAAAAAAAATTGGTTACCAGAATCCAAACCACACCATGTGTGTGCCGGCTACCCAGAGTAGCACCCACGCAGCAACGGCGTCCTCATGCCTGCCCCCCACTCGCTGCTTCCCTGAGCGGCTGGATGAAAGAAGGCACACCGGTGTCCCTTCCTGAGACCTCCGGTCCTTCCCAGCGGTTGGCCCTTGCTGCCTCACTTGTGTCTTGTGAGCACAGTTCTGCCCTTGGTGCTCCAAGCTGACGCTTTTTCTCCTCTTCTTGTCTCGTCTCGTCTCCTCTCGTCTCTTCCTCTCTCTCTCGAAGAAAAGGAAGCAAACAGGTTGCATTGTCCTCCCATTCTCTGGAAACGTAAGAAGTACACCTGCGAAACGTCCTTTCTCACAGATGTCCGCGTTGCGTTCACCGAGTGGAACTCTGTGACACGTGAATTTGACAGTGCGATGTGTAGGACATTAGTGTGAACCTACGATTGCGATTTAATAATAAGATCGGTTGTTAATGTGGCTGTAAAAGCTTCATATTCTCTCTGGACAGCCTTAAATGTCTTAGATCTTAAAATGCAACTGTTCGTTTTATATTTTTGCTGTTGCATTTTGCATTAGTTTTGTGTCTGTTACTTTGCTAACGCTGGATTGTGTGTTCTGTATATCTACCATTTTGCTGGATGGTTTATTCCATTCATACACATCTAAATGATAAGGAGGTACTTACCATTTGTTGTTGCAAATCTAAAGGATAAGGAGCTGCTCAGGTTGACATGCCATCTGGAGGGGGAGTATATTTGTTTTTATCATTTGAACTTGGAGGCACTAGGCTTGTCTGCCTTGAAAAAGCATCATATCTTCATAGTCTTACGAAGTCCAGCTAACTGTAATATCACTTAATCTTGGCCTTCTTCACCTTCTCCCAGGAAGTGAAAATCTGGGGTAACTTTCGTACCCAAAATCACTTTGTATCTTCAAAAAGTAGAAAAAACAATATCCTGAAATCAAAATTCAGTCGTCAGGTTGTGGCTCCATCTGCCTGTGGCCTCAGCTGTCTCCATCCTGCTATTCTCAGAGTATCTCCTGGGAGCTTGACAGAAACAGACTGTCGGGCCCAACCTCAGATCTGTGCGTTTCTCGTGATCCCCAGGTCACTGGCGGCTGGTCGTGTCGGAGGAGCACGAGTCCGCATACTGCTGCAGGTGTGGGCCAAGTCGTAATCAAAAACCACGTGGGGGACGGTGATATTTTTCAGGACTCGGCATTTTACTGGCCATTTCATACCATGCAGACATTGTAGCCTCCTCCTGTGGCCCCCAGGATTTATTGTTAAAAAAAGTCCATGCTTCCATATCACCTCCAGCCGGTTAAGGGATTTTGTAACAGCCCAGATGACAAATAGTTGGAGTTTGAAGAAAAAAATATGCACGTGTTTGCATATCTGTTCTATAAGCCGTTCGAGAAATTCAGTTCTCAGGTCCTGGGAAAACGAAGTAGTAAAAAGGTAGATTACATTACACCCCTTTTGTCCCACCTCCCCCTAAATGTTATCTTACAGCATTTACTTTAGGAAAGGTGAGTTTGGTGAGTTCATGTTTGCTCTCTTTCTAGCTTCAAAATCTATGCAAGAAGGCTGGGGCAGTGGTGGGGACGACATGAACCTTGGCACCAGTCAGTGGGAAGATGAAGAAGGGGGCATGTGGAATAATGCTGCTTCCCAAGAAAGCACCTCCTCCTGCAGTTCCTGGGGGAACGCCCCCAAAAAAGGACTCCCAAAGGTGTGTGCAACACTAAAGAAAAGAAACTCTACAAATCAGTGGTGCTTAAAACCACATTCGGGGTAGTGGTGCTGTTGTAGTTAATGGTGACAGGTAGACCAGGAGTTCTCGAAGTGCTCTGGGTACTTCTGGAAGACCCCGAGATTTTGTCGGGGGTCTCGCCTGAGCAGAGGTTGGCATTTTCCAGAGACTACCTGGCATTGCCGTCATAGCATACCAAAGGCAGAGACAGATGTGAGAATCCAGCTGCTTCTAAGAAGCCAGACAGTAAAGAGATTTGCAAGCATGTACAACAACACTGTTCTCATAGGAAGTTCTTCTTTTAGAAAACATAGTTTTCCATTTAAAAAAATATGTTATTGGTGTTAACATACAATGGGTTTGTTGTTGTAATTTTTAAACAAATTAGTATTTTTAAATTTCTCAGTTTTAATTTCTAATAATAGTAAATATTGACAAAAACAACCCATAAAACCAAAATTTCTTTAGAATCCTCACATCTTTAAGAGAGGGTAATGGAGTTGGTCCTCAGACCGTTAAGTCTAAAACTCCTGAGGTAGACCATTAAGTTGTCTTGTAGCAAACGGGCGGCCGCCTGGAAAAAATTAAGTGAGATCCACAACTCATATATGCACCAAGATAAAATCCAAGTATATCACAAATTTAAGTATGATAAATAAAAAATATAAAAATGGGGAAGGATTTTAAAAACAGTCCTGGGAGTGGGGATGACTTTTCTAGCCAGGACTAAAATCTAACAGCCATCAAATGGAAGACTTACAAACTCCAGTAGATACACATGAAAACTGTGCACGACAGAAAATATAAAGAAGTCAAAAGACAAATAATAAGCTGGAAAAAAATATTACTATCCTAACATGGAGAGGGCTGATCTTCCGAATATATAAAGAAAGGCCCTAGAAACTGATTTTTTAAAAAAATCAATTAGCAACCCACTAGAAAAAGGTGCAGAGAACATCAACAGTCCCTGGAGAAGGACAGCAGAGAGCTCTCACAGGCGAAGGTGCCAGCCTGACTTCCGGGAAGAGAGCTCAGTTTAAACCAACAGGGCGAGGGGCGCCTGGGGGCTCGGTCGGTTCAGCGTCCGACTCGACTGTGATTCGGGTCCCGATCCCCGGGTCGTGGGATTCAGCCCCATGTGAGGCTCTGCGCTCGGTGCGGAATCCTCTTGTCCCTCTCCCTCTGCGCTTCTCCCCTCCCCCCACACCGTCTCTCAAAGAAATAAATAAGATCCTTTTTAAAAAATAAAGCAACACTGAAGATGCCAGCTTTCGTGTCTCAGACCAACGGAGATCCGCACGTCTCACACACAGGCCGCGCTGACACCAGCACCGCCGTCCGCTGCTGGTCTCGGGTGCAGCGGGTGGCGTTTGCACACAACTCTCTGTTGCGGCGCGTTTGCGGTCAAACTAAGTGATTTCAGCGGCATCAGTGGGGTGACTGGTTAGATGACAGCACGTCCACGCTGCGGCGGGCCAAACAGGTTCTTGGGGAGAAAGTCTGTATATATTCTTACAGAAAGATCCCCGAAGTATGTCGTTAAATGAAAAGGCGGGGTCCAGGAAAATGTGTGCAGTACACACTTCCTTTGGTGGTAGGGAAGAGGAGTGTGCGTGTGTGCACGTGTGCGAAGGGGGATTTCCTCCTGGGGAGAGCAGGAACTAAGCGGATGGAGGCGGGGGTAGGAAGAAGATGCTTTGGTGTGTATCTTTTTCTACTTCCTGTGAAGGTATTGTCTGTTCAAAAAACCTAATTTAACAAAGTGTTCAATTAGCAGTAGGCAGAACCCAGAAGCTAAAATCAGAGCTCTCTTCATGAGGAGTAGAGATGATTACAGACATCAAAAAGGAGTCTTTAACAATCGGACTGGCAAATAATCCAGTTAATGATGGGACCAGAAATACCAAGTTGGTAAATTAAAATATTGTGTAGTCTTGGCAGCTCTGGCCCCGGCAGTGCAGCGGTGACTCCCATAGCCTCTGGGTAAGCGGCTTCCTCCAGGAAAGTGCGCCTGCCCACTTCATATCACCCCATACCCTCCATCCTCTAGTCAACAGCAGGCTCGGCTCTGTGAAGAATGATTTTAGAGGAGGATGTTTTCCTACTATATTAACGCATGGTTGGAATCTTTGTGGTTGTGAGACTGGGAGGGAAATTGCTGGGAAATGGTTCACATCCACACTCGGGCCTCCTGCGCTGCCCCGCTCTCCCCTCCTCTCCCCTGTGCTTGCTCTCTCCTTTTCTCTCCATCTTGCCCCTCACCGATGTTTGCCCATTTACTTTATTCCCTACCCTACAGGCTGCAGGCAGTGAGAAGTCAGTAAAATTAACAGGCTTGTTGTGCCTTTCATCTTGTTGCCTTTTCATTCTATTGGAACAAACGCCCTGCATTTTGTCATCTTTCACAGTAAAGCCAATAGAAGGGCAGAAGACATAAAATTTTTCATAAACTTCACATAGTATTAGCATAGGGCCGTGTTCAGAGGAGCCCTTAAGATTATTTGACAATGAAAGTGGTACTTATTTGTGATAAACTAAATTCTCGGGGGAAGAAAAATAATTCTCTTGCTTTTTTTTTTTTTTCCAAGATTATATTTCAGAGAAAGACCTCAAGAGAATGTGCAGGCATGAGTAGGGGAGGGACAGAGGGAGAAGCAGACTCCCCACGGAGCAGGGAGCCTGTGTGGGACTTGATCCCAGGACCCTGGGATCATGACCTGAGCTGAAGGCAGGTGCTTAACTAACTGAACTACCCAGGCATGCCAATTCTCTTGGTTTTTTAAGGTCTATAAATTAGGGATGCCTGGCTCAGTCCGTTAGCATCTGCCTTCAGCGTGGGCCATGATCTCAGGGTCCTGAGACTGAGTCCCACGTCGGCCTCCCTGCTCAGTGGGAAGCCTGCTTCTCCGTCAGCCTTCCAGTCCCCCTGCTTATGTGTTCATACACTCTCTCTCTCTGACAAATAAATAAAATCTTTAAAAAATAAAGTCCATAAATTACACAAACATGCCAACCTGAAAATGCACCTGAAGCATTCCGTAGTACTAGCCATGAAACAGAGTCAGGGACTTTCTGGTACACAGCATTAGTCAACACGAAGATTTTCTAACTTTTAAATCACTGGGAATTTTAGGCATCTCCCATTTTTAGAAGAAATGCATTAAAATGTGACCCATACTTCTTTCTAGGGCATGAAAACGTCTGGCAAGCAGGATGAGACCTGGATCATGAGCCGGCTGATGAAACAACTCACAGACATGGGCTTCCCGGTGACTGGTGTCTTATTTTACTGCCCCCTCCACGTGTGCTGCCCGCATTTGTCGTGCGTAACAAGGAAGGTTTTTGAGGGAGGAGAACGTTCATACAACTTAACTCGTAAATTCCTCTTTCACACGAGCCCTTCTGGTTAGGGATCATTGCTTTCAGCCACAGCAAGGGTCCACACTGTCTCTGCCAAGTGAGGTGTGAGGGCCTGCTCTGGAAGAAAACGTGCTGGGTCATGGTTCTTTTCATTGGCTTAGCCAGTGACATTCTTTCTTTTAATTCATAACTAAAAGTGAACTTTCATTAGTTCATGCAGCACTTGGCAGATGACAAGAGAGCACTCGGCATAAAGCTCTGTGTCCAGAAAAAGACTCCTCGCCCAGTCTGTTGAGTTCCTGAGTCTCAGAGCCCGGGCTGGGAGAGTTCCCGTGGCAGGACGGCCCTCTGCAAACATGTCGTGATGTGTTCAGTTCCTGAGCTCAAATCCCGGGGTCAGATAGTGTGGATGTCACCTGCGCTTGTGAGGTCTTTGCCTTCGGAAGTCTCTCTAGATCACTGCTCAAACAAGTATTTATCTCTTGATCACTGTGGATGTCCCTAAAGGAGGGTCCAGAATGGCCCAGTCTAGAAACCATACACCTCATAGCAGGCCCAGGTCCTCTGACGTGGGGCAGGGCTCAGGCCCAGGAGTGACCCAGCCGCTTCCTGTGTGAGACACTGGAGGCCTGGCCAGGAGTCCCCATTTCCGCTGACACGCATCTGTCCCATCATAGGGGGGTTTATCCAGATGAATCAACTCGTTTTGTTTTGATCTGTCTTTACATTTCTTGGTGAAGAGTAGTTGACGGCAAAGCCCAGAGTTCGTGAAGGAGAGAATGAAGCTCTGTGCTCTAGCTCCTACAGTAGCTTTTCCGAAACTGTCCTGGTGGAGATGTCACCTTTGCTGAACGGTTGCTGCTTACATAGAGTCAATGATAAGATTCCACGGGCACTGTATTTAAGGTGTTAAATACAAATTCTTTAAAAGTCGGTTCATTGCATAGTCGTCTTCTAAGTGCCTTTTACTTCGAAGACCTCTGTCTCTAGCCTCAACAATAAGAGAATTATTTCCAGTTCCAAAACCTAGTAAGATAGGTTAATATTAGGTCAACAATAATCATTTCTGTAAGTTAGTAGGGATAGAACTCTTTGCTAGCTTTTTTGTGATCATAAAAGCGTCGTCCTAACTAAAACCCTCTTTGCCTGCACAGAGAGAGCCGGCCGAAGAGGCCTTGAAGAGCAACAGCATGAATCTCGACCAGGCCATGAGTAAGTAGCACGACACACGCTTGGAGCGCGCTTGTTCTGAAAGGTTCCGCCGTGTGGAGTTTGGGTTTCAGGAAGCATCTCATTGTAGTCTTGGGTTAACGGGGAAAACCGCACTGGGCAGACAGGACCAGGCTTCAGCAAAGGAGCAACCACGCGCCGTGCGCTGGCCGTGCAGCAGCCTCTGCGGACGGGCGGCCTCAGGACGGATGGCCGGGCCCCACGTGGAGGCATGTTGGCTGCTTTCATTTTTCTCTAGTACTTCAGCAAACAGAAGAGTTTTTTCCCTCCGTTCCGAGGGGAGGTCCTAGTGACATTCTTAGAGAAAAGCTCCAGGACCACAGGCCAGGCTTCATCTGACAATGACTGAGCCCGTTCTTCACGCCCGGCCCCAGAACGGGCCCGCTCGGGGACCAGTGGAGAGATGCCCGCACCCGCAGAGCGCAGCCGCTGCGCACGAGGTGAGATTGACCTCAACAGCAAGCAGCCCTCGTTCTGGAGCTGCTGAGACTTACTTGTTTATTTCAGAGAGAAAACGAGCGTGAGCAGGAGGGGCAGGGAAGTAGAGAGAGGGAATCTCAAGCAGACTCCACACTGAGCACGGAGCCAAACGTGGGCCTCGGTCCCCAACCCTGAGACGACAACCTGAGCCAAAAGCGAGATTCGTCCGCGTCACCGGCCGCACCACCCAGGCGCCCTGGCGGTGATCTCTCTTAACGGCGGTGCGCTAACTCACCAATCAGAAGGCACAGAGCGATGGGCAATGGGGTGGATTAAAGCCACAAGTCCTGACTCTGTGCTGCCTGTCAGACTCCTACAGCTTCGAGACACACACACAGGCTCACGTGGAAAGGAAAATGATATTCCAGGCAAACATACAAAGAGAAGGCAAGCACAGCTGGACTTGATACCAGACAAAATAGACTTAAAGCCAAAATGGGTAATAAGAGAGAAGGTGATTATATGACAAAAGGGGTCAATACATCAAGACGATGTCATGGTTGTAAAAATACATCCATTCTCCGCAGCCGACCGCCGAAGTGCAGAGAGTAGTGAATAACCGACCGTAAGGGAGAAGTAGACAGTACAGTATTGGAGGGATGCCAGCAGCTTGCTGTCAGCTGTCAACGGTAGCGAGATCATCAGACTGAAAATCAACAAGGAAAAACTGAATTGAACCACACTTTAAAGCAGATGGACTTAAGAGCCACACACAGATCATCCCATCCAACCCCAGCAGAACACACACGTTTTCCAAGCACACGTGGAACACTCTTCAGGATAGATACCCCCCCTTTTTTTAAGGTTTTGTTTTCAAGTAATTTCTACACTGAAGGTAGGACTCGAACTCATTGCTCTTCCAGGATAGATCCTAATAGGCCATAAAACTGACCTTAGTTTTGGGGGACCTGAGTGGTTCAGTCAGTTAGGCTGTGAGCCCAGGGTCCTGGGATTAAGCCCTGCTCAGCGTGGAGTCTGCTTCTCCCTCTCCCTCTGCCGCCCCCCTGCTTGTGCGTTCTCTCTCTTAAATAAGTAAATAAACTCTTTTAAAAAAGAGAGTGAGATTGAGTCAGTAAATCAGAACACAGAGAACTCCAGGACAAGAAGACTCACTGGCAGAAATTCTACCAAATATTAAAGAAGAGCTAACACTAGTCCTTCTCAGACTCTTCCAAAATCTCAAGAAGGGGACACTTCCAGACTCATTCTACAAGGCCAGCATTCCTCTGATGCCAAAACCAGATGAGGATACCATAGGAAAACTACTGACCTGATCAGTACATGTGGAAACTCTCCGCAAAGTTTTCGCAAACTGATTTCAACAACACGTGAGTAGGATTGTATTCCGTGACCAAGTGGGATTTGTACCAGGGGTGTAAGGTGACTTCAACATACACAAATCAGTAAGTGTAACACATCTTGTCAATAAGATGAAAGAAAAAAATCGTCATCTCAATAGAGAAGAAATATTTGGCAAAATACAGCATCCTTTCATGGTTTAAAAAAAAAACAAAACCCTTAGCAGACTGGGTATAGAAGGTACATACCTCAACATAATAAAGGTCATACACAAGAAACCCACAGCTAACATTAGAGGAATTGAAAGTGTTTGCCCTAAGATCAGGAATAAGGCAAGGATGCCCATTCTCCGCACTCCTGTTCAGTATAGTACCAGAAGTCCTAGCCAGGGCAATCAGGCAGGACAAAGAAAAAGGAAAAAGGCATCCATGTTGGAAAGTCAAGTTCTCATTATTTGCTGATGATATGATCCTATATATAGAAAATTCCAAAAAATCAGTCAAAAAACGTAGAGTTAACAATTTCAGTAAACTGGCAGGGTACAAAAATCAGCATCCAGAAATCATTTGCATTCCTTTACAGTAATGATGAGGCATTGGAAAATAAGTAAAACCATACCACTCATAATAGCATTAAAAACAATAAAATACTTAGGAATAAATTTAACCAAGGAAGTAAGAGATCTGCACAGTGAAAACAGAGGACTTTGCTGAAAGAAATTGGAGAAGACACAAGCAAATGGAAGGGCATCTCATGTTCGTGTATCAAAAAACTAATAATGTAAAGACAGTTAGTTATCCAAGGCCATCTGTAGGTTAATTGCAATCCCCATCAAAAAACCAAAGCAATTCACAGAAGTAGAAGAAACAATTCCTAAAATGTGTGTGGAACCACAGAATAGTCCTGAGAAAGAACAGAGTTGGCAGTGTCCCACTTCTGGATTTCAGGCTATACTACAGAGCCATAATAATCGAAACAGTGTGCTACTAGAACAAAAATAGATGCATCTGGGCCCCCAGCTAGCTCAGTCAGTTGAGCATGTGACTTGATCTCAGGATCATAAGTTCGAGGCCCATGTTGGGCCTAGAGCGTACCTTAAAAAAAAGAAAGAAAGAAAGAAAGAAATAGACTCCTCAACCAGTGGATCAGAACAGAGCCCAGAATTGAACCCCAGCAGCTACAGTCAACATAACACTCGGCAAAGGAGCCAAGAATACTCAATGGGGAAAAGATGGTGTATCTGACACGTGGTTCTGGGAAGAATGAAGAAATGTGCAGAACAATGAAACTGGACCCCTGTTTCACAGCACAAAAATTAGCTCATAATGGATCAAAGGTTTAAACAAAAGATCTGGTACCATAAAACTCCTAGAAAAAGAACTTAAAGAAGAGGCCTGTCAGTATTGGTCTTAACAATGATTTGGGGGGGCATGACGTCAAAAGCACAAACAGCAAAAGAAAAATCAACAAATGTGTCTACACATCAAAAGTTGCCGCACAGCAAAAGAAACAAGCCTAAAGAATGGGAGAAAAATTTTCAAGCCATATATTGGATAAGGGGTTAATATCCAAAATATATAAAGAACTCAGTCAACTGAAACCAAAAAATATGGTTTTTAAAATGGGTAGAATATAAACAGACATTTCTGCAAAGAGGAGATCGGATGGCCAACAGACAGGAAAAGGTGCTAAGCATCCCTCACCATTGGGGAAATGCAAATCGGAACCACAGTAAGATCTCACCTCACCCCTGTCGGAATGGCTTTCATCAGGAAGACAAGGACGGATGCTGGTGAGGACATGGTGAAAGGGAACCCTGTGCACTGTCAGGACTGCAGACTTGTCCGACTGGTATGGAAGACCATATAGAGGTTCCTCAAAAAATGAAAAGTAGACTCACTGTACGACCCAGCAATTCCAGTTCTGGGTATATATGCAAAGGATGAAAACGGGATCTTTTTTTTTTTTTAAGATTTTATTTATTTATTTGACAGAGATAACAGGTAGGCAGAGAGAAGGGGGGGAGCAGGCTCCCTGCTGAGCAGAGAGCCCAATTCGGGGCTTGATCCCAGGACCCTGTGATCATGACCTGAGTCGAAGACAGAGGCTTTAACCCAGTGAGCCACCCAGGTGCCCCGGGATCCTTTTTTATAAGATTTTTTTTTTTTTTGACAGAGACTCAGAGAGGGAACACAAGCAGGGGTGGGCAGTGAGAGAGGGGGGAGCAGGCTTCCCACTAAGCAGGGAGCCCTGGGGATTTTCCTGACCCCGGGTCATGTGACCGTGAATCTCTGGCCATCTACTCTCACGCTAACGCCATCTGCCACACTTTCTTAAAATTACACTATCTTGGGGCATGTGGGTGGCTCAGTCCGTTAAGCATCTAATTCTTCATCCCAGCTCAGGCCTAGATCTCAGGGCCGTGAGTCAAGCCCCACGTTGGGCTCCATGCTGGGCGTGGAGTCGACTTAAAAAATCAGCATCTTGTCATCCAAAAAGTTAGGCACTCTTCCCATCCTTTCCATAGCTTCATTGCACACTTAGATATTACTGAGCACCCTCACGTACAGATTGGTGACTCTTCTCTTCCTTTAGCCGGAGGCACCATATCGTGGACTTGCTTACATTGAACTTGAACAGCAGCATGCCACTCCTGCCTGAACAACACGTACCTAACCTGTGTTTTCTCCGTCAGGCACAACACTGCCTTCCTGCACTCAGGAACGCAAGAGAGCACATTAGCACTACGCTTGGGGTCCATTTTAAACACCGAAGTCACCAACAAGAAGCATAGAAACATGGCACTGAATAGACCACAGAGGGACGCTTGTCACTGTAGGAGAGCTCAGTAAGAAGCCAGCATCTCGTTTGGCCTGAGTTAGGAATGTGTGTGTCGGGCAGCCAACATTTTTCACCACCCTGCGTGTGTCCACAAAAGTGCACGATTACTGTTTTGGGGCTACAGGTAAATTTAGCCAACCTGTGCATTCACAAGCACAGAATCCATGAATATGAGAACCAACTTTGTAATCAACGTGCAGGTGTGGAAATGTGTGGTACAAGCTGCTAGGACAGAAATGACAATCTGTGTGAGCTGGGAGAAATTATTGTAACTTGTTAGAAGTGTAAAATAGCACAAAGTCAAAGATAGCCATGCCCAACCAGTCACTAGCCTGAGAGCCCCTGAGGACAAAAACCTTGTCTGTTTGCGTGGTGGTGTGGCCCCAGTGTCTGGAAGAGTGCTTGCAGCTCATGGGGGTGCAGGAAATGGAAACCACGGGCCGTGAAGGCAGCAGCACCATTTTAAACAGGAAGATCAGGGCAGGAACACGACAGGGAAGGCTGTGTGAAGAAGGGGGATACATCCCTGTGGGGAGGGAGGGCGGGCAGGCCCCTGAGGGGCAGAGTGGCAGGTGTGATTGGAGTGGGCAGAGCAGGAGCAGGGACCAGAGCAGGGCCCGGTCATAAACCGTGGGGGTCACAGGAGCAAAACCATGGCCTCCCTGTTTTCCGTGGGGTTGAGAGACTCAAACTGGTGCCCGGCTTGTGCTCGGCACTCCTGACCGACACTCCTGGGGCCTTTAGGTGTAAGTGTTGCTTCTCTTTGCTCCAGGCGCCCTGCTGGAAAAGAAGGTGGACGTGGACAAGCGTGGACTGGGAGTGACCGACTACAATGGAGTGGTCACCAAAGCCCTTGGCTGCCGCCCACCAGTCTCCAAAGACTCTTCCGGGGACCGCCCCACCTTTCTCGACAAGGTATGGATTTAGGGGGTGTTTTGTTTGTTCGTTTTTAACAAGAGGTATTTTTCATTTTAACTGTATCCTTAATGCCAGCTGGATTAAATGTTTGCCTGACTATAATATTTAAGTGGCTACTCACTTTTTAAAAATATGTATGAATGTTTAGCTCAGAAGAAATAGTGTTGTACTTCACACAATGTGACTAGGGGTAAAAAATACAGAAACTGAAAACGTTTTCATTTTAGTGGGTGAACTTGGCTGGGTTATCTACTTCCATTTGTCCAATAACAAGGGTCATCAAATTTCTGTTTTGCTGTCTTATTTTATAAGACATTGGAAATAATGTGTGACATGTTTAATCTGAGGAAAAGAAACTGGAGGTGGTTGGGTGCGGGCATCTGTGTCTGGCCCGCCCAGCTCGGCCGCAGCAGAGCACATGCAGATGTCTGTTGGAAGCCCCTGGGGGGCTCATGTGTCCGGACACTAGTTTGGTCCTTCCAGGATTGTCATGTAGTGATGTGCCTTCAAAAGGAGAGGGAGAATAGGATCCTGTGGAATTCAGTCAAATGTTGAACCTTGAAAATAAAACTGAAGCAAGAAACGGCAGGTTTAGAAACAAAGCTGGAAGAAAGGCTCGCAACAAAACTGAAAGGCTCACAGGAGAGAGCTCTAGCCCTTCGTCTCTGCTCACAGAGAAACGGGGTCCCTTGCAACACTTGGCAGCAGAAAGCTATGGCTAGGGAAGGCCTGGAGGGAGGGTCAGGTCGTACCCTGCCCCCCTGCTGTGGATCCATTCATGTCCAAGATGCTTAGTGAAATTCCAGTTTAATTTGGTATCTTGTATTTTTACTTGCAAAGTGCAGGACCCTGACTTACTTCCATATCTTTAAAATGTAGAATAATACCAAAAAAAAAAAGAAGAAAAATGTAGAATACTACACACTGGTTGTGAAGTCAGAGGAAACAAATTTGCAAAGGGCCTAATGTATAATGTGACCTTAATAATGTACAGGAGAGTTAGTAAGATCCGTCTGCTCTATGACTTACCCTATTACTGGATTAAACCATGTGAAATTGCTATTGGTAGGTCAAAAACAGCTGGATGTCAGCAGAATGTAACCCAGTGCACCCCTAGAGCCTTGGTACTGAAAGAAAGGAGCCTGTTTATTTGAAAATGGTTGTGAAGTGTTCCCCAAATAAGACTTTTGCTAATGTTTCCGGGCTTCTCCTGAGCCCGGTCCCTGGGCGGGGTCGGCGGGGTCTGAGCATGTTGTAAGCTCATGTATGTGTTTATAAAGTGATTGTTAGGACAAGAGCAACATCTTAATCCTGTTTCTCTTTTTCTTTTCCCCTCTTCCTTTGGCCCATGTTCTCCATTCTCTTGTTATCCACTCTTTTTTGATCTTTTAATTCTTCCTCCATCCATACCCTTTATGTGTTCTTGGGAAACTGCTTTGTGCTTTGCCTGCGGACGGACGCCGCACACAGCTCACCCTTTCTTTCTCCAATCAGGACGGCGGCCTAGTGGAAGAGCCCACGACTTCACCATTTTTGCCTTCACCAAGCCTGAAGCTCCCCCTTTCAAACAGTGCACTCCCTAATCAGGCCCTGGGTGGGATTGCCTCAGGGCTGGGCATGCAAAACTTGAATTCTTCTAGACAGGTAAGGCTTGGGCAGAGAGCCGGCGCCATCTCGGTTTCACCTGCCTCTAACATGTGTTTGGGACGTGCACTTTGATTTTTAACAAATGCCCGTACTTTAAAACACAGTCGAATATGTTAAGGTAACTGAGATACTAGAAGTGTGCTGTACAGGTACTGAGAGTTGAATCCGGTTCTTGAAATTGAACCGTGTTAGAGGAAGTGGATCCAGGTGATGCCATCCTTCTCCTGGCCGTCCAAACCCTGCATACACTGGTCTTTGAGAAAACACCACACGCTCGCCCTGCTCCCTGAAATAAAGGTGACATCTCAGTGGTTTCCAGAGAACCACGCTGACATTTTCCCTTCTCTGACACTCAGGGAAAGTGAGAGTCCCCGGCAGGCATCACAGAAGGGAGGACTGTGTGTGTTGGCCACTGCTCCGTGGCCCTTGTGTCTCCCGGTCCCCCAGAGCATGGGACCTGCAGGCCAACGGTGCCTTTCCCGTCTGGGGGACATCCTTCCCATGGATTTCCTTGCACGTGAGGCTGGCACGCACCCATCTCTGAAACATCTCTCCAAGGTGCCACTGTGATGATTGGGGTGGCCCGACAGTACACGTGTGCGCCTGTCGTCCCAGGGCAGCCGCGGCACCCCAGCCCGCGGCCTCCCGGTGCTAGCGCCGGTGGTGGTTCAGTGCCGCCCCTGCTTAATGGGGCTCCTGCCATCGGACGGCGAACAGGCCAGCGGGGTGCGGGGAGCGAGCCCACCTGGCGGCTCTTCTGCTCAGCGTCCCGCGGGGCTCTTACACCCGCGGAGCACGACAGGCCCCGAAAATGCACTGGTTACATTTAACACGAAGGTAGCGACCTGGATTTACCCATTTGTTCAGCTTCTGCTTCGGTGGAAGTTGTATTGCTGTTTCCTGTTTGAGTGTTGCTGTCTCCAGGTTAGTAGTCCCCACCCGTTACCGCTCGGCACCCCACCACGGTGCCCGCGGGAGGAGCTGTGAAGCCAGTAGCGACGCGTTGCTCTTGTGTGGCACGCCCTGAGGTGATGCTTTCTTCGGATGGGATGGCCTTGTCCAGGGCCCCCTCGGACTGACTCCGTCACGTGACTTCTGTGATTTACACACACAGTCCGCCTTCGTGCACAGCCGCTCTGCACAGCCGTGTGCACCGTGAGCGCGCGCTTGGGTGGGCGTCGAAAGTGGAAGGAAGTAGGGACGGTCTTGCTGTCCCGTGCAGGCCAGCAAAGCCCCCTGCGGGGCTCCCGTCGCGCCTGGCCCCCAACCGACCCGGCCCCTCCCATGTCCCCGCAGATCCCGAGTGGCAATCTGGGCATGTTCGGCAGTAGCGGAGCAGCACAAGCCAGGACCATGCAACAGCCGCCGCAGCCCCCCGCGCAGCCTCTGAGCTCCTCCCAGCCCAGCCTCCGTGCTCAAGTGCCTCCGTTTCTATCCCCTCAGGTGGGCCCCGTAGCCGTGCGTGCTGATGCAGGTGCCGCCGATGGCCGGTGGCGTCGGTGCCACGGCGACATCACTCGTAACTCGAGGGCGAGTTCACCCACCTCCAAGCACAGTCATCTCAGCCCGTCTGCAGGGGGCATCTGCAGGACGGCCCCTTGGAGCGGCTCAGGGTCCCTGGGGGAAAGGATACGCCTCCCACACTGCCATGGTGCGGGTTTTGTCTAGGCCTTAGAATTATTCAGGTGAACCCGATGAATTGTCCTCGCTGGGAGAGGAACGTGACAAGCCGAAATATTGCTTAGCCTGGAAGGGAGCACAGCACGTAGGAGCACATAGGAGCCCTCGGGGCCTGAAGAATGCTTCAGGGGCCGCCTGCATGTGATCATAGGTCATATTATAAATTAATATAACTTATTATATTAATTTGGCTGCTTAGTTAAGTTCATTACTTAGTATTAGACTATTTTTGCCCATAGAGGTTCTTTAAAAAAAAAAAAAAAAGGTGTCAGACCTTTTTGACAGAAAGGGAGAAGGATATCTTGTTTGGCATAGCTCTGAAAGCATATGGATTTTTTTCATGTTGATATTGTTTACTTTTAGAACATTCCCTAATTTTAAACTTTGCACTGAGTTTTTCTTTATAGTGTTTCAGTCCTCATCCCTTATAAAAATTCAGTAATAGAGACTAATGTTAAGTTATAGAATTAGCTGGAAGTAGTTAACCCTCCACAGCTGGTTGACCCCAGATTTGTGCGCTGAACTGAGGCGGCTGGGATGTAGGTGAAGTAATTGTCCAGTTCATTCGTCAGGATGCAGGGTGAGCTGCTGTACCACAGGCCCCAGAGTACAGAGGCTTCTACAAGATAGGCGTTTGCTTCCCTGGGTGGCCGTGCAGGGGGCAGCCGCTCAGGGCTGTGAGGCGCCCCTGCCACAGCCCTTCCCTGTCGCTGGGAGTGGCACAGAACACTTCCACTTGCGTCCCACTGCCCGAGCCTGGGGACACAGCCAGCCCAGCCTGAGGGGCAGAAGGAGAGCCGGGCCTGGGTAATGGGCAGCGGGCTTCCCACACTCAAAGAGCACGTGTCACCCTCATGCTCCCACGTTACCTGTGCTATGACACAGCGCGCTTTCTTTAAATGACTTGCCTGCTTAAATAAATCTATTCTTAAAACTTTACATATCTCTCAGAAGTAGAAAAGTCACATTTTTATGGTAACACATTAGACAACTATTAAAGTAAAAGATGCCCATCTACGTTCTACCTAAAATCATCTTGCATCCGGGTTGTGATAAACATACATGGCATGTGGTGGAAAGCACTGGAATTTCCAAACCGTCCCCGGACTGTTCCAGCGCAGTGAATTCCAGTTGAAGGGGCCGCGCTGAGTGCACAGGTGGCTTGATGGGCCAGGGCGGGGCTGGCAGAGGGGCCTAGACCCCTTCCCCGAGGCCCCACATTCATTCCTTCCCATCCTGAAATTAGGCCAGTTATTTCACGGTGACAGGATGTGAGCTTAGTCTGCGATAGGGGTCACCCAGGGCCCTTGTGTCTTACCTCGTGACCGAAATATTTGCAGGGGGGAGGCTCTTTCTCTCCATCCATCCTTATTTTCCACAGAAGCACGTTAACTACTAGTGGTAAAAAGCCCATGAGTGTCTTAATGGGTTTCGAAGTTCATGCTTAAGACGAGCTTAACTGTCAGTAATTCATCAGTTCCGCATCTTGAACGCCGCCCGCACGCGTGGCCGTTTCGGCAGGGACGCGCTGCCTGACGCTTGGTGTTGTGTCCAACAGGTTCAAGCACAGCTTTTGCAGTTCGCAGCAAAAAACATTGGTCTCAACCCTGCACTATTGACCTCGCCGATCAATCCTCAGCATATGACGATGTTGAACCAGCTCTATCAGCTGCAGCTGGTAAGCGGACGCCTCAGCCTCCAGACGCGCCCAGGAGCTGCCGCTCATGTGGCTGCCAGCCGCCGAGCCGCGACTAACAAAAGTACTTCACGCCTCGCGTTCTGCATGGCAGGAAGTGTCACTGAGACTTCCGTACATTTTTTTAGACTATTAAAAAAATTAGGCAGTTTTGTACTCAAGGGTGTTTTCCCTCAGCTTTGTGAATTCTCTGGCCCCTTCACAGAGTGTCCCAGACCTCACCAGGACGCATGTCCTTCAGCCCAGGGTCTCGGCTAGCCTTCCCGATCCAGAGCTTCCCATAAGGACCCAGAACACTCGTTTGAGTGACAGTTTTCTAAATTCTTCAAGGGTGGGACACACACAGACTGTTCTGGAAGCATGAAAGAGAAATTACTCCATTACATACAGTAGATGCCTTAGAGGTTAGGGCTTAATTCCCTCTCACAGTCCCTGTGGGGAAGGTTGATGTAGCCTAATAGTTCTTGAAAGTTTTACAATTTAACTTACTTTAATTTTTTAATTTTCAAGAATCTTACTGCTCTTAACATAAAATGCCATGTCACTGTTCCATCCATCTCTAGATGCGTCCTGGATTCATATACACTGAAGGACCTTTCTGTAATATCCTAACACCTGCTCTCTTTTGAAGTCTTGCTCAACAACTTCATCTCCTTGAAAAGGACCAGGAATTGGGGCGCCTGGGTGGCTCAGTTGGTTAAGCATCTGCCTTTGGCTCAGGTCATGATCCCAGACTCCCGGAATCTAGTCCCGCATCAGGCTCCCAGCTCCACAGGGAGTCTGCTTCTCCCTCTGACCTTCTCTCCCCTCTCATGCTCTCTCTCGCTGTCTCTCTCTCAAGTAAATAAAAATCTTTTAAAAATAAGGGGAAAAAAAAGAAGAAAAGGACCAGGAATCATTAAGGAAGGAGAAAAGGCCTCTGATAGACTAAAGCATTGATCCCAAAGCTTTCCTTACAGGAGAGCCCCGGGCCCTGTCAGTCCTATAACCTGTACTGGCTGTTAGGCTCCGTCTAACCACCCCGAAGGGCTGGTTTTCCAGTAAGTAGAGCCCTAAGCCCTACTTACTACTAGGAACCCGACAGCGACATTGGAGTCTGGCCTGTGCCTCTCGTTTCGGCCTTGTTGGTGCTCTTGAGAGCAGCTGCCGGGACATTCATGTGCGCCACGATGGTGGCGTGGAAAGATGGCAGAAAAGGCAAGAACATCTTGAATGTTAAAAATGTTCTGTTTTACAAACAGTGCTTACTGTTTTTAACTTTTATTTTCAAAATAATTGGTAAAATGAAATTTTGGTGCATCCTGAAGTTGAGTTTCAGGGCCTTTAAGGATTCACTTAGGTAGAGTATTTTATTCCTCTATAACTTAAAGATTAATGAGGCATTTCTAATAGTACAGTCTCTACCTTTATATGGATCCTGTTTTAATAAATCCGTTTGCTAAACATGTCCTCAAAAATCCATGTCATGGGATGCCTGGGTGGCTCAGTGGTTTAAGCCTCTGCCTTCAGCTCAGGTCGTGATCCCAGGGTCCTGGGATTGAGCCCCACATCGGGCTCTCTGCTTGGTGGGGAGCCTGCTCCCCCCGCCCCTGCCTGCCTCTCTGCCTGCTTGTGATCTCTCTCTCTGTCAAATAAATAAATCTTTAAAAAAAAAAAATCCATGTCCTAAGGAAACAGTGTATGATAGGCAGCCAGCATTTTGAAGCGATCAGATGATGGAACTTGTGCATGGCTGTGTGGGAGGTGCTCACGCCCCCTTGAGCCAGCTTGGCAGGCAGGACTGGGGCCTGTGATGGGGGTGCACAGGCCAGGTTTCAGGCCGCCTGTCGGGGAGCATCACATGGACCCCAGCACTCGAGCCTTGAGCATGTTGTTCTGATTGTCTGGGGTGGCGAGTCACTGCTCTTCCTCCAGCCTCTGAGCCATTCCGGACAACTTTCATACAGGTGACTGTAAGAATCAATAGTTTTTCATTGTCCCATTACTTCTTTTTACTTTTAGCTTATAAGATTTGAGCAGAAGAATTTTGATCTCTTCGTTAACTGAAAAATATTTGCTGGGGCACCTGGGTGGCTTAGTCATTAAGTGTCTCCTTCAGCTTATGTCATGATCCTGGAGTCCTGGGATCGAGCCCCGCATCCGGCTCCCTGCTTGGCAGGAAGCCTGCTTCTCCCTCTGCCACTCCCCCAGCTTGTGCTCCCTCTCTTGCTGTGTCTCTCAAAATAAATAAAATCATTTTTTTAAAAAGGAAGAAAGAAAAATATTTGCTGAGAAATCTCATTACCTACACTAAGCAGGGCTACTGACTGAACTACTTTTTGAAAATCTATGTGCTAGAAGGGTTTGGGAAAGACATTTCTCCTTTTAAAAAGGCTTCTCCCTCACGGAATACTTAAACCACAGTATAGTAAGGGGACCAAGAATCGTGGCTGTTTTTTCTCTCTCTCTTTTTAGTATACAAAAGCTGAACCATCTGTTGACGTCCTCCTACAGTATTTGAACTGTTTTCTGTCAACAGGCGTACCAACGTTTACAAATCCAGCAGCAGATGCTACAGGCTCAGCGTAATGTTTCCGGACCCATGAGACAACAGGAGCAGCAAGTAGGTACCGCAGGGCGTGTGGCTGCCCTCGCCAGCGCCCACCATCCCTGAGCTCACAATGCTAAATGGCAAACTGTTCCGTTTTCTTTGACTTTCCTCTCGCTGAGCCCCCCTTTTAGCCATCTCGGGGGCACCTTAGTTTGGGAGCAGGCGGGTCCAGCCAGCAGAGATCGGGGCCGCTTTCGCGCCTTTTCCGACTCGCGTGTCTGCCGCCAGGTCGCGCGCACAATCACGAACCTGCAGCAGCAGATCCAGCAACACCAGCGCCAGCTGGCCCAGGCCCTGCTCGTGAAGCCGCCGCCGCCGCACCTGCCTCTGCACCCCTCTGCAGGCAAATCGGCCATGGACAGCTTCCCCCCGCACTCCCAGGCCCCCGGCCTGCCTGACCTGCAGACCAAAGAGCCGCAGGCTTCACCCAGCACCTTCGCTCCTTACCCTCTCGGTGAGTCCCCATGGGCCAGGCCCGTGTGCTGTCCCCCCCACTTCCTGCTGAGGGAGCAACACTGGCCATGTTCTGCGGAGCGAAGTTCTGCTTCGGCCGTACATACCTCTGGTCTAAAGTCTTTTAAAGTAGCACCAGCGAAAGCCCTGGAATTCCCTCAGTTTGCACTGTTTCCGCTTTCCTCCTCTTCAGCGGCCACCGTCCCCCAACCTAACTGCAGGGACAAGCTTGTAATGGTCTTACTGGTAAAGGTGTTTAGATTTTCACGAATCAGGTACTTCTTGGAAACCAGTGGTGGCCCATCCAAGCCCTGCAGTGTGGAAGACGGTTTGTGTGATCCGCCAAGTCAGCACGTATGCGTTGACCCCCGGCCCATAGGACGCATGCTCAGCACATGAAACCCGCAGGTCTGCAGAAGGCACGGGGCTTCCCTCCGGGTCCTGCAAGCCAGCCAGGAGGGACACAGGTTCCGTAACCACAGGCGGGATCAAGGAAACGTCCCAGGGAGGGACATGTCAGTAAACGGATTATAAACGAGACAGTTTGACGTAGGGATCCAGAACCTGGCGGCAGCTCTCAGGCTTGCTTGCCAGCTGACTGTTAGTGTGAAGCTACAGGACAAAGGGAGTTAGTAACCCAGGAAGGACGTATCCAGAGGAACAAAGGTCAGATGCGTGACAGTGAGTGTGCTACTGACTGATGGGGTCCCTCTCCTCGATGCTGCCCTGAAAAGAGCCGTAATCCTAATCGTACGAACATGTTCTCCTTGACATGTGGTATGTCCTTAATATGAACCTGGTGGGTGCTGACTGTGGTCATCCCTCCCTTTCTCGTTGCCCCATGCTCCCAGCCCTTATGTGCACATGGGAGGACAAGTCTGGTGGCCGAGGCCTGGCTGGGGAGGGGGCCCGCCACGCCCGAGTCCCAGCTCTACCAGGGCTGGACTAGCACTTCCATGCGTGACTTGCCCGCCTGGCTCTGCCTCAATTCCCCATTTAACTGGGGATGTTTGCCTCCTGGGGTCCTTTAAAGATTAAGTAAGATAACACAAGAAGTTTGCAGGACAGTGCTGCATGCGCTGCATAAGCGCATATAAGCGCATATAAGAGAAAAGAAAAGAAATAGCTAATCAGGCGCACCTGGTGGCTCAGTCAGTTAAGCGTCTGCCTTCAGCTCTGGTCCTGATCCCAGCGTCCTAGGGCCAAGCCTCACATCGGGCTCCCTGCTCAGTGGGGGTCTGCTTCTCCCTCTGCCCCTGCTGTGCCCCTGCTTGTGTGCTCTTTCTGTCTCTCTCTCTGACAAACAAAAATTATAGGAGAAGAAGAAGTAGCTAATCCAGTGTAAGAAACGTAGCCTGTAAGAGGCCTCTCTGCTTGGTTCTTGGCATTTCCGTCAGTGGTTGTAGCCCCGCCCACCCCCCTTCCCATGCAGTGTCTCCTTGCTTTGCTGTCTCTCAACTGCTGGAACTTGTCATCCACACGGGAAGATCAGGTGTAGAATAATGAAAAATAGCCTTCGTAGGCAGTGCTACAGGGAGCGGAGAGCTCGTGCTCACCTTGAGTAGCGAAGGAAAGACCCACAGCAGGGGCTGAACTCGGATCTCAGATGAGCAGGGCCTCGGTGACCAGAGCCTGGCCAGACAGGGCGTGCCCCGGGTGGTCGTGCCGACTCGTGGCGGGGGCCCACAGGTGAGCAGGCATGCTGGGGAGATGGGTGCAGGCCCAAAACTTTGAAGGCCAGGCTGGAACCCGGCCTCGTGGTCCCCTCACCCAACTAGGTCAGTGCAAAATAGAAGCGAAGATTGCTGTCCAGGCCAACCACACATAGGAAGCCGCTGGCTGCCTCACCTGCACAGGTGTTGTGTTTCGTCTGCAAAGTGTGTGTGTGTGTGTGTGTGTGTGTTTTAGTTGCCAACATTTAAAAATCTTCAAATGACAGTAACTTCTGGCTTCTTTTAAAATGGCTCTGTAGGGCGCCTGGGTGGCTCAGTGGTTTAAGCCTCTGCCTTCGGCTCAGGTCATGATCCTCGGGGTCCTGGGATTGAGCCCCGGGTCGGGCTCCCTGCTCAGCGGAGGGCCTGCTTCCCCCTCTCTCTCTGCCTACTTGTGATCTCTGTCTGTCAAGAAAATAAATAAAATCTTTAAAAATATATATTTAATAAAAAAATAAATAAAACAAAATGGCTCCGTGGGGTTTGCCTTCCATGTGGCTGTCACAGGCTGACACCAGCCGCTGGCACTGTAGGTGAGGCAATGTCCCCACCGGGCCCACTTCTCAGCCACTTGGCCCATGTAGGCATTGGAGTTTGCAGACGCAGATTTAAAGTCAAGAACAAACCTGTTCAGTACCTTGCAGGAGTAGAGATGCACTTTGACCAACGTACCAAGATGATGGTCTAGGAATCCTGGGTGCACACTTGCCCGTTACTCTCCACCAGCCGAGCGTTCAGTCCCGCTCGTAACTAGTGTCCCCCCTGGTCACTCTTTCTCGTCCTCCTTGCCCTTCTTCGGTAACCTGGCACAGTGTGGCCAGATACAGCAGCACGTGGTTTTAGCTGTAAGAAGGAAAAGCCAGGATTGGCTGCCGTTCCAGCGAGGGGCAGACGGCAGCCCTGCCACGCCCTCCAATAGGTCATGTCCTTAAAAGGAGTTTGATATTTGATTTATAAACTCCAGAAGACTTTTGTAAAGTAAGAGCACTAGAGGTGGAATTGAATGATCCCTACCAGCCTGTACTGGTACCTCAGAACACTGTCCAGAACTCCAAAGGAGTTGTGTTCATCTGCTGAGTTTCCCCAAGGTATCCTAAGATCAGAGAAGATTTTCCTGTCTGGACTTGCCGTGTCTCCCTGTGCTGAGGAGCAGCAGGACCATGTTTTGCTCTGAGACAACCAAAATGAATATTCGTTGCCATTTCATCTTAATTCGGGAATAATATCCGAAATATGCGTTGTTAAAAAGACAAAAAGCTTTTCTTTCTATGAGCATTAAAAGTTAGAGTTCAGTATGTGGCCATGAGTTAAAACTTGGATTGATTCTCCAGGAGAGCTTTGGAATATAATAAAGTTTTGAGGAAGAGCAGGCGTATCCTAATAGCGTTTTTATCTTTAGCTGGACTGAACCCAAACATGAATGTCAACAGCATGGACATGACTGGTGGTTTGTCGGTGAAGGACCCGTCTCAGTCCCAGTCACGCCTCCCTCAGTGGACACACCCCAACCCGATGGACAGCTTACCCGGTGCTGCTTCTCCCCTCGATCAGAACCCCAGCAAGCATGGTATGTCCGAGCCGGGGTGCCTGGGGTCCGGTCGCTCCTGCCGCACGGGCCAACGGTCCGGTGGTAGAGCACGCTTGTGTTACTACACACACTGCAGCTCTTGTCTAAGAATTCCGTTAGGATGGACCCTTCCATTCCACCCCAGAGCGTGTGAGATCCCAGCTAGTCCACGGTCAAAGCCCCCGAAACCACAGCCTCCAGATCTTTGCTACAAACCCAGAAGGAGTTGAACATGCCCCAGAGCAGCAAAGAATGTTGGTTGTGGCCTGCAGATTTTTTAGTTTATATGTGTACTCTTTAACAAAAATTTGTCTACTGAGAAGAAATTTCTTCAATGAAATGATAAAACACAATAGAAAAGCAAATGTGTAGAAAAAAGGAAGAAGTGGTGATACCCGAAGGCAGCAACCCCACTTGTAAGCTGGACTTTAGCTCCCTGTTTCCTGACAGCACGAATAGCAGAGGAAATATAATAGCTTTCTGATTCTCTCTTGATTCTAAAAGGAAAAATAAAATTTTTCCTGTTAATTCTACAAGAGAATCATCACGGGCTACCTGGGCGCTTTCCATGGCAGGAGAGCGTGGTCGCCCATGGCGGGGCGGTCCACTCAGAAGAAGATAAAGGCCCAGCGGTCACATGCCCAGTTTGTCCTTCCAGAGGGAGGGAGAGTAGGACACACACAACCACAGAGTCTGTCGCTAAGCACAGAGACTCAGAAGCTGGGCCCCATAAAGGCACAGGCCCACTTTCAATGGTATGGGTTTGTGTTTTGCCAAGATTTCCCACTTGACAAACTAAAATGGTTCTGAAGGAGTTTTGGTCTTGGGGCGCCTGGCTGGCTAAGTCGGTGGAGCGTGTGACTCGGGGTCTCACAGTTGTGAGTTTGAGCCCCACGTTGGGGTAGAGAGCACTTAAAAATAAAATCTTTAAAGACTGAGAAGAATTTCAGTCTTTAAAGACAAAGTTGGGGCCAACCAAAGTAGTCACTTAGCCTTAGTGCAGGACAGACTAAGTGTGATAGTTCGTGTACGGCTGGAAGGGGCAGGGCCTGGTGCTTAGAAGTGAGGGCGCAGGGGCTCCCCTGTTCACCCAGCTCTTTGTCTCCCACTGTCCCCACAGGTGCTATCCCTGGAGGTCTAAGCATTGGGCCTCCAGCGAAGTCCTCCATTGACGACTCCTATGGCCGGTACGACTTAATCCCGAACAGTGAGTCACCAGCCAGTCCTCCTGTAGCTGTTCCCCATAGCTGGTCACGTGCCAAATCTGACAGTGATAAAATTTCCAACGGCTCCAGCATCAACTGGCCCCCAGGTGAGAGCGCGCAACACACCTGCCCAGCCGCAGGTCAGAACTGCCCCAAGCCCAAGGAAAGCGCTTCCGCTCGGGAGGAGCCAGACCTGAGCTAGGAGCCCTGGAAGCAGGAACCCCGCAGCTGTGCCCTTTCCCCTAGAAGTCCATTTGTCACGCAGATTTGGGAAGTGGTTAGCTTCCGGCACCTTCCTGTAGTCCCTTGGTTCAGTGAGAGGAGTGGAAGGAGAATGGATGCTATGTCGCATCTGGCCAGACTGCTCTAGACTCCACACCACCTGAACACTCTCGATGTGGCAGCTGTGATCCCTGCGTCTGCTCATGCCAGAGGATCAATGACTTCCTGAAAGTCTAGGATGGGTCTCCTATTGTAACTAGCAGATCATAAGAATTTTCATAAATTACCATGAAGGAATGTGAAGAGATTGTCGTGCTCGTGTTTTGATTTCCATTTTGTTCGGCATTTTCTAGAATTCCATCCTGGAGTTCCATGGAAAGGACTTCAGAATATAGACCCCGAGAGCGACCCCGACGTCACTCCTGGCAGTGTCCCCACCGGGCCCACTATCAATACCACCATCCAGGACGTCAACCGCTACCTCCTCAAGAGTGGAGGTGAGGAGAGTGGCCGCCAGCGGCCGGGCACGGAGGGCCTCCCGCGCACGTGCGGGGGCACCAGGGTGGCGTGCGGGCTGTGGGGCAGGGATGTGACACATACCTGTGGGCACTTCTCACCGTCTGGAGGTAGTGCTGACGGTGAAATGGAGACAGATTTCCTGCTTTAGTACCACATCGTTTCTGACCGCTGCGCTGTAAGATCCCAATACTACCCATGCAGCTGCTCAGAAAAAGCTCCCTCTGAAATCTGTTGACACTGCAGGCGAGTCGACCCCTTCCTCCTCCACCTCAGTCTGTTTCCTTCCACAAAGTCTGGTAGAAAGACTGAAATCCGTCCCCAGCACTGTGTTCCGGGCGCAACTCGGGGCGCTAGGTCTGGGTGCGCGCTGTGTCAGACTCGAGCTTCCAGGGGGCGGCAGGGAGCAGCTGGCTGGGCCGTGGGAAGCGTCTGTGCAGCTCTCAGGCACGATGCCGACAGGGCGGCCGTGGACGCTCGTCTCCCGTAAGGCCACCCGGGTAGTCCCAGAATGTGCGGTCAGGTTTCCGACTTAAAGCAGGAGTCGGGGAGAGATGCGGTTCTTTTGAATGGCTCTTTAAAGTGACGGGCTCCTAAGTGTCGTGTGGTCTGGTGAGAACCAGAAGTACGGCTCCTCCCGCTCAATGCTGCGCATTCCCCGTGTTTCCACGCAGCCACTCCCTAGAGCGGCCCCGCGGTCAGGGACAGAGGAGTGGTACGGGGGACAGGAAGTGGAGCCTGTGTGAGAGGGCAGGACAGGGTGGGGCACCAGCCAGAAGTCCGACTCGGCCCTCAGTGCTTGTCGCCCTGAGTGTGGCAGGAGGTTGTGTCCTGGGACGACTGTCCGTCAGTGGGTTTTGAGGAATGTGGGTGACATGGAGCCGCCGGACAGCAGAGGGAGCTGCACAGGGGTGGCCTCCCCCCACCACAGCCTCCCTCCCGGGGCACTAGCAAGTGTTTTCCCGGGAGGGGACTGTGGTGGGGGGACCAGTCCTCCAGTTCCCCAGACGGGGCTCTGCCTCATGCCTGTGTCACCAGAGGGAGGCTCAGGCAGGACCTGGTGGACACCTGAGACATTCTGAGTCAGAACGAAGTGCTGGTGTTTCTACGGTAAAATATATAACAAAAAGCTTAGAGTTTCTTGGTTTTTGTTTTTGTGGATATTGTTTGAGGTGTGAAAAGATGGGGAGTGCCCTGTAATGTGGGTTTTATCCTACGTGGGAGGGAGCCAGCGCGATCAGTTCACGTTCTGGGTGGTGTTCCCGGCATTCTGCCACCAACCCTCTTCTCCTGTGCCTGGAGACCTGCCCCCGGGAGGCCGCCCCTGCCTCCTGGGCCCTGGGATCCAGGGGTCTGTCTCCCCTGGCATGGCCCCGACCACATCACCCCTATATGGTCAATTCCTTGGCCCAAACCAGCCCCTTTGGAGCAGCCTCCCTCTCGGTGGGTGGCACGGTCACACCGCCGGGCTCAGGGCTGCCCCGGCGCCCGCTGCCCGCCTCTCTCCGAGCTGTGTATGCCTCCGCAGGGCCCTCCCCGCCATCATCTCAGAGTGCCGCGCCGCCTTCCTCGAGTGCCTGGCCGCTCAGTGCCTCCGGCTACGGTCGCTCTTTCAGCAGCATTGCGCCCGCGCCCAGCATTGCAGGTACGCACTGGCTTCTCCTGACGTCTGCCCACTCACCCCGGAGCTGGGGGGGAGGGGGGGGCGTGCGGTGTGATGGAGAGGGGGCCTGGGCACCCCTGCCCCCTGCCGTGTGCAGCAGGAACGGGAACATCGCCTCTGTGGGATGGTCGTGAAGGGCACGTGGCTGTAGGACAGGGCACATCTGCTTCCACGGACCTGTTCCCCTCTCGTCCCCTCCCCCCTGGCTGCGGCATGAGGGGGGCACAGGGTGCAGAGCGTGCAGGCGGCCCCCGCTGGGAAGTCGATGAGGGAGATGAGTAGGTCCCAGAAAGCATGGCCGCTTTCTGCCTGTTACCTTCTCTGTTACCCTAGGCTTTTAGAAGTTTTTGAAGTAAGACATTTTGCTTAGGCTTAGAGGAGAATTGAGAAGTGTTTGTCATAAAAACTTCAGGGGAGGGACGCCTGGGTGGCTCAGTTGGTTGGACGACTGCCTTCGGCTCAGGTCATGATCCCGGAGACCCGGGATCGAGTCCCGCATCGGGCTCCCAGCTCCACGGGGAGTCTGCTTCTCCCTCTGACCTTCTCCTCGCTCATGCTCTCTCACTGCCTCTCTCTCAAAAAACTTCAGGGGAATCTGAACCAAAAATTTTAAGGCAAGGATATAAAGAGATGTAGGCCCAGACGCTAACAAGATGTGTGTCAGGTTTGAAGGTGGACAGAAGTCTTAAAGAAGGAATGTTGTTTACAGACTTCTTAAAATATATTTCTGTATTCCTTCAAACCTTGTCATTCAGACCTTTTTGAACCAGTGTAAAGATGCCGTAGGAATCCCTCTAACACCAGTACCTAGGGAAGAAAGCCGTTCTGATGCGATGTAGCACCCTTTTCCTTCCCCTCTCCGTAGTCAGTTTATTTTATCTTGACCCCAGTGTGTCAACACATGGTCTCAGGTACAAATGTAGTGACTCAGCGTGTAGTTTAGCATCTTGCTGAAAACAAAGAGAGTTTCTGGACTATGTCATTCTTTCTGTTTATTCCTCCTGACGCTTACAGAGGAGACGTATGTAGACCTTGAATACTTCTGTGATCACGTAGCTGAAGAGAAGGGGCAGAGTCTAATTATTTCCCTGTATCTCCAGCCGTTTTTATAGCATTTTTGCTTTTCCGACCAATGACACCTTTGCTAAGATTAGTGTTTGTTTGTTTGAAGTCCTGGTGGCTAGGGGTGGAGGGGAGCTCCACCCAGGGTCTGTGTTGGCCTGGTCGCTGCAGTGCCATGCCAGGACCACCGTGACAGCGACCACTCTGTCGCCAGCACTTCCTGTCCGGTCATGCTGGGCAGGGGAGGCAGGCCTGGCAGACGTCCAGGTGTGCGCCCCTCCCAGCTGAGGCCTGCGAGCAAGAGAAGCTGGCGTTCAGAGTCGTTACCAGTTGGGTTTTTTCCTCTCAAAGATCCTTCAGACACTCTGCCCCCCGCAGAGGTACTAAGATGCCGAACGCTCAGCCCCCAGCTGCTGGGCCACACGCGTCCGATTCCACCGTGCAGCCCAGCGGCTCGTCTCAAAGCTGTGGGGTGTCAGAGGGTATTGCCTTGAAAAGGGACTGGTCGCTAAAGGAATGGTGTGAAGGATCCACACATTAGGCTTTTGTCCTCGATTAACGTGTTCCATTATAAGCTTATCCCAATAACTGCAAAAGTGCTGTTTCCTCGGTGGCAGATTTGGTTCTGGCCCAGTCCGCGGATTCAGCATCAGCCTCCCGGCGAGGCCTCCCTGGGGTGCTGGGCACAGGCCGGTGGATGGTCTTTAGGCAGGAATTCAAGAGCGCACACACTCCCGTGGTTCTTGCATGGGGGCGCTTTCCTCGGCGTTTCCTGTCCATCCCCATGGTCTTCTGGTGCTGGAGAGCTCCTTGCACGCTTCTCCACACACTGCGGTGACGTCTTC
Organism: Mellivora capensis; assembly: GCA_004024625.1. Classification (NCBI taxonomy): domain Eukaryota; kingdom Metazoa; phylum Chordata; class Mammalia; order Carnivora; family Mustelidae; genus Mellivora; species Mellivora capensis. Next base: position 50,619 of record PISX010000718.1, on the reverse strand, counting down.
CGATCTCCAGAACCCATGCGCTCTGTCTCCCTGCCTATCTAGGTAAACTCTCAGACATCAAATCGACGTGGTCCTCCGGCCCTGCCTCCCACACACAAGCCTCTCTGTCTCACGAGCTGTGGAAGGTGCCCAGAAGCACTGCTGCCCCCACAAGGCCGCCTCCAGGGTTAGCCAATCCCAAGCCTTCCTCCACCTGGGGAGCCAGTCCCCTCGGCTGGACCAGCTCTTACTCCTCGGGTACGAGTCCGGGCGCTCGGTGTGCAGGAGGGCTGGGCGGGGCGCATGGGGCCTCCGGGCTGATCCGCTGGCCCTTCAGGGGGTGAGTGTGCCCGTCATCTTGTCCTCTGGTTTCTTGGGAAGGCCTGCGCCCCCACCCCTAGAGCCTGGAGAGCTAGGAGGGGCCCCAGATTCTCGGGGCAGCGTGTGGGCCGAGCGCCTCAGCCGCTGTGGTTTCCAGCCTCCGCCCGTGGCCCCAGGGTCCGGCAGGTCTGCCCAGAGGCAGGCGGGCCCAGCCGCTACAGCACCCTTCCAGGGGCCATGCTGGGCCCTTAGAGAAGGTGCTTCAGCCTTTGATATGTGCTTCTCCACAACATTTCCCTGGAACAAAGGGCTTTTCAGGCCAGAACCCAGACCAAGCCCCTTGTATGAATCGGGCCCGCCTCCTGGCACCGCAGTTCTGCCGGCCGCCACCGGGGCCCTCTGCCGAGCTGCGGCCGTGAACCGAAAAAGCTGAGATGGAACCAGCTGCACGGCGCTCCATAGCTGCTCTGCGCCTATCCTGGCGGCCCTGGGGGTCTGAGACTGTCGATTCTCGGGAGGGGGCCGGCGCTTCTGCCACCCTCCGCCCGCCATCCGGCCCCCGGGGCGCCTGCAGGAGTTGTGGGGCTGGGTTCATCGAACCAAAAAGAGAATGTGGGTTTTCAAAGGTTGAGAAAGGCTTAGAGCGTGCAGTGGTGGCGTGTGCCGCCGCACGTGGGGGCAGGAAGCCTCTGGAGGCCGCGCTGACGGGGCTGTCCCTGGCTCGTGCAGGTTCCGCCTGGAGCACTGACACCTCAGGACGGACAAGCAGCTGGCTCGTTCTCCGCAACCTCACGCCCCAGGTACGGGTACAGGTCACCCAGCAGCCGGGCACGGTCCCCAGAGTGGTTCCCGCCACCCCCGATGCATGCCGGCCTCTGCACGGGGACCCTCACTCGGGCCCAAAGACAGCAGGGGCAGAGCAGGCAGGCAACCTCCATGTTCCGGGGGAACTGTTTGCTTTTACTCTTTTGAGGCTTTTAAACAGAGTCGCTCGCCTTTATTCTCCCCACCGAAGAGTCATGTGTCCTGCGCTCCCCTCCTGGGATCAGAGGCCACAGGGCTGCCACGAGCTGCTCTGTGTGATGGGCCCCGGCTGGGTGGGTGGGAGGCTACGACCCAAATGGGGTCTTTTCTTTCTCCTGGTTGACGGAGTTCGTGGAATATAACTGAAACACCCAGAATTTAAAAGTTCATGGTAAATGACCAGGTGTAAAAGGTTAAAATCATGAAGTCATATATGCTAAGCCCTTTTAGAGACAGACCTTTGCCCAGTGGTTAGTACACCCGGGCCATATACATTTTCTTCGTGGAAGAAGTCGCGGAAAGCTCGTTACCGCCCCCTTTGCTTCCTCACTCAGATCGACGGCTCCACCCTGCGGACGCTGTGTTTGCAGCACGGGCCTCTTGTCACCTTCCACCTGAACCTGACTCAAGGCAACGCCGTAGTCCGCTACAGCTCCAAGGAGGAAGCCGCCAAGGCCCAGAAGTCCCTGCACATGTACGTGCCCTGGCCGCTGTCGGCTGTCCCCTGGCTGCGGCCCCGGTGGCGCTGGGTTTGGGCTCCATGGGAGCGTCCTGGGGCTGCCATGAGAAAAAGCACCACAGGCACAGTTCTGGAGGCACCGAAGTGTCGGTGGGGTCGGTTTCTTCCAGGGCTCCTGTCCTTGGCCTGCAGGCGGCTGCCCTCTGCCTGGGTCCTCACGTGGTCGCCTCTCAGTCTGAGTGTGCGTGTGTCCCAACTTCCCTTCTCAGAAGGACACAGGTCATCGTGGATTAGTGTTCATTGATGGTCTCGTTTTACTTCCATGACCTCTTTGAAGACCCGTCTCCAAGTACAGGCACAGCCGAGGTGCCGGGGGCTAGAGCTTCCACGTGGGCAATTGGGGGGCCAGGAGTCAAGCCGTAGTAGGTGTCTTGTGAAACGTGTTTCTTCTGCTGCGGAGCTGCCGTGGCCCTGCGCCCCAGTAGGGACAGGCGCCCTAAGAGTGTGCATATAAAGTACAGTGCCGCAGGAGGCCGCTGTCTCCACCAGGCATGTGGCCCACCTTCCAGCCCCCCTCCCCCCCGCCGCTGTTCACAGGACGCCCTTGCTAAGCTGTGTCGGGGGGCGGACTGCGTGACAGCCTTGGAACCGTGGGATTGCTGGGTCCCACGGTGGTTCTGTTTTTAATTTTCTGGGGAACCTCCAGAGTGGCTGCGCTACCCTCCATTCCCCTCAGCAGTGAGCAAGGGTTCTCTTCTCCACATCCTCCCCAGCACTTGTTACGTTTTGTCTTCGGGAGTCTCGCCGTTCTAACGGGGGGCGGCGAGGTCTCATTGGGCTTCAGTTTGCATTTCCCTGATGCTCAGTGACGCGCAGTGATGCTGAGCATCTTTTCATACACCTCTTGACCATCTGTATGTCTTCTTCAGAAAAATGTCTGTTTAGTTCCTCTGCTCATCTTTTAGTCGGATTTGGGGGCTTTTGTTGTTGTCATCACTGAGTTACATGATTGTCTATATATTCTGAAAATTAACCCCTTTACCTTATCAAGTAAACATTTCGTGAATATTTTTCTCCATTCCGTAGGTTGTCTTTTCATTATATTGACAGTTTCCTGTGCAGGAGATTTCTAGTTTGATGTAGACCTACTTATTTTTTTATTTTATTGCTTGTGCTTTTTTTTTTTTAAGTTTTATTTACTTAAGTAATCTCTGTGCACAACGCAGGATTCCAACTCACAACCCCGAGATCGAGAGTCGCACGCTCTTCCAGCTGAGCCAGACAGGGCGGCTCTGTGCTTTCAGAGTCATATCAGAAACCATTGCCAAGACCAGTGTCAGGGAGCTTTTTCCCTGTTTTCTTCCAGGAGTTTTATGGTTCCAGATGTTATGTTTACATCTTTAATCCATTTCTCGTTAACTTTTGTGGGTGATGGGAGACAGGCGTCCGCCGGTCACTATTCCCCACGTCCTTCTCCAGCTTTTCCAGCAGATTTGTTCGAGAGACTGTCCTTTCCCCATTGAGTGTTCTGGTGCCCTTGTCAAGTACAAACCAGTCGTCTACGTGGGGCTCTGTTTCTGGGCTCTCTGTTCTGTCCCACTGGTCTGTGCACCTGGGCCTTTTTGCCAGAACCGTACTGTTTTGACTCCTAAGGCTTTGGAGTATAGTTTGAAATGAACGAGTATGATACCTCCAGCTTTGTTCCTTCTCAGAATCGCTGGGGCTGTTGGGAGTCTTTTGTGGCGCCATACGAATGTCTGTGAAGAATGCCACTGGGATTTTTATAGACGTTACATGGAACCCATAGATGATGGCTTTGAGTTGCCTGGATGGCCTCGCATTTTATCTTCTTCAGTCTCTTTCACTTAGGTCTTTTAGTTTCTTGTTTGTTAGTTTGTTTTTTAAGATTTTACTTATTTATTTGACAGAAACCACAAGTAGGCAGAGAAGCAGGTAGAGAGAGAGAGGAGGAAGCAGGCTTCCTGCTGAGCAGGGAGCCCAATGCGGGACTCGATCCCAGGACCCTGAGATCATGACCTGAGCCAAAGGCAGAAGCTCAACCCACAGAGCCTCCCAGGCGCCCCTAGTCTTTTAGTTTTCATTGTATAAAGTTTTCACTTCCCTGGTCAAATTTATCCCTAAGGGGTTTTGTTGTTGTTGTTGTTTTTTAATGCTGTCATGAATGAGATGTTTTTCTTTATTTTTTCTTCAGATATTTCATTGTTAGTATATAGAAATGCAGCCGTTTTTCATATGTTTGTTGCATATCCTGCAAACTTTACTGAACTCACTGATCACTTCCAGCCATGTTTTTGGTTAAGTCTTTAGAGTTTTCTCTATATAAGATCACGTCCTCTGCAAATAGTGACCGTTTCACGTCTTCCTTTCTGATTTGGATGCCTTTTATTTCTTTGTCTTGCCTGATCACTCTGGCTAAGGACTTCTGGTGGGGTGTGGAGTAGAGATGGCAAGAGCAGGTGCGCTTGCCTTGTTCCTGACCTTAGAGAAAATGCTTTCAACCTCTCACCATCGAGTATGATGTTAGCTGTGTGCGTGTCACGTACAGATGGCCTTTCTGACACAGAGCCACGTTCCTTCTGTCCCATTTGTGGAGGCTCTTTAGCATGAAAAGTCGTTGTGTTTTGTCAAACACTATCGCAGCGTCTACTGAGACAGGAGGACTTGGATCTTTCCTCCATCCGTGTGATGTGTCATACTTTGTGATTTGCGTGTGTTGAACCATCCTTGCATGTCAGGAATAAATCCCACTTACTTGTGGATGTATAGTCCTTTTTATGTGCTGTTGAATTCGGTTTGCTTATATTTTGTTGAGAATGTTTACACTGTGTTCATCAGGGATTTCGGGCTGTAGTTGTCTTGTGTCCTGATCTAGCTTTGGTATCAGGATATCATGGGCCTCATAAAAGAGTTCTGGAGCGTTTCCTCCTCTTCCATGTTTTGAGGAGTTTGAGAAGAACTGGTGTTAATTCTCGTGTAAATGTTTGGTAGAATTCACCAGTGAGATCACATGGTCCTGGGCTTTTCCTTGCTGGGAGGTTTGTGGTCACTGATGGAGTCTCCTCACTCGTTACTGGTCTGTTTAGATTTTCTGTGTCTCCATGATTCAGTCTTGGGTAGATCATCTGTTTCTAGGGATTTGTCCGTTTCCTCTAGGTTGTCCAGTGTGTTGGCGCAGAACCCTTCCAAGAGCTCTCAGGACGCTCTGCACTTCTATGGTGCCAGGCAGTCCTGTCTCCTCCTTCAGTTCTGATAGTATTTATTTGAGTCTTCTGGTTTTTTCTTAGTCTAGTTGAAGCGCTGTCAAATTTTTTATCTCCCAAAAAACCAGCTCTTAATTTTGTTGCCATCCTGCTCTTTTAGGTGTGTTCTGGGAAACACTACCATCTTGGCCGAGTTTGCCAGCGAAGAAGAGGTGAACCGTTTCTTAGCCCAAGGCCAAGCGCTACCACCCACCTCCAGCTGGCAGTCCAGCACGGGGACCGGCCAGACGCGGCTGGGCGCCTCGGGCAGCTCCCACGGCCTGGTGCGCAGTGACGCTGGCCACTGGAGTGCCCCATGTCTGGCAGGCAAAGGGAGCAGTGACCTGCTATGGGGCGGGGTCCCCCAGTACTCGAGCAGTCTGTGGGGCCCGCCCAGCAGTGATGACGGCCGGGTCATTGGAAGCCCCACCCCGCTGAACACTCTGCTTCCCGGCGACCTTCTCAGTGGGGAATCCATCTAGGACCGAGAGGACCCCATGGGCGCCACAATCATCAGCACTAGGAAGAAAAAGCTGACCCTTTCCAGGCCGGGCGGCGCTGAGGATCCCGCGTGACCTGAGCAGCCCGGCAGCCCTTTGAGTACCTCTGTCCAGTACTGAAGACGAGCCCTGGCCGCAGTCCTTGCGAACTGTTCACGAGACAGTGCGGGCTGCGCTCGGTCGGTGTCACACGCTAGCGACAGGATGTTCCTCATAGCTTTTTATTTTTTGTCGTCTTACGTTTGTATGGTGTGTTGTCGTTTTGATTTTTTTAAGTATAAAAGCTGCTTAGAATAGTTCTATCATGAAGGGCACTTTTCAGATTGTGGGCTGGAAAGGGTTATTTTATCAAGGGGGGCGGGAGGGAGGGAGACGAGAAAGCCTATTTAAAACGAGCCTGTGACGATTATGCACATTACCAGAGGCGGACCCCGTAATCAGGGGGAGCTGGTGTCCATCACTGGGCGCAGAGCACGGGCTCCACACGGCGGGCCTGGTGGCCCAGACCGGCGAGCTGCGCGGAGGCGGCGGCCTGCGGCCTGCTCTCTGCTCCCACGGGTCCGCCTATGCACATTACCCTTGTTTCATTACTTTTTCATGCCATTTTTTTTATCCCAAAAAATATTTTTTAAAAGTTAAAAAAAAAAAGACATATCAAACATGCAAATACTTGAATCCAGCAGGCCAATAAGGAAATGTGAACACTTGCCGCGTCGAATTCTACACTTCCAGGCTGACGTCAGTGCGCAGAAACAGGCTCTAGGAAACATTTCTGAGTTCACAGCCTATGTGCGTGTGCGTGTGTGTGGAAATAGAAGCGTGTGTGCGTGTGTGTGCGTGCGCGCATGGGCGCACTTTCTGTGTTTGTGTGTTCTGTGTGTGAGGGATTTAACTGTGGGTTTTCCCTTTGGTTCAGTATATGCTTTTTTTTTGGCGCATTGGTCAAACGTTTGTTACTATTATTAGCTTCTAACTTTGCACTGAGTGTCCCTGCCCTTCCTTTTGCTAATCCTATACATGAAAGAGAATTCATAGGACAGGGCCGGTGACAATTCACGTGTAAATGTTTACTCAAGGACTCTGTTATTGCGTCTAAAAATTACAGTGCATATCTCTGGAGAAATAATCTGCATACCTACCTTTAGCAGCTTTTTACTGTGGACTAATGCAAGAGAGTTACCAGAGTATTGCACCGCGTTTCCATGTGGACTAGAAAGTGAGAGAGAAGACAGCTGTTGCAGAACTGTGGCCATAGATCCTCGCGGAGACCGGACGGCTCCGCGAGAGGAACGGAGACAAGCACTTGGACGTGGGTGGTGACCGCTTTCGGAGGGGCCCGTGTTCAGGGCTCCCACCTGTTTACAGACCTTTTTTTCTCCTTCAGACTTTAAAATTTAAAAATTTTAAAAAGGAATTTAAAAAAAAAGAAAAAAAAAAAGCAAAAAAAGAGACTTCCGTGGTAAAGAAACCTATTTTCAGAATGCAGATACGCTACTTCAGAGCTCTGGGATTGAACAGTGTCGTCGCTTCCCTCCGGCCATCGTTGTGGACTGTCGATTGTCCCCCTTCGTCGAGGTGACGAGACGTTGTGGTCACTGTCTTGCACATGCGGACGCGCTCTCAGGAAAGCCAGGGTTCCCGAGGGGCAGCTCCACACCATTTCATGTATTTTGTAACCCAACTCCTAGCACTGAAGATGTTATTAAAAAACAAACAAAAAAAAAAAAAGAAAGAAAAAAAAAGAAAAAAGGAAAAAAAAAACCACAAAGAAGAAAAATACCTAATCTCTAATGTGTAGCAGTTACATATTTACCAAATAACGGACTCAAAAGAAATAGATGTTTGAAGAGTGCTTTATATATTAAAAATTGCTTTATGTTTTAAAAATGATCAATGTTTTGATTGTTTTGCAAGAAAGACAGACAATGGAGTAACATACCCTCAAGTATGTTTAAAAATATATGAACATTGTGCTCCCTGCCTGCTTGATCAGGAAACTTGTGCATTACATTTTTTTTAATTAGCTTTTTAATGGTTTTATCAAAACAAAACAAAAAAAAAGAACAAAAAAAAAAAACAAAGAAGGTCCTGCAAAATCGCAGATCAACAAAAGCTGGTTTTATAGAGGATCATGAACTATGCACAAACTGGGTTCAAGACTTGTTTTCTCAAGCTGAGTCGTGTGTTAGCTAAACAAACCTTCCTCAGAGTAATAGCATCTCATTGCCATTACATGCGTCCTATATATTCGATGTACATATCCTCACGTATGTATATCAAATATATGTGCGTGCGTGCGTGTATGCGTGTGTGCGTGCGTGCACCAGACGGCTCTCCTGCCGCCGCTTCGCATCGGGTTGTCGAAAAACTGAGATTTTAAAATTGGGGATGGAAGTAAAGACTCTGTTTGTTTGTTTTGGGGTTTTGTTGGTTTTTTTTCGACCCTTTTCTTTTGAATTAAAAGATGTCTGTAACTCTGAGATTAAAAAACAAGTTTGTGGCTTTTAATGTTTTTTCCTCATAGAATGTGATCGTTGAAGAACATGCACCGAAAGTTGCTTTCCGAAGTACAACGCTTTGTTGAATCTTAATAAATTGCAATTTTTTTCTTGGCTGTTCAAATAAATGTGTTTTTATTTTTCACAGACAGCACCGATTGGCGCTTTGTACGTGCTGGGGAGAGCGCTGTTGTGCCGGCCCTAACAAATTCCCTGCCTCTGTTCATGACATCCTTAGAGAGTTTCCCTTAGGTCATTGGATGAGCTCCGAATTTCTGTTGTTTGGCTTATAATTTTACCTTGTGTTTTGCGGCTTTGCAGTTCGCACTGAAACCTTACGGCTGACCACCCGGAGGCCGCAGCAGAGGGGCTGAGCTGGCCGCCGCCGCCGCCGTCTGAACCCGCCGCGTCGGAGATGTAGCCGGGGCCCGTGGGCCGAGTGTCCCAGCTGCGGACCGTGGCTTTGTCACCCGTGACCCGGTTTGGGCCTCGGAAATATTTGGACCAAAGAGAGTAATGAAGGTCTTTTGTGTTTCCTGGACATTTTACTCATATATCCTTGTAAAGCAGCCTCTACCTATGAAAGGTGACGTTCACAAAGCATTTTGCACAGGCAGACCGGACGGATCTCAAGGGCGCCGCAGGAGGCTGTGGCTTTGTCCCTGTGGCATCTCCGGGGGCAGCTGGAGAGCCGGCCCACTCCAGACACCGGGACCTTAAGTCACTTGGGCAACCGTCGGTGCTTCTGATCCCCGGGGTTGTAAAGACGGTCTCTGGGAGGCAAACCAACGTGTCCTCTGACCCCTGCTCAGAGAGCAGCAGAGTGAGTGCCTAGGACGGGGTGAGCTCTCGGCTCTGCCCGACTCTTCGGAAAGTCACGAAGGACAGCATGAAGGGGCGCTGGTCGGGAGAAGAGGTGGAAAGGAGGAAACAGGAGCCAGAGCGGGCAAAGCACAGCGAGCATTCTGCCGAGCAGGGCCCGGGGCGTCCAGGTTACTGGGAGAGCGCCTGCTCCCCGGGAGGATGAGGTCAGGGCCTCGGGAACATCCAACGGCTGCACGGGGCTTCCTGCAGGAGGTGGCGCGGCCCCGGGCCCAGGAGGCCGGATTGGACTTTGACAGCCTCGGGGAAGCAGGGGATGGGTGGCTGGCACAAGGCAAACTGAGATCTCGAGTGACTGCTCGTGAGACGGGGCTGGGGATCAGGGGTCCCGGTACCCCTGGTAGCAAAGGAGGCTCCGTGTCTAGAATCAAGAAAACAGGTGCGGAGCCGCACTTCTTAGAAATTGTTCTGAGACACCGTGGGGGAGTGGCAGAGACGAAAAGGGTGCAGTGGGTCGTAGCAGGAGTTCAGAGGGAGCGGGGAGGCCAAATGCCGGTTCTAGTGACAAAGACAGAGCTGAGCGCTGAGCACGTGCTCGCTGACAGGAACGAAAACAGAGACGGGCATTTCAAGAAGATTCTTCCCAGGGACAGCACATCCAGGATGGACAAGGAAAAACCTACACCCGAGTCCCGGTGGAGTCGTCCTTAATCTGCCAGCCCCATGCACCGCACCTCAGTGTGAGACTGTGCCTCGCTGTGAAAGACAGAAGCACGTTTCCAGAAGCCCCTAAGTGGGCTTAATACCCTGATCAGATGCTGCCTACAGCACGGAACAGTGGTCCTCAACCCAGCTGTGTGTTAGAATGATCTGGAATTTTTTCTTTAAGATTTTGTTTGACAGAGACAGCGAAAGCAGGAACACAAGCCGGGGGAGTGGGAAAGGGAAAGCAGGCTTCCCACCGAGCAGGGAGCCCAAAGCGGGGCTCGATCCCAGGACCTTGATACCATGACCCAAGCCAAAGGCACCCCCCCGAGGACTGAGCCACCCAGGCGTCCTTGGACATTTTTTTAAATGTGCCAGGACACCTTCCAAACCAGCGCAAGCTGCAGCCTTGGGGGTGCACCCCTGGCTGGTTCCAGTGAGCAGCCAAGGCCGAGGAGCAGCGCGTGGACGGATCTCGTCACTGGCCCGAAATAGCTATGGGTCTCGCATCCACTGTAATAGCAATTCCTAGAAGTTCAGTTGGCAATTACAGCTACTTTTTTTTTTTCCAGATTTATTTCAGAGTGTGTGCGACGGGGAGGTGAAGAGGGAGGGGGAGGAGCGGACACTTGCCAAGTGCGGAGCCCAACGAGGGGCTCGATGTCACGACCCTGAGATGTGACCTGAGCTGAAGTCGAGTTGGACACTCAGCCGACTGAGCCACCCAGGTGCCCTTCTTTTTGTTTTAAAGCAAAACTGGGCCAAGGATGGTGCTAACTAAGCTCTCTAGAGGACCTGTGTCTTGCCCTCCAGGAGCTGCAGGAGGTGACAAGCTGGGCTGGGCAAGGTCACAACACACCCAAGACCCACGGCTAACGGGTCAGATGCAGGTCCGCTCCCCCAGGGGCTCCACTGTAGAAGGAGCCCAGAGAGACGCACTAACCAGAGGACCTCGGCCACACGGGTAACAGAAACAGCGGGATGGGGGGCAGATGGACACAAGGAGAGCTGGCTCACACGGTGGCAGGGTGGGCCAGGCAGCCTTGGGCAGAACTTCTTCAGAAAACCTAGGTTTTGCTCTTAAGGCCTTGCAACTGCTTGGATGCGGCCCACCCCCGTCACTGGGGATAATCTTCAAGTCAACAGCTGTCCATGTTCAGCGCACACCCCGAGTCCCTCAACAGCAGCACGTGTGACTGCCCGAGTAAGGGACGGATGCACAGAGCACTAGTTCTGTAGGAACCTGGGCAACCCTTCCACTTGTCACAGGCAGGCGACAGGGATGGCCGTGCTAGCTCAACCCAGAAGTGGCCAGGTTTCCCCGCCCCCCGCCACCGGACAGTGTATCTGTGACCAGAGGGAGTCGCCAGGAAGGGTGGCATAGCCCAGAGAGCCCTCTGCCAGGCCCACGCCTTCTGAGACCCCCACCCAGCTGCACCCCGCAGTGCTCATGCCCGAGACACAGCGAAGACTGGCTGCCGGGACTAGCATGAGCTCTTTGCAGAGATCTCGAAGCTCTAGGTCGGGGCCTGGCCATGACCAGCCCAGGAAGCCTGAGCTGTCGGGGGCACCAAGGGTGCCATCGCCCACCTACAGAAGTCTAGGTGATGTCCGGTGAGCCTCAGGGCCCCATCAGCAGATGGCACCTGTCCCTGCCCGTCTTCCAAACAGGAACACCCCCATGAGACCGTCTCAGAAAGAGGCGGTTTGGGGGAGCGTGGGCCCAGCTTGGGGACACTGCCAGTGCTGGGGGGACCTCCTCTGTGGGTTTGACCCTGGCCCTCCCCACTGCCTCACTCAGGCCTGACCTTTCCTCTTCTGGACCCCCCCGTGGGATGAGGGGCCGTGGGGCCCATCACTGTGCTCTCGTCTTGCCTCCCCACCTGGGGCCACTGCCCCAGCTTCTGCAGACATGGGACCCTGGGGCTGTGACAGCCGAGCCCTCCTTCCCGCACTCAGGTTCACGGCATCCCACAGGACCCTCAAACAGCCTGGCAGGATCTGGGGTCTCCACACCACCAGCCACAGGCAGCCAGACCCCCTCCTGCCCCAGGCCTGGGTGCTGGCCGCCCCTCTGCCTGGCAGGCCCCTTTTCCCATGGCTCATGGGCAACTGGGAGCTCATCCCCGCCAGCCTCTCCTTAAATGTGCCCTGCACGTGCCCTGGCCTGATGACCACCGAGCGTCAGCACTGACGGCTTCATCGGCCTCCTGGCTCGCTGGCACAGGTGCGAGCCTCCAGGGCACAGGCTGTTCAGGGGCAAAAAAGCAGCGCCGCGGTCCACCCTGCCATCTGGGGCTTAGCCAGCAGAGGGCACCCTGCGCTCCGCGCCAGGCGCCCCCCAACCCACACCTCCGAGGGCACTGGAAGCATTCAGTCAGAAAGAGGAACTGGGGGGGTGGGTTCCCACGCCCTCCACCCAGGGTTGTGCACCGGGTGAGGGCACCTGGCACGGCAGGCCCGCCTATGAGCACAGAATCCCAGGGGCAGCTCATCTTGCAAAACACGTTTTATCAGAATAAATAGTCCCCGCAGGACACTGTCCACGGGTGCCCCCTCCCACTTGCCCACCCTCCAGTGCCAGCCTCGATGCGCTGCAGAGTCCCGGGTCGGCGTCCGCACCTACAGGGCCGGGGGAACGGAGGGCGGCCCAGGCCCAGGCCGCACCGGTGAGCAGACGCAGAGCTGCCAGGCCTGTCGCCGTCCTACCAGGCGTCCGGATCATCCGCCAGCCTCTCGGCCTCCTGGCTTCTACCAACCCTGCCAGAAGGGGGAGTCAGCGAGGAGCCCCAGGGACCTTGGGGTATGTGGGAGGTTGAGGAGTCCCTCCGGGCGGCCGAAGCCAGACACCCAGCAGCCCCCCTCGGGAGCTGCCTTCAGGCGTCCCGAGTGTAAAGACGCGTCTGGACAGCCTCAAAGGGCCGGCCGGACCTCCCCTGTGTCTGTAGGTGAGGCGGGGTTGGGGGGGTCAGATGGCTCAGTCTGTGGGTCCCTGGTGCCCTGGGATGAGCCCCAGCGCCTCGGACGGCCCCCCTGGCCCGGCGCGTGCACCCCCTGGGAACCGAGCGGGCCAGCTCCCGGGCACTCCGACTTAGGAAGTAAAGGGCCCCGGCGCCCAGCTCCACCTGCCCCCCACACACTTCTTTCTTCTCTAGTTTCCTTTTCTCGCCAGACTTCACCAGGCCTGAGCAGGAGAGCCGGGGAGGAGGGTGGCCAGGGAGCCCTGCGCCCCTTCCCTCCTCACCCCCCTGCTCCACACGATGCCCGGCCCTGGCCCCCTCCCCTCAACACTCACACACCGAGTGCCCCACCCCTCCAAGGCCCCTCACCTGCTCCTCTCCTTCCTCTCGTAGACAGAGTGAAGCCTGTTGATCAAGAAGACTTTGTCTTCCCCCTCCTAGAAAGGCCAGAACACAAAGGGTGAGTGGACAGTCGTCCCTCCTTTTGTCCAGAACAGACTATTCCATATGACATGCACAGAATGTTTAAAGGGGGAAAGGGCACCAAACGACAGAAAAACCAAGAGCCAGGCAACGGGCATACGTAGAGATAGATCTAAGCTTCCTAGTGGCCAAGGCGAAAAAGGACATGTGATAAGGGGCACAGCGAAGGCCACAGAGCCAGCCTGACTTAATTTAAAACTGGCACCGCCACTTACTGACTCTGTGTTGGGCAAATTACCTCCTGTCTGACCTCAGAGTCACCATCTGTAAACGGGAGATAAGGGTGACTGCAGCGTGGGGCTGTGTGAGCTTCTACTGTTCTAATTACCACCAAACTGGTGGCTTACGACAACACAAATCCGTCTTTCAGTTCTGGAGGTCAGCAGTCCAAAACGGCTCTCACTGGGCCTAGGATCAAGGTGTCAGCCAAATTGGGTCCTTCTGGAGACTCTTGGGAAGCAAACTTCCTTCCTTTTCCAGTTTCTGGAATCTGCCCATAGCCCTTGGCTCTCCGCCTCTTCCATCCGAGTCAGTGGGTACAGAGGGCCATGTCCACCGTGCCCAGGCCTGGGAAGAGCCACTTCGGGGGCCTAGCCGAGCCCAGCTCTGCAGCCCCCATGCCCTGCCCTGGTCTGCAGCAGGGGCCTGCCCGGAGAATGGTCTTCCTGCTCCCAGGGAGCTAGCATGTAGACCGGGGACCCTCCTCCCAGCACAGCTGTGCACCCACCAGCCCCACCGCCACCCCAGACCCCTCAGGTGCCCTGACGCGCCACATGGTAGGGCAGCAGCCGGCTGGCAAAAACCCAGACCTCAGCCAGAATGCCTGGCCTCAAGCCCTGCTCCCTGGGGGTATAAGGGAAGCAGACGGGGGCTCCCAGTGTGTTCCCTGAGCCCCCCGAAAAGTGGGAGCTGTCCTTAAGGGACCTTCCCGCTTCGGACCTGGGCCCTGCACTGATGAGCCAGCAGTCGGGGACCCCGCCTACCGCCCCCAAGCCTTGTCCTGCCCTGGCTGAGCCCCCAGCACGCGCCGGAGGAGATGCAGCCCCGGCCCCGGGTGAACGCCAGGCCACAGACACTGCTGGCCCCACAGTGACCCAAGCATCCAGCGGGCAGTGAGAATCACCTGGGTGGCTCAGAGGGTTAAACCCTCTGCTTTTGGCTCAGGTCATGATCTCGGGGTCCTGGGATCGAGCCCTGCATTGGGCTCTCTGCTCAGCGGGGAGCCTGCTTCCTCCTCTCTCTCTCTCTGCCTGCCTCTCTGCCTGCTTGTGATCTCTGTCTGTCCAATAAATAAATAAAATCTTAAAAAAAAAAAAAAAGTCTCCCGAAGGGAATGGCCGTGAGTAGACTGATGGCAAGGCCCGGGGCGAGGTCAGAGCACCCCCCGCGTCTCCACAGAGACCCAGGGTCACTGGCAGGTCCGGCTGAGCAGTCCCCAGCAGGACACAGTCCCCAGGCGGGAAAGGGCTCCCCTCGGGCTGGGCTTGAGCAGCTCGGGGCTGGCAGATTCCCAGGGGCCAACCATGCGGTGGGGGTCCCAGCACCCTGGGCTCCGAGCCCCACCCTGCCTCTCATGCTTTGGTGATAAACTGCAACGGGCTTAACAGAACTGATTTAGGGGGCGCGTGGGTGGCTCAGCCAGTAAAGCATCTCAGGGTCCCAGAATGGAGTCCCTGCTCAGAGGGGAGCCTGCTTCTCCCTCTGCCTCCCGGCTTGTGCTCTCACTCTCACTCTCCATCTCCAGTAAGTTTTTTAAAAATGTAAAAAGATCTAAATCCGGGCCCACTTTCACCCTTACTCCACTTGTTTGGAAAATGTGGGTCCCCCAAGAAGTCCAAAATTTCCAATACCTCAAAGACCCCCACAGAGACCCCTGCGGGGCCGCGTGCCCTAAAATGCCGTCTTTCCCCTCCCGAGCCGCAATCCCACCCGGCTGGAGCCCTGCCCCTGGGGGTGTCGGGGCGGCCGCTGCCACACTCCTCATCTCTGCTTAGTACCAGCCACACGCAGGAATGTGTCATTTGGCCCACAGAGCCTCTGGGTAGCCGGGTGGGGGTGGCGGCCCCCAGGGCGTGGCAGGGGCGGGGGACACTCACGTTGCTGATCTGCTCCTTGAGGAGGCAGATGACCCTCCGCTGTCCCTTCACCACCTGGATATTGAGGTAGATCACAGCCCTACGGGATCAGAACCAAATGGTCCGGGGTGAGGGGGTGGGGGGAGAGGGACAGGAGGGGGGAGGGACGGGGGACGGGGGGCGGGCCTTGGCCTCCACCCGGCAGGTGTCCGCCCGCCTCGCCCGCACTCACAGCAGCAGGGCTGACACCAGGTAGACGGGGAAGGTGTTCTCCACCAGGTACCGGTGCACCCAGGGCAGCCAGGAGACCCGGGGGCCCGCCGCCTCCAGGTGGCGCACCCACACCTTGCCCGCCTCGTACATGGTGTCCAGGGTCCGGAAGGGGCCGCAGGTGCTGGAAGGTTTCACCCTGCGGGGAGAGGGCGAAGGCAACCGCCCCATCACCCCACGCCGCAGCCCCAGATCCCAGGGAGACGCCGCCCCCCGACCGAGGCCGAGCACCCACTCACTGCCACACAGCGTAGCAGAGGAAGACGGCGGCTCCCAGGAAGGAGGGGAAGCAGAGCAGCGAGATGAAGACGGTGCTCATGTGGGAGGCCAGCCAGGGTCTGCGGGGTGCCTGGCAGTTGGCCATCAGGCTGGTCTGGGGACAAAGGCTGAGATTCACCACTGCCGGCTGGGGGCTGGGGTGGGGGGGGCAGGGTGGGGGACCCCAATAGGGGGAGGGGGAAGGGGGCGGTGCTTCTGGGAGGGGCCCTCCCCACCCCCAGGGAGCAGACAGTCCCAGGATGCAGGCCTGCAGGCTGCCAAGCGGGTTTACGGAGGGGACACTGCAGCACACGAGGGTGGTCTGTCCACCGTCCCTCATATACGGAAGACCTGATAGGGACAGCCACCTCTGGTGGCTGGCGGTCCCCGCTGGGCCAGGCCCGCGCCCAGTGCCTTATGAATGCCATCCCCAGCAGGCCCCCGCGGACACAGTCCCGCTGCATAGACAGGGAGACGGGGCCAGAGGGAGAAGCTGGCTCTCCACGGAGGACACCCCAGCCCGAGGACAGAGGAGCGGGCTCCCTCCCCTCGGCCCAGCTGCCCGGCCCCACCAATGACCGCGGACCCCGGCAGGATGCTGGCCAGCCCGGGAAAGGCAGCGATGCCTGGGGCCGGGGGAGGAGGGGCGGGCTCCAGAGCCCCAGGGCTCCGTGTCCAGCCAGCCCCGTGGCCCAGCCTGGTGACTGCACACTCTCCCGAGGCCCCACCGGCCTCCCGGGTCCCAGGGGACACCCTCACCTTCTTGATGTAGAAGATGAGCAGCAGTTTGATGATCTGTACGGCAGGGAGGAGAGGAGAGAAGAGGACCCCCAACCTGGGGAGGCGGGGAGGGGTGCGGGCTGCAGTCCAGGGGCTGGGGTCAGGACCCCCGTGCAGCACCCCACAGTGACAACGGCCGGGCTCAGGGTCACAACGAGACTGCCCCAAGGGCAGGCTGGGCACAGCCCTGCACCCTGAGATGTGAGGCGTCAGGGCTCAGGTCACCACAGAAGCCCCCAAGCCAGGGCCTTGCTGCAGGCCTAGCGGGGAAGGGGCTCAGCCTTCCCGGGGACCAGGCAATGCAGGCCGGAGACACTCACCAGGTCAGGGTCTGCCCGTAAATCAGCTCCAGGACATTCCCGGCAATGTCGAACTCTGGCTTCTCCCTCCTCTTAAGCTTCTTCTCAGAGATGAGCCTGGGGCAGAGGAGTCCCCGAGGGTCACGTGGGAGAACCAATCCCAGAGGCCAATCCCCAGCAGGCAGGCACCGGGGCGGTGGCCCTCCCCTCAGGCGCCCAGCGGACTTCAGGGGACACGGCCGGCTGAGGGCCTCCACCTGAGGGGCTCCAGGCTCCGGCTGATTTTCTCTCCGTCTTTTTTCTTTTTTTTTAAACCAATCTCTACACCCGACGCGGGGCTCGAACTCAGGACCCTGAGATCAGAGTTGCATGCGCCACCCACGGGGCCGGGCGCCCCCGTCTTAGTCTTTTTTCTACACTCAAGTATGAACACGCACAAGAGGCCTCAAACTGGCGGTTCAACATCCCACTTTAAAATTATCAAACTCCTATATTCCCAGAAAAAAACACAAAAAGAAAATAAAAGTAGCAGCTACCCCAGCGCCCAGCAGCGTTCTGAAAACGCCCTCCACGTCCTTCCCTCCGTCCCTTCTCGGGGCGTAAGACGGAGACCAGACACCACGCTGAAAGCTCTCCTCCCTCCCCCCAAAACACGTTCCGTCCCGTCTGCTGCTTTGCCCGGCTTGAGGACCGCGTACGGGACAGGCTTCGCGGGAGCAGACGCGCCGAGCGGGGACCTCCAGCCGCTCCCTGCCTGCCTCGCAGCCCTCCCCGGGGGCCCCGGCGGCACGTGCAGGGGCCTCACCTCCACACCAGCTCCCCGAACAGCGTGTCCAGCAGCACGAAGATGAAGTCCAGCACCATGAGCCGATAGAGCTCCTGGCCCACAAAGTTCTCCCAGCACTGGAACAGGCCGGCCTCAGCCCCTGGGGACGCCGCAGCCCCGCCCCCCGCCCACCCCAGCAGCCCACCCAGGGGCCCTCCCCCGCGCCCGTCCGGACTGGGCCAGACACACCACCCAGCCCGCCGGGGAGGGCCCTCCACCCCCACCCCTAGCAGCAGAGCGGCCCCCGCGTCAGGCCCCCGTGGCCTCCCGCCTCCCCAGGGCTGCCCAGGGCCACCCTCACCTGGTCCTTCAGGGCGCCCACCCTGCGGCCCAGCCAGTGGTAGCAAAGAATGCCCAGAATGGCCATCTTAAAGATGAGGTTCCTACAGAGGACAAGGAGGCGGGGGGGGGGGGGCGCTGAGAGACGGGGACCCGGGGGGGCGGGGGGGGACAGAGGCCCCGCCCAGGCCACCTCCCCCCGCCCCACCCAGCCACACACCTGCAGATGGCCAGGTACACCTCCAGGACCGGGGAGTCCTGCCACTCCAGGGCCGCCAGGCAGCGGAACAGGTAGGGGACCCCCAGGTTCAGGAGGCAGACCACCACGGGCAGGGCCAGCAGTGCCCCCTCCTGCTCAGCGGACACCGGGCTCTGCAGCAGGAGGGGCGGCAGTGGTCACGGCAGGGGGCCGCGGCCCGCCAGGAGGGTCCCCCCACCGGGGTGGAAGGAGGGGCCAAACTGCCTCACAGCAACACCCCCCACCCCCCTGCCCCTGCCAGCAAGATACTCCCCACCCCCAGGCTTTGGGTTCAAACCACACAGGAAAGGGGTGGGGACACAGGTGTCAGAAAGAGAACCCGAAACAGCAGGGGGAGGGAGAGCCGGGCACAGGCGGAGAGAGAGAGCCACCCCGGGGAAAAGCTGCCGGGGATGGCAGACGTGGGGGGGGGGCAGTCACCAAGGACCCTCCGAATTCAGCGGGATCTGACCCTGTGGTCAGGGCCCCGGGGCGGTCCGTTCTCTCTCTGCCCCCACCTTGATCATGAGCTCCGAGAAGGTGTAGACGGCCACGGTGCAGCCCATTGTGGTCCCCAGGCAGAGCAGCCACACCAGCCCCAGCACGGCCACCTGCCGCAGCCGCCCGCACGCGCTCCGGGGGTCCTGCCGCCGCTGCCACTCTGCCAGCAGCTCCTGTGGGCGGCCGAGCCCGTCATGGACCCCGTGCACACTCGCAGACACCCGGGGGATCGCGCCCCTCCCACCCCCACTGCTGCCACCTGTCCCTCCTGGCTGCATGGGGCCCCATCTCCGGGCACAAAGAGAACACAGGGCAGGGTCTCGCTCGCTGGAGGCCACATCCTGCCCCCAGCCCCGCCAGGCCCCAGCTTCTCCCACCCTGGGCTCCCGCTGCGTCCTGAGGCCCCACCCCAACCTCCACCTGCCCCCATCCTCGCTCCCTCCCCAGCCCTGCCGCCTCAGCCTCCCTCCCTGCCTTGGAGTTGGGTAGCACCCATGCCCCTTGCCCTGGAGCCTCAGCCACGCAGGTTCTCCAGCCTGGGGCTAAGGGCAACCTGAGTACTGAGGCCCCAGGTTGGAGGACAGGCCAATGGCAAAGAGCCACCTGGGCCCGCACACACACCGACCCGTGCTGCAGGCACAGCCCTGCTCACGGGCTCCCGCGAGCTCAAGGGCCCTGGACACTGACCCCAGCCAGCGGGCGAGAGGCAGCCCCAGGTGAGACAGTCGTATGGGAGAAAACTCCAGGACGATTCCCAGGGCGACCTAGTGTCCCTGGAACCGGGGTGACAGGCCAAGAACCCCCCCTCATGCCCCGCCCACAGCTCTGGCCTCGTGGGCCAAGTCTGTGGGAGCCGAGCAGGTGGGGACAGCAGCCTCGGGCCCCCCGAGCGGCTCACCTTCAGATGGGTTCGGATGTTGTCGCGCTGGAGGCGGGAGGCCCGTCTCTGAGTCACCTTGTGGTCCCAGGAGCAGAAAACGGTGACAGCGTGAACCCCTGAGGCGCTGCCCACCCGGTAGCTCTCCCCGAAAGAGCGGGACATGCTGGGAGGGACAGAGCCAGGAGAGAGGTGACGAGGGGCACAGAGGCCGCAGAGAGGGCAGTCAGGGTGCTCCCCACAGCCAGAACCCACCACTCACTCTGAGGAGCCCTCCGGCCCTCCGCTGACCCCCCGCCCAGCCCCATGCTCTGGGCCTCCCGCTGCCGGCGCCGCCGGTCACCCTCCATCGACCTGTTAACTCGCTGACCACTAGCCACACATGGCTGCACTGGGACCCGCCGACGGGGCTGGCCGCCTCCTACACAGACATCGCAGCAGGATGTGCCCACTTACCCCAGGCCTTTTGCACGGCCTATACCAACAGCCAAAACACCTTCCTCCACTTCTCCCCTGCCCAACTGTATACAACCCCGTCTGACACGAGCACCTCCTCCCAAGCCAGCCTGGCTCCTCCGACGCCCCAGAACAGCCCGGCAAACACCTCTAGGGCACTGCGTCTCCCCAGCCTCCTCACTGGCCTGTCTTCTCCCCTAGACACTAAGTTCCTCGAGGACAGGCCCCACACTCATTCACCCTCCTGCCCTGAGCTGAGCACAGCCAAGGTCTGGAGAGGGGGAGGGGACGAACGATTGAGCGGGTGGAAGGAAGGAAGGATGGACGGATGGAAGGAAGGGTAGATGGAGGGATGGATGGATGGAGGGATGGCGGGATGAAAGGGCAGACGGACAGATGGAAGAGCGAGGGGTCCATAAGGAATGGACGAGGAGATGAGCAGCCGTCCTCAGAGCCAAGGTCATACGGGGGACGGCCGTTACCTGTACACCAGAGTGATGCAGGTGATGAAGAAGGCCACCCCCACGGTGAAGAGGTAGGCCAAGGGCATGTTGTAGGGCAGGCTGTCGGCCTCGCGGCTACACTGGCCGCCCTCCGGCGGGAGCGCGCACGGCCGGCTCAGCGTGCCGTTGCTGTAGTAGCCGTAGTACAGGACAGTGCGGCTGAAGCTGCCCTGCAGGGAGGAGGCCCCGTGGAGTCGCGGACCGTCCCCCCTGCCCACCCCCGACCCAGCCTCAGGCTTCACGAGGCAGAGGAAGGGAGAGGGCAGGGGCAGGGAGGGGAGCACAGAGGTCGACAAAGGGCCACAGCCATCCTGGGGCTCCCTGGCCCCAGGGAAGTCAGGGCAGGATGGAGGTCAAGGAGTGGCTGGCCACGCGCCCCCCCCCTGCCGGGAGTCCTGGCACTGGCAGGGGTGGGGGCTCCCTGGAGGAAGCTGTGCCAAGAGGGGTTCGAAGGGGGGGCCCCCGCCCGCAGATGCCCCCCACCCCGAGCGAGTGCTCACCCCGCCCGTGAGCAGCTCCAGGCCCGTGAAGCTGGGGGCAGAGCCCGGGGAGGCGGGCGGCGGGAAGGCGGCCTGCACGCCCACCAGGAAGGCGAGCAGCGGCAGCAGCAGGAGCGCGTTGAAGGCCAGCAGGGTCTTGAGGAAGAGGAAGTAGGAGAGCACGCTGGAACCGAACCGGCCTCCGATCCGCTTCAGGGCGTAGCGCCAGGGCATCAGGGCGAGCAGGCCCGAGAGCAGCCCGAGCCCCAGGCCGTGCAGGGCCTGTCGGCACAGAGGCAGGAAGGGAAGAGGGGCCGCCCTGAGCCCCCGGGGCGGGGAGGGGAGGCCAGGCTCAGAGGTGCAGGGGGTCGAGGAGGGGAGGGCGGGTCATCTGAAGGCTGGGATACCCCACACGCAGGATGGCCACAGAAGGGGGCCCCCCAGCCCCTGCCCAGCCGCCCGGGGCCCGCCGCGGACAGCAGATGCCTACCAGGACGCAGGCGTCTCGGAGCCGGCCACAGCAGGGGAGGAGCCCGGGCCTGCCCGGCCGGCCCCTCTGCTTCCCCCTCGGGGTCCGGCTCTCCTCTCTGGGGGCACAGGCGGCAGGCATCAGGGCGGGGCCAGGGATGGACCTGACGCCCCCCAGGGGGTACCCACCGCATTCCCGCCCCCCCCCACCATGGCAGTGGGTCTGGAGACGGCCCGAGGCCCACGGGCACTGACCGCAGGCAGCGTTTCTCGGCCAGGCCCAAGGGCATCCCCCGGAGCATGTGGTCCCGCTGGGCCACCGTCAGGCCCTGCAGCTCCTTCACCAGCAGGAACCGCTTCTCTGCAGGATGGGGCAGTCAGTGCCCACCGCATCCCTCCTTCCCTCCCTCCCATGCCCGTGCCCCTGGATAAGGCTGTCTGCCCCTGCCGGCCCGCCCCAACGCAGGCCTCCGCCTGCCCTCCCAGCCCGATGACTGCTCTTGGCCCGCACCACTCAAGCCAGACCCCGCCTGTCTTCCCCGCTAGCTGTCTTCATTACCCACTCCCAGCCTATGAGCCCGGTGCCCCTCCTCCTGGACCCTAACTCTCCTCCTAGGGCCCCACAAGCCTCTTGTTCTGAACCCCCCACCTGAGCATCACTCCCACCCGCCTGCTCAGCAGTGATGAGATCCCAACCCCATCCCCTAGCACTTCCTCACCAGCTCCTGCTGGTGATGGGGGACGGGGTCTGTAGACCCACTGCCCCCCTCTCCCCCACCTTCGCTACCACCCCGGGAGGGGACACCGCCTCACCCCACAGTGACAGACAAGCGGGCTTGTCTGTCAGACAGACAAGACAGCCAGAGCCCGCTCCTCCCCACCTAGTCCATCCCACACCACAGGGCCTTGAGTAAACTGGGGAGGACACAGATGGGACCCCAGCACAGTGCCTGAGCTCCGGGCCCCTGAATGCCACAGGCTACCTGGTTGAGGCCTGACCTGTGACACTGGCCCTGTTATGACCATGGTTCCTTCCCCTCTAGCACCGCCACACCCGCCTCCCCCCTCAGGGCCTTTGCACATGCCCCTCTGCTCTAGCGTCACTTCCTCCAGGAAGCCTCCCTGGATCCCTGTCCTGCCGCGTGCCTTTCCTCAGTCCCCCTCATCTGAGCTTGGATCTGCTCTTCCCTTTCGCTGGCTCCCGTCTGTTCTACTGGGCAGAAACAAGGCACCAGAGAGCGGGACCTGCTCTGCCCACCACCATCCCAGCCCGAAGCTGAGAGCAGCATATGCAACACAAGTGCTCAGCACGGGCACGTGTGACCTGGACACTTAAGGGCGCCGCGTGACGTGGGCCAGACCCTTCATAGTCCAGGCGGCCCCCACTGCTCGGCTTCTCTGCCCGGGGCCCCTGCCCCCCACACCCCTGCCTAGCCCACTCTCTCACCCTCCTCCTCGAGGGCAGCAGGGTCCAGCTCCAGGTCGTAGAGGCGGAGGCTGGGCCGGGCCGAGCGCCCCACACCCCTGAGCTCAGGCCGGCTGACCCGGCGTCGCAGCTGGACCGTGCGGTTATAGTACTGGGAGATGATAGCGCCACGGCTGCGGCCTGCGGGGGGGGGGGGGTCAGGGGGTCAGCGCAGGCCTCGCCCCCCTGCCCCTCACCCCTGCTAGGGCCCACAACGTCCGTTTACTAGACCTCGGGCACCACTGTGTTCCCAAGAGCCTATTTTTATCCCTGGGACTCTGGAGTCATTTCTGGAACCCAGCGAGGCCGCACGGGCTGTGCTCGGGCTGTGCTGGGCCTCCAGGCAGCGGACGGCAGGGTGTGGGGCGAAGGGCCCAGCTCCACGCAACGCAGATCCCGCTGAAAGCCCGGCCGCCCGGGCCAGGGGAGAGGGGCCCACTCACCAATAGTGCGACTGGGCATGCTGGCCAAGATGCGGAGCGTGGCTGTGCTGTGCGCCCCGGCATCCTCCGGCCCCGGTGGGACCTGGCGGCCACGGCCTGCAAACCACCAAGACTGGTCCAGACGTCCTGGAGACTCGGCGGCCCGCAGTCTCCCCAGCCAATCCCCACCCCAGCCCGCAGCCGCCCCGGGAGAGGCTGGGAAGGAGTCCCGGCACCTGCGCACCGGGGCCGGGCGGGGTGGGCTCACCTGTGGTCTCGGGGGCTCTGGCCCCCGGCTCCCTCTCCTGCAGCTCCAGCCCCTCCTCAGCCACCCACCGGCTCTGCTCCTGGATGAGCTTGTGGAAGGAGTCGTGCACTTCGCTCTCATCATAGGGGCTGGGCTCCTGGCTGCCGAGATGAGAGGCGGGCAGGGCGTCAGGACTCGGCTGACCCAGCCCTGCCCCAGCAGCCACCCCCTCCACAGGCCCTGGTCCTGGTGGCCTCTCCCGGGGTGAGGGGGGGACATCTCTGCCCTCCAGCCCACCACCCCCCCCCAGCCCCAGCGCACTTACCCGTGGTCCTCTGGGGTCTCGGGAACACTGAGGACAAAGTTCAGTGGCTGGGCCATGTCTAGGACCCACGCCCAGCCTGTCTGCCGCCCTAGGGCAGCTCAGAGCCTGGGCACAGCCTCCAAGGCCTCCCGCTGCCCATCTGATGAGACAGGGAGTGGTGCACCGAGGTTGGCTTCCAGTGCCTGGTGCCCAGCCACACCACCCACTCCCTGGGGACCGTGGGGGGTGCCCACAGCCTAGGCCACCGGAGCCGCTGCCTGACACCCCCCCCACAGCCAAACACGTGGTCAGGTTAGTGACCCCCAATAAACCACATGCCAGATGGACCGAGGGGGAGTCCCTTACACTGCCTGAGGGACAGCGGAAGGAAGGAGGGGTTCTGAGCAGTCCCCATCGGTTTCCTCTATGGCGCCAGTCCCTGGGAAGGCGGAAGGCGGTGGATGCCCGTGGACACAGCCCGCCTTTTCTCAGGCTCTGGCCCAGGTGTCCACTGCCCTCTTGGGGAGAAAGGGCAGGGCAGCTCCCAGGCCGGCCCAGAAACCCCAGAGCACTTCCTCTCACAGGAAGCCCCTCCCACGGCCAGCCCTCCCCACCTCCCACCAGCCCCAGGGGCCTCCTCCAGCCGGACACCCACCCATTGCTACCCACTCTCACCCCTCAAAACAGGGACCACTGCCCTCCACACTGGGCTGGACCGGGCCACTGCAAGGTCACCAGTTCTCAGGAGACCGACTCCCTTACATTCCATCACCCGGGGGCTAGCGGGGCAGCTGGCTGTGGGGGAAGGGAGGCTGGGCATTAAACAGGCCGCCTTTGTCCTGGCAGAGGGCTCTGTCATCGCCCGGGACAACTGGAACCAGGGTGGCCTTGTCTGGGCTCTTCACCCAGTGGGAGCAAGCAGCCCGGGGCCCAGCCCTGCGTCTGCCCTGCCCTAGGTCCGCCGCCCCCGCCTCCCCTCCCCCCGCGGGGAACTCAGCGCTCAGAAAAGTTGGGCTTGGCTCAAGGGGGCTCACCTGGGCTCACCCAGGCACTGCCTAGGACTTCTGCCCCGCTGACACCCAGCGGCCGGGCACCGTACCCCAGGCCCCCAGGCCGGGCAGGCCGGGCCGCGTTTCCGGGGCGCAGCATTCCTGAGCCCTGAGCCAGGTGGGGAGGGGCAGGGTGGGGCGCGTCTCCGGGAACCCCATCCCGGCCGGCAGCGAGTCCTCAGGGAGCAGCAGCTGCCGGGGAGAGCCGCGGCCCAGCCGCGGGACTCAGGCGCGGCCGCAAGTCCGGGCGACCCTCGACCCCTCTCCCCGCCAGCCTCCCGCTCCCCCGCCCCCGGCCGCGCGGCCCGGCCCGGCCCCGGGGCATCGCCGCTGCCCTCCCCGCTGGGGCGGCCGGCCGGCTGGGGCGGGCTGGGGCGCTGCCGGGGCGGCGCGCGCGTCCCGAGAGCGGGAGGCGTCAGGCCACCCGCGCGGGAACTCACCGCCCAGGGGCCCCGGGGGCCCCAAGAAGTGGGGAGCGGGTGCGGCGGCCGCCGCAGGGGAAGTGGCTGGGCCGGGAGGACCCGGGCGCCGCCCCCAAGCCCGGGGCCCCGCGGCCTCGCCCGGACCCGCACCCTGATCCCCGCCGCTCACCCGGGGGGCGCGGGGGAGGACGGGCCCTGCGCGCTCGCGAGCCGCTCACCTGTCCCCGGAACCGCGGTCCCGGCTGCACCACCTGGGGGCGGGGCCGCGGGGTCAGGGCGGAGGGAGTGACCACGAAGGGGGCCCGGGGGCGACCCGGGACCCTCGCGGGACCGGCGAGGCCGAGGGAGCTGCGCCCGCCCAGCCCCGGCCCACGTGGTGGCGGGCCTTGGGCGTCACGTGACCCGGCGCGCCCCCGCGCCCTCGCGCGACCTTGCCCTCCCCGGGCCGACTGCAGACCCCGGCTCCGCCTCACCCCGAGGTCTGAGCAGGGTGCGGGCGGCCGAGCGTCCGGGTCTGAGTCCACAGTGTCGGCGGGACTCAGTTTCCCCAGGTTTCAAGTGAGGACAACACTTCTCCAGCCGCCCTTTTCCCAGGGCAGTGATCAAAGCAGCCTGCGGCTGCTGAACCCCCCCCCCCCCTCCGCCCGCCCTTGCGATCAGCACCTTGCGACACCGGATTGGGTAACCCTTTCCTCTAGGGGCGTGGTTTCTGCCGCTACTGGGACCAGAGTTGGGGCGCACTTCCTGGGTGCTAGGTGGGAGGAGGGGGCAAGCCCCAGGGAAGCCTGACACTGTGACTGTCCCCTCTGCTGTTTTCTTCATGATTCCCATAAGCCAGGGGGCCGGACACCCACTCCCTGCCTCACAGATGAGCCAACAGCCGGCGACCACATTCATCAGCCCCCAGGGGTGTCCTCTGCCAGGGAGCTCCACCTCCACCTGCACGGAGAACCCTGACTTTGAGAAAGCCCAGCAGGTCAGAGGGGAGGCTCCCAGGGACTGGAGTGAGAATGGGCGGGATTTAGACAGTGGGTGGGGTGGGGGCACCTTCCCGGTGGGGGGGAAGCCTTGAGAGGCAGGCAGGGTGGAAGGTAAAAGGAAGGAGAGGGCCCTCCTGGAGGGGAGAACAGATGGGCAAAGCAGGATTCCCAAAGGACAAGATATAATGCAGATGGTAAAGGGGTCCCCAGACCTGAAGCTGGACAAAGTTGGAGGGGCCAGCGTTGGGGCTCAGACGGATTACTTTGAGCTGGATCTTGGCACAAGGCACTGCCGTATGAAGACCGGGCGGGCTGAACCCTTGCCTCTCCTCCCACTGCCCCTCTCCGTGCACACCCATGCTCCAGCCACATGGTACTTGCATGACCCCAGCCCAACTTGCAGGTCACCTCCCATGGGAAGCCTTCCTGGATTGAACCCTGTTGGAGCACTTGCCACTTCCTGTTGACATGTTCTTTTTGCTTGTCTGTTCACCCTGCCCCCACTCTCTGAACCCACTGGGCACTGGGCACCAGCACCCAGCTTGGAGCCTGTCATAGAGGTGGGGCTTGGAAAACGAGCGGATCCAGGCAGGGATGCGGAGAAGCCATCAGTGCTCAGCTGGATGCAAGGGGCCCTGAAGGCGGTGGAAAGGGAGCAAGGAGGAAAGGCAAGACCGCAGGGTCCCACGGGGTTCCAGGAGAGAGAAATGGCCAAGAGGCTTGCCTAGCTGGAACGAATGGCACCGATTCCTGAGCCCTTACAAGAGGCCAGGCGCTAAGTGATAAGTGCCAGTGACCCAGGCGGGATGTTGAGGATTAACGCCAAGGGCTTCTGGAGTGGCCCCAAGTGATGGGGTCCACCCATTCTGTCACTATCAACTCACTCTCCTGAGGACAACCTGCCACGGGTAGATAAGTGCCCCTCCCCCCGTCTCTGGCTTCGGCTCCCCAGGCACAAAGGGACTGGTAGGTGGGGGGAGCACGCTGGAGTGGCAGGGAGGGACAGTGTGACACCACCCCACCCCCTTGCCAACCCTGACCCCACAGGCCTGGAGGCTGCCCCTCCATGCCCCGCCCTACCCCCACCCCCCTTCCCCCCAACCCCCCCTGCCCGCCTGCCCCCGCATGACACAGGAAGTGTCGGCCCAGAGAAAGCAAAGGAAACTGTGCAGGGGGGGGGTGCGAGAAGTGGAGGGGGGAGGAGATGGCAGGAGAGCTGGGGTTCCTGTCATGTGACCCCTCCCCCGGTTCCCTCACAGTCCCGCCTAGCGTGGAGGGAGCCAGTCCAACGAGGAGGCTCCTCCGGGGACTTGGTCCCTTGTCCCCAGGTGAGCTGGGTGCAGAGTGGTGAGAGGAGACAGAGCATGAGGGGCTGAAGTCCAGAGAGAATCAAGGTGGTGGGACTGCTGAGGGGTGGGGTCCCCTTCCCAAGTCCAGGGCTGTAGCCACAACTCCTCATCTGGGGTCCCTGGGCGGCAGGTAGACCCAATCCTGGGGGCTGGACCCCGGGTAGCAGACATAAGGGGGAGGGTCCCAGTACATCCAAACCCCACAGGATACTGGATTCTAGGAACTGTCAGGGTTTGGGACAGGGGCCTGTTCCTGCTGGGAGAATTACTAGGGGGAGAAGAGCCAGAATTGTCTTGCCAAAGGGTGACCCCAAAGGCCTGTGGCCACAGGCAGCAGGTGTGGCCTGGCTGCCGTAGGCCTCAAACCCCATAGCATTTCTCTGTGGCCACACCTGGCTTTGTCTTTGTCTTTGGAAGATGGGACAGTCCCATCTTCCCATTACCTTTGGCTCTTTCTCCCCATGGACAAACAGGAAAACTGAGGCCTCTGGCAGGGGGTTGCTTTGAGATGTGCCTGGGGACCCAGCCCAGAGCTGCTCCAACGGAATTCTTTTCTTCATCTCTGGCTGTGCCAGGGCCAAGAGCTTGAAGCTCACCCAGCAGGCAGCCCACGTCCCTTCTAGGAGGTGGCGGACTGCAGCCCGGCGCCTCCAACCTCAACCCCACGGCAGAGATGCTGAGGCAGTGGTCAGTGCAGTCCGGCCAGGCCCTCGTGGGGCCCGAACCTGAGCCAGGGGTCGAGGAGCTGTGGGAGCAGGAGATGGAGCGGCTGTGGTCCTCCCAGACTCAGGTGCGGGAGCTGCCCTACGCCATGGTGGACAAGCGCTTCATTCGGTGGGTGCCCTCCCCCTGCCCCGCCGGCCTTGGGCAGGACCCCTTGGAGGTCAGGTGGTGGGGGTGGGTGGGGCACCACCCAGAGGATGCACCGGTGGGATGGGGGTGGAAGTCACGAGCTGTGGGAAGACGCCTCTGGCCCCTGGCATTGCTCTGCCTGGCCCGGTGGGCACAGCAGGTGACTCAAGGACACCCCATCACCACCCCGACCCAGGCAGCTGCGGGAGCCCAGAGGCGTGAAGACCTCTTGCGGGCAGCGATGTCAGCGCAGGTGGCGGACGGTCCGGCGGCGCCTAGGGGAGGCAGCGCAGCGGTTGGCCCGGGGCTTTGGGCTCTGGGAAGGGGCTCTCTACGAGATCGGGGGTAGGACTCGCACCCCCACCCCCACTTCCCACCTCCCTTCTCTGGAGGCTCAGGGTCCGGTTTAGAAACCCGAGGCCACCGTCCCGCTTGCCATTGTCCCTTCCGCCCCCACCAAATAACCCCCCCCACCGCCGAACGGCACCCCCCATCCTTTCACACCCCTCCCGCCCCGGCCGGGGCGCAGAACTAGGCGGGTGACAGCACCCCCAGGTGGCCGTCAGAGGTACTGCTGGCCACCGACCCGCGGTCCTGGCAGGGCCGGTCACCCTCACCCTGGTCCCCCGCACCCTGCTGGCTGGGTCAGCCCTCGGGTTCTCTGGCTCTGAAGGCCCTGCTGCTCTCACAGGCCTCTTTGGCACCGGAATCCAGTCCTACTTCACCTTCCTGCGCTTCCTGCTGCTGCTCAACCTTCTGACCCTGCTGCTGACTGCCAGCTCCGTCCTGCTGCCCCTGGTCTGGCTCCGCCCCCCTGACGCGGGCCCCTCCCTTAACTTCAGTGAGTGCCCAGCCTCCCCCCACAATGAGGTCCTGGAGGCCCTCCTGCACCCTGAGGACCCTGAGGGGCTGGCCCAGGGCTCAGAGTGCTGGGACAGCATCGTCCCGCTAGAGCCCAGCCCTGGGACTCTCCCCGACCGTGCCTTGCGCGGCACCCTCCTCGGGTCCTGCTCAGGCCTCCCCAGGATGGCGGGTGCTATGGAAGAGATGGGGGCAGAGCCTCACCTTTGCCTTGGGGACCCTTCCCCATGCTCCCCTCTCCCTCCCGACAGCCCTGGAGTGCCCTGGTGGCCTCCAGCCCCAGACTGGTGTTCCCAGATTCCACAATCGACTTTGGAACGTTTTAACCGGCAGGGTAAGTGAGTTCCGTCTCGGTGATGCATCAGGAGGGCTGAGGGACCTGGAGAACTGGCCCCAGGGGACCGCCGTCTAAGAGGACCCCCATCCCTTCAAAGACAATGGCTTCTAGGGGGACAGTTTTATATACACAGGCCGGTGGGGACAGTGATGGGGTCAGAGAGAGGCTGAGGCCAGTATGCACAGCCCAGGGCCATGGTCCTCAGTACCCAGCGGGTGGAGGGGGATGCGGTATAAAAGATGGAAGGGAAGGTGTCCGGGCCTGTGGGATAAGCACCACCCCACCCTCGTCCCTGGGTGGCACGGAGAGGTCACCGAGCAGACTCTTGTGTTCCAGTCCTCTCTCTTCCTCAAAGCTGTGTGGCCTCGCTCTGAGACTGTGACATGGTGGGAATGCTCTCCCTCCCTCCCTGCCGAGGGTTCTGTGAGTTAGAGAGCCAAGATGCGGGAAGCACTTAGCACACAGCCCGGGAAGCACTTAGCACACAGCCCGCATGACCCCGGTGTCACCGTCCACACCCCCAGGCCTTTGCTGACAGCTATCTCTTCTATGGCGCCTACCGGGCGGGGCCCGAGAGCAGCTCGGCCTACAGCATCCGCCTCGCCTACCTCCTGAGCCCGCTGGCCTGCCTGCTGCTCTGCTTCTGTGGGATTCTGCAGCGGTGAGAGCAGAGCCCCTGCCTGCTTCTGGCTCTTTCCCTGATCACCCCTCCCTTGGCATGGCAGGAGGGCCCCGGCCTCGTTCAGGCAGGCTCATCGGTGGTTTCACGGCCCTGACTGTGTCCCCAGTGGCAGAGCTCAGGAACACTGGCCCCATATCCCCACCCCTGACCCCAGCCTGCACCCGGGGTTCTCCGGGGCTTCCCGCCCCAGACCTGGGTCCCTCCCCCATGGGCCCTCGCCTCCTGCTCCCTCCAGGATGGTGAAGGGGCTGCCCCAGAGGCTGTTCCTCGGCCAAGACTACAAGTCGCCTGTCAGTGTCAAAGTGTTCTCCTCTTGGGACTTCTGTACCCGGGGACAGGAAGCGGCCACCATCAAGAAGCATGAGATCAGCAACGAGTTCAAGGTGTGTGCAAGGGTCTGGTGTGGGGACGTGGGTGTGTGCACGAGCGCATGAGAGTGTAAGACTTTGCGCGTGAGTGGGTGTGATTTGGGAGTGTGCACACACGGGCGTGTTCCAGCCGGAGGTGGGGCTGTGCCAGTGTTTGGGCATGAGCCCACCCACCCTGTGCAAGGGGCAATGGTCTAGGTAACGCCGGCCTCCGCCCCTCACCTGCACCTGCCCCAGGGTCACACCAGCCTCGCCTGGATCCTGGCAGCCCGGCTCCCCACGAACACTGACCTGGACCTGACCGCCTCTCCACTCCACGCAGCACCCTGCTGGCCGGGGAGAGACCCGACCATCTGTGTCCCCACCCCCATGACAGGTGGAGCTGGAGGAAAGGCGTCGGTTCCTGCTGGTGCAACAGGAGACCCGGGCCCAGAGGGCCTGCCACCTGCTCACCCACCTGCGGGTCAATGTCCTCATCGGGCTCCTGGTGGCTGGGGCCATCAGTGCCATCTTCTGGGCCACCAAGTACTCACAGGACAACAAAGAGGTGCCAGGCCACGGACATGCATTCGTTTAACCCTGGCCAGAACTTTGGGGGGAGACGGGATGGTCCCACTTGGCATATGAGCAAGCTGAGACTCAGAGAGGTAGACACAGTGTGCCTAAGGTCCCGATGGGCCAGACCGCCTGCACCCGTGGTAACCCAGCCACCATGCTGTCGCTGGGAACAGTCGGTGGGCTTCCTGCCCACCGGGGGGACGCTGCTGGGGACTGTAGGGCGTGGGGGTGCTGCTGGGGACCCTCCGGTCCCTGGGTACCCCCTTACCTGCTTTCCCCTGCAGGAGTCCCTGTTTGTGGTGCTCCAGTACCTGCCCCCTGGGGTCATCGCCCTGGTCAACTTTCTGGGGCCCCTGCTCTTCGTCTCCCTCATCCAGCTGGAGAACTACCCTCCCAGCACGGAGGTCAACCTTGCCCTCCTCTGGTGAGTGCCACCCTTAGGGGCAATGGGTGGGACAGCCATGTGGAGGGTCGGGTACGGGGTGTGCTGTGTCCTGCCGTCCATCCGGGTTATCACCTAAGGCTGGGGCACCCGAGCAAGCGAGGGCTTGCAGGAACTTCCAGAAAACACCATCTTGAGAGCCTCCATCTAAGGTTTTCCGGTGCCTTCCAGCCAGAGCCAGGCAGCAGCCCGCACCACACACCAGCCATTCAGAGAGGCCAGTGACAGAACAGCCAGAGGGGGCAGGGACCAGCTCCGCACACAGGGAAATCGGGAATGTGGGACGTCACCCCGTGGCAGCCTTCACATGACCTGGGACGTGGGGACCACCCTCCGCCCCATTTGATAGATGAGGAAACTGAGGCTCACGGGAGTCAAGTGCCTCAGCCGAAGGCAAGCCCGCCATGCCTGCTGGGTGCGTGTTTGGTACAAGCCCTCCTCTAGCCCCGTGCTCTACTCTGTCCCCCCGGCTCAGGACCAGGATCCTGCCTTGGACTGAGCCCCTCTCGGAGCCACCCCTCCCGCCGTGAACCCCAGTTCTGCTTTTCTGCCTGCCACGCTCCCCGCCCCCAACTTGGCTCTCTCTGCTTTGCCTTCTGCTTCCCAGGAGCAGAGGCTGTCCGAGCCCATTCAGCTTTCCTGCAAGGTGGACTGTGGTTTGAAACTTTATCTTTGGGGTAGATGGTAGCACATGCACGTGGTAAAAAGTTCAAAATGCTCCAAAGGATGAAAGAGGAAAAAATCAGCCCCCACCTTCCCTGCTTCCCAGGCTCCCTCAACAGAAGACCCACTATTCCCAGGCAGACTGCTGTCGCCTGTCGGCTCTGAAAGTCCACCCCTAGATGTAAAGGGCATGTGATGGTTGGGGGGCTAGCCATCCCACCTGTGTGGTCCAGTGTGGCAGCGTCCGGGGCCGTGAGGCTCGAGTGTGACGCGTGAGACGGTGTGACTAGCTAGCGTGCTAACAGGCACGGAAGAAAGCTCGCCTCTGCTCGAAGGATGAGAAAGGCTCATACGTGCCAGCAAAACTCCAGACTGAGTGTGCGTGGGGGAGGGTAGCTGGACTCCGCAGTGTTTCCCAAAGCGATTTCAAAACAGAACCCTTCTCTCGAGAATCATCTGGAGACCAGGATTCTGGGAACACCCTCTGGGAAAGATGGCCACGGACAGAGCAGGTTGAAAGGAGGCTGGGCTCACGATTTAGAGGGAGCTGGACCCGGAAGAGACGTGATCCCAAATAGAGCCGGGCCACACATGGACCCTGGGTGGAATGTGTCCGTGCGCCTGAGCCCTCCCCCGACACCGTCCCGCCCCCCAGGTGCGTGGTGCTGAAGCTGGCCAGCCTGGGAATGTTCTCCTTCTCTCTGGGCCAGACCGTGCTGTGCCTCGGCAGAAACAAGACCAGCTGTGCGTCCTACGGCTACAATGCCTGTGATTACCAGGTGGCTGGTGGCTCCATCTAAGCCTGTCCCTCCCGCCTTTCTCCAGTGTCCCCTTTGCGCGTGGGCAGCACACCTCCGGGGGCACTGTTCACAGCACACCACGCACTCGCTGTGGGGTTTCCCTGCTCGGATATCACCCCGGAGGCCCGGGTTCTAACTCAGTAACCATGTCAGACTCCGGGCCCTGCTCTGCCACCACAGGGGTCCCCCGGGGGTGGGGGAGGGGCGGCTGGGGGCCAGGGGTGACAGGTCCCCCTCTGCTCCAGTGCTGGGAGAACGCGGTCGGGGAAGAGTTGTACAAGCTGAGTATCTTCAACTTCCTCCTCATGGTGGCCTTTGCCTTCTTCGTCAGCCTGCCAAGGAGGTGAGGCATGGGGACCCCCACGGTGGGGGGAACGGGCATGTCTGGGGGTGGCCACTGGCTGCAGCCAAGGGTGAGCAGTTCTTCCCATGGGTCTCCGTGTGAGCCAGTGTGGCGTGGTCAGTCCCTGGTCGTGACTGATGTGGGTGCCGGGACGCTCCCCGCCCCCAGGCTGCTGGTGGAGCGGTTCTCGGGCTGGTTCTGGACCTGGCTTGACCGGGAAGAATTCCTGGTGCCCAAGAATGTCCTGGACATCGTGGCGGGGCAGACGGTCACCTGGATGGGCCTTTTTTACTGCCCCCTGCTGCCCCTGCTCAACAGTGTCTTCATTTTCCTCACCTTCTACATCAAGAAGGTGAGCGTCACCAGCTGGGGAGGGGACCGGGGTGCAGCTGGGGGGGCGCGTGGAGCTGCTGTCAACAGGGCAGGTCTCGGGTCCCACTTCTGCCCGCCCCCACGGCGTCCCTTCCCTGGGCCTCGGGCTCCTTGGCATCTGCGAACTGGCTAAGGACCCCCATTTGCCGTTGCTTGCCCCCCAGTACACCCTCATGAGGAACTCCAAGGCCTCTCCAAGGCGGTTCCGCGCCTCCAGCTCCACCTTCTTCTTCCAGCTGGTGCTCCTCCTGGGCCTGCTCCTGGCCGTCATGCCCCTGGGCTATGTGGTCAGCAGGTGAGAGCAGCAGAGGCGCCTGCGGCTGGTGGGCAGGGAGCTCCTGCCCGGGGGCCCTGCTGCCAGCCCTGCCCTGGCTCTCTCTCCCCAGCATCCACTCCTCCTGGGACTGTGGCCTCTTCGCCAACTACTCCGCCCCCTGGCAGGTGGTCCCACAGCTGGTGGCCCTCCGGCTGCCGCCCCCTGCCCAGCGCGCCCTCCACTACCTCGGCTCCCACGCCTTCAGCTTCCCCTGCCTCATCCTACTCAGGTGCCCCTCAGGGCAGCAGGGGCCGAGGGAGGGCACACCTGGGAGGAGGTCCTTCCTTCCATGGGCACCCCCCAGGCAGTCTCACGGGACCTCACGGGAGCCGGACAAGGACAGGCAGGGAGGCAGGGTCCCAGGGGGCGGAGCATGGGCCCAAAGGCAGGCAGGCCTGGATAGTGCCCTTGGGACGTCACCTGTAAAGTAAGTGCCCGCGTGATGGGGGAAACACAGTGCCTCCTGCAGACGCGCTGAAAACCTGCCCCTGAGCAGAGAGGGGCTGCCCTCGGGAGGAAGGAGGGGCCAGATACAGGGGTCTGCAGGGAGAAGGACTGGGGAGGTGTTTTTAAGAAACTGAGGTGGGGAGAGAGAAAGGTCGGGGAGGCGCCACTGACCTTGGATCTCCGTCTGTCCAAAGCCTTGTCCTGACCGTCTGCGTCTCCCAGTCCCAGGCCAATGCCAGGGCCATCAAGGGGCTCCGCAAGCAGCTGGTGTGGGTGAGTGTCCACTGGGCTGGGGAGGGGCCAGACTTCGCCCGGGAGCGTGGCCTCGGGCTGGAGCCACCTGCAGGAACAGCAGTAGCATCACCTGGCGTCAACTAACTGCACAGCTGACGTTTAACTGGGGCTCTAGGTGGCGGGCGGGGACAGGACCCTGGTGGGGGCGTGGTCTCGGGCCGGACGGGGGCGGGACCCTGGCGGGGCGGGGCCTTCTCGGGGCGGGGGGACTCTTGGGGGAGGGGCGTGATCGCTGGCTTGGCTGGGGCGGGACCTGAGGGCAGATCGGAGGCGGAACCATGGCGGGGCGTGGTCTCGGTGTGGAGGCGGGGTCTATGGGGCGGGGTTTGT
Source organism: Mellivora capensis (assembly GCA_004024625.1). Taxonomy (NCBI): domain Eukaryota; kingdom Metazoa; phylum Chordata; class Mammalia; order Carnivora; family Mustelidae; genus Mellivora; species Mellivora capensis. The sequence goes on along the minus strand of PISX010000718.1, from coordinate 15,396 downwards.
TCTGGGCGGAGCTAGGGGCGGGGCCTCGGACGGGGGCCTGGCGAGGGACCCAGGACCGCGGACCGCAGAACCGCCGCGGCCGGGCTCCTCGGAGGAGGCGCCGCTCGTAACTCTCCGCTCGCTCCCCACCCCCTCCGCACAGCAAGTCCAGGAGAAGTGGCACCTGGTGGAGGACCTGTCGCGACTGCTGCCGGAGACGGGCTCCGGCGGCTCTGTGGGGCCCGAATCCCCTCCCTCCCGAGCTTCCCGCCCGCGGTCTTTCTGCCCTGGATTCCCGTGCCCCGGCTCCCCGGGCCCCAGGGCCCCTTGGCCGGGACCTTGCCTTGAAGATCCAGCCAGGCCAGGCGGTGGCCCTGTCGCTGCCCCTAGATTCCACTTCCCCAGCGGCTCGGAGCTGTAGCACCCTCCCCTTCCTCCTCCCCGAGCCTCCCCAGGGCCCGACCTACCTCCCTGCCGCCAGACTGTCCTGGCCCCAGGCTCCTGCCCCTGGTGACTGACGCTCTCAGCCGGCCGGCCCTCCAGCAGGACGCGGGAGAGCTCAGGGGCAGTAGAAAGAGAATATGGGAAATTGTTATATTTTTACCTCGGTCCTGTAAGGTTTCAATTTTTGTTGAATGTTTTATCATGTACATAACATATTACATAGTCATATAGCAGAGTAACCCCTGAATGCAACCTACAGATACACATTTATGGGAGTGCTCAGAAGTGCCCCCACTGTGGGGAGCACCACCGCAGCGTCTCCGGGAAGGGCAAGGCCTGGCCACGGTCGAGCAGACCTGCGCCGTGGATCTGCTGTGTTCTGAGTGCACATGGGCCCCCACAGCCTCCAGGGGCTCCTTCTCCACCTGTGAGACCCCTGAGCCCTACAAGCAGTGCTTGCGTCAACCAGCAGCAGAGCGGACCCCGGAACTCGGCTCCAGCATGCCCACGGCGTGCCAGGAACACCCCTGACCCTGACCCTGACCCCGGGGGCTTCCCTGAGTCTGCGGAACAGAGGGTCCAGGGCCAGCCTCTCCCTGGCAGGATTCCTCACTATCTGCTCTAACCCAGAATCCCATGTCAACAAAGTGGGCCTCCTCAGCACCCGGGAGCCCCTGCCTCTGCTGCGGTTCTCAGTCCGGGGTTCGCAGCCTTAGGGGACTGGCCCTGTGCCGAGGCTGCCGACGTGCTCAGCCCAGGTGCGGCCAGCAGCCAGGCATCGGGACTCCTGAAAGCTGCCAGGTGACTCTCCCCGGCGGCCATGGCTGAGAACACTGGCCTGAGAAACTGTTGGGAGGGAGGCTCAGGAGAAGCCCCAGGACATGCTCTCCAAAGCCTCTGTTTCCACCAGGGGCCTGGTGCCTGGTGGCATTCCCAGCCTGGGCGCAGCTCTGGCCTCGTGCCCTCAGGCCCAGGACTTCACGTGGGCCTTGAAGGCTTGGCTGGCCGGGCCTCTCCCTTGGCTGTCCTCTCTCCCTCTCCGGATGTCACATGACATGACCCTGTCTGCCTGTCAGCAACTGCCGGGGCTCGTTCCAGGGAAACACACAGTGCGGTGGGCTCAGCTGGCCGAGGGCCACCGGCCTGTCCCAGGTGAAGGCGACCCATACTTTTAGCAAGTGGCTTAGGGCCAATGTGTGGCCCCGCCTGCTGCAGTAGCAGGAGCTGGGAGCTTGGCGGAAATGGAGATTCTCAGGGCACCATTCCCCCCCACCCCGCCCCCCGCCACCCCGACCTCCTGACACAGAAACTGTAGGGGTAAAGGCCCAGCGCAGCAGACATTCACGGAGAACCAGCCAAGTGCAACACCAGGAGAGGACAAGCTTGGGGAAACCAAACTCTGGGCCTGTTTGCTCGGCTGAAACACGGGGCTGACACCACCCTCTTCTGAGAGGCTGCGAGGATTAAATGAGCAATTACATGTCAAGTGTCCTGACATGTGCCTTGAGTCATGAGGCTTATTATGGCCTGACTCCATACAATCCGGGTGCCCTGGACCCGCGTGAGTCCTCTCCTACGTGCCGCCTGTGGAGGGAAGGAGCAGAATAGCCCAGAGAACCAGCCCCCTCTGCAAACACGCCAGGCTGACTGACGCATGGGTGGTCAGGTGGTCGCTGGGGCAGGGCGACACCGGGGCCCACCAAAGCCTGCAGGAAATGTCTTGAGTTCACCCACCACACTCTCCTCTGCCCTGCTCCCCAAATACACTGATGGAAGGAGGAAGCTCCTTGGCAGCCACCTGAGCTCAAACCCCATCCCCTGGGCACAACATGGAGGAAAAAACACAAGTTTTTAGAGATGAACGGGCAACAGCCTAGACGATCCCTCTGTCTTACAACCTCAGTTCTTCCAGTTCCTCCCCCCAACCACTGCAGCAGAGCGAGGACAGACTTCCCGGAAGGGAAAGAACGGAGAGAATTTGGAGAGAATGCTCTCACTCCCCACATGCATGGAGGTGGCCCTAGGGCGCACCCCGAGGCTGTGAACCCGGACTCTGGGTGGCAAGTGACAGAAGCTGATTCTTGCCTCCTGGGCAGATGGGGGACCAGCACGGTGACAGACAAATCTAGTCCGCAGCCCAGCTCCGGGATGTCTGCCCCCAGGCTCTGGCGACCCCCCAGGCCCACTCCCCTTCATCCCTGAGGCGGCCCCTGTGTGAGCAGGTCATCTGCTCAACCCGCTTCCCTCCACGCCCAGACCTCTCAGGCCTCCACGCCTTTCCCCAAGGAGGGCCAAGGGTACCCGAGGGCAAGGCTGTTCGTGCCTTCCTTGGGTCACTGCTGGGCTGTGCAGGGGGTGGGCATGTCGTCCACACAGGGAGCTCTGCAGGAGAGAGCAGCCCCTGCTGGAAGCAAACGGATCTCGGGGGGAGGGGGCATCTTACCCAAGGAAGGCAGACCAGAGGGGCGTCTCCCACACAAACTAAATGAACCAGTCTAGCAGGCCTGGGCTTGGCTTGGGAGGAGCTCAGCTTGCTTGGGGCAGGCAGGAGCCAGGGGTCAGCTGCGGGGCTGGCTGGGTCCTGGCCCACACCTCACCTGCTCCCTCCATTCTCTCTGAGCTCCAAGCTGCCCTGAACCCCCAGCCCCGAGGGGGCGCACCCTGGTCCAGCCTTAGTGTTCTCAGAAGTTTCCTGGCTCACCGCACCCTTCCTTCTCCCTGGATCCAGTGAGCTCTGTTGCAGACTGCCGAAAAGGCCATGCCACCACATGTGATGTGGCTTGGCCTCCTTCTGGTCTCGCTAGCATTGGGCCCAGATCCTGGGGAATGACCGCCGTCCATGGGCAGGAGGTAAAACCCCTCCCCGCTCTGAGCTGGCCCTGCTGCAACACACTCCTGGGGGGACCAGGGGCCTCATCCGGTCTGAGCTTCAGTTTGGGGGCTGAGCCCAGTGTCAGCCGCCCACCAGGTGCCCACCAGGTGGTCAGGAAGGAACCAGCGAGATGGGCCAAGGCGGCCTCTCCCGCCTGTCTCTCGAACGGGCCCAGCCCCCCAGGTCTCCTGCATGTATGTCAGACTCCCCTGGGGGAGTTTGGGAAGGACCTTCATGATAACCGGTCCATCCTGATAGTTCAAAATAAGGACCTCATCTCAAAATCAGAAGATTAGCAACCTTACTATCCCCTCTCCACGTAACATACACATTCCAAGGCTTAGGGGTGCACTTCTTCCCCCCAAACAAGCCAGGCTCCTACAGTTCAGCCAGGATGGCTGAGTGTAAGCCCCGGGCTTGGCTTCGAGGCCCAGGGGCCTCCTAATCCCCCCAGAGAGTGTGGGGGCCTCGATGTTCTGGGCCCAGCCCTGGCTGCTGAGGCACTGGGGGGCTGTGGCCTCTGGGTTATCTGCCTGCTGCAGGCACCCACCCTAGGAGCATCCCGGGGGCCCCAGAGTGGAGGTGGCCCTGCTGAAGGAGCTTTTGCTAGCATGACCAGGGCCCTTACCCTGGTATGTGGCTCCTTCTGCTGCTGTGCTGGGGCATGCTGGGTGAGCTCATGGGGACACCGTTGGGGGCAGGAGGGACCACTGCCAAGGCCTTGGGGAGGCAGGCTAAGGGTGCAGGGATGCCAAGGAGCACAGGAGAGGGACCCGGAGGCACGGATGCTTCCAGGAGCATGAGGACAGTGAGGGAAAGCTTGGGGCTTGAGTCTCAGACCAGCCCCTACTGCATAGTGCGGCCCGGTGGCGGGGTCCCTGCGCCGGACACACTGTTTACTCAGCCACCAACCGGCTGATGATCCTGAGTGTCGTGCCCTCTAAAGAGCTTCTGGGAGCGAAGACGCTTGTTGAGTCCTGGGCCTCCCTTCCGGCCTGGGCAGGAGGCCCTCTGGGTGGTGTCCCATCTCCCCTCCACCCTGGGCTCCCTGCTTACTACCTTCGCACCCTCCCCTTTTTCAGCCACCAGCAGCTTCTCCGTGGAGCCAGAGGTAGGTGAGTAGCCCAGCACGCTTGAGGGAGACGGTGGGTGCCGTGGCGAGCAGAGATTGCTGATAGTGAGTGGGTGTCTGGTGGTGGACAGATGGAGAGTTCTGGAACTTGGCCTCAACCCCTGCAGGGCCCTGGAGAGCATGGAGAGGAGCAGGGTGAACAGGCCAGTGGGGGACCTCCAGGGCAAGAAGAGAGCTTCCGGTTGGGCTACGGAGCTGGGAGGGAAGGGGAGCAGAGGGCGTGTCCCTGGGCAGGTGCACCCCAGTCCTTTTACTACAGGTCTACTCTGGAGCAGATCTGCTGGGTGGGTGTGATCCCAGTGAGGGCTGGGGCGTCCAGGGCAGGGCACTCAGGCTGAGGAAGTCCAGGCTCCCCCCCCCAACCCCCCAGGTCTGGCAAAGGAAGTCTGACTTACTCTCTCAGGCAGCCAGAGGGCAAGGGGCCCCTTCTCCACCAGGGGGTGTTACAGAGCCAAGGGGAGGGGACTCTCATGGTCCCGCCTGCGTCCTGGCCTCCCCCACCTTCCTTCTCCAGCTCTTCCCCCGCCCACCCCATTTCTAGCCCTGTGACCCTTAAGGTCAGGGTGGTGGGTCACCTCCTCCTCTCACCAGACTGGGGGGGTGGTGTTCCTCCCTAACTTGTCTCCACCATCACCTCGCTCGGGTCACCAGGTCGCAGAGCTGGCATCTGTCTCTATTCCCCTGAAGGGTGGGTCTCACTTGAATGCGGCACAAGCAGAATTATCATTTCCTCATTTGCTTTAAAAACAAACACGTCAGTTCTGGCGTTTCTGCTAAAAAGAGAGAGGTTGAGGCGGCAGACGTTTGTGTCCCGTTTCGGGAAGTACCTGGCCAGGGCTGGTGGGCCCCCCCCAATCCCCGGCCCCTGACTTCTGCTCAGACTCTTGCCCAACAAGCCTTGCTAACTAAACTCCGGAGAGGCCCGCTGGGAAATCATTCATTCATTCAGCAGAGACTGTAGGAGCCCCTGCTTGGTGCCAGGCACTGTTCTAGACGCCAAGGTGGGTCCACAAGGTGCAGAAAAAAACAAAGATTCCCCCCAACCCCTTCCTGTAGCTTACATTCCGGCGGGGGCAGGGAGGGGTGCAGAGGACAGAGGGTAGTGACTAGAAGCACCTTCTACTGTGTGCTGGAACCCAGTAAGTCCTGGAGAGAAGCAAGCAGGGGAGATGGGGAGGGAGCACGGGGCTGGGGACCAGGGATGGAATCCCAGGGAGCCATCAGGCAGTTCCCGGGATCCAGAGGAGAGATTCGGTGATGGCCAGAGCCCCCGGGAGAAGTGATCAAGATGTATTCTGAAAGTCAGGCCAGCAGCGCGTGGGGAGAGGATGGGATGGGAAAGACAGAACCGGAGAAGGTGATCCCAAAGTTTTTTGCCTGAGCAACTCGAGGGATTGGCCAAATAAAGTGCAGCCAGACCATAAAATATTACTCAGCTAAACACTCCTGTGGGAGCGAGCAGTGGAACAAAGAGATGGGGAGGTAAGGAATGGAAGAGCCAGGAGGGTCTCTGGAAGGTGATCTCTGTCGGCTTTGAAATCCCCGGGGACTGTGGCTGGTGTGGTACTGAGAGTGGTGGGAACCTGGGGCAGGAATGTGCAAGGAATGATGGGTGTTTCTAGGCAACTAACCCAGGGGAGCAGGGTAGAATACGTCCGAAGACATGGGATTCAAGGCTGGTGTTTAGGAAGGAAGGCAGGAGAATAGTCCAGACATGCCAAGAGGATCTCCACCCCTGTCCTCCCAGGTCAGGACTGGGGAGGCTGTGGGGACCCCACCACCCAAGACAACCACGGGGTAGGCCCTGCCCTGGGAGGGGAGGCTGGCTCCCGTAGGCGTCGGTGAGGTGTTGGAGCCCAACGGAGCCTGCCTTCCAGAGGGTTCCGAGGGAGGAGCCAGGATCGGGAAGGTAGGGGAGGCGGTGGGGTGAAGGGGGACGGGCAGAGCCTCCTAAGGCGGGGGAGGGGGGCACAGGCAGGGAGGGTGGCCTGGGGGCCTGGGGCTGCCGTGAACGCAGGACAGCGTCCTCAGTCAGAGGGGGGATCTCTGGGTGAAGCAGGGATTCAAGCTAGATCGGACTCCGGAGAGCGAGCAGAGGGACCTTGACGGATGGGCCTCTGGTCCTCCGTGTGTCCTAAAACCTGTGTGGAGTTTCTCAGCGACGTTCTAGAACCCCTCGGAGGGGGTGCTGTTGTAACTTCCTGGGCTGCCATAAAGAATTACCACACACCGGGTGCTTTAAAACAACAGCCAGTCGCTCTCACCCAGTTCTGGAGGCTAGAGGACCAAGACGCTGGTGCGGCAGGGAGGGGCTGACCCAGGCCTCCTCTCTCCGGTCTTCTGGTGGCTCCTGGCAGTCCTCGGTGTTCGTGGCTGGTGACAGCATCCCTCCAACCTCTGCCTGCCTCTTCCCATGGCCTCTCCCTGTGTCTGCGGGTCTCTGTCTCTCCTCTTACCAGGACCACTCCCATCCACTGTGGATCCCTGGACGGCATCTGTACAGACCTTGTTTCCAAATAAGGCCCATTCATGGGGCCTGGGGGAGAGGGCTTGACCACATCTTTCTTGGAAGACACAATTCAACCCTCAACACGTGGGCGGCTTGTTCAAAATCAAATCCCTAGACACCCACACCTGCCCACCTTAGGTCTAATACATTGGATCTCTGGGGTTGGAACTCAAATCTCCAACCTCTGGTTATCACAGACACAAGTCTGGAGAGAGGCAGGGGCGACCCTGAAGGGCCTCTGGGCCGTGGGGGCGGCAGCCCTGAGGTCCCCCCATTCACCCAAGGGGCTTCCTTCTCCCCTGAGCAGCAGAAGGCGGTCTGCGCGGCCACCCACCCACCCACCCGGCCAGGCTGGGCTCGGCCTGTCTCTTCATCACACTCGGTGTCCCGTCCCACCCTCCAGTACCCTGACGCACTTGATGAATTTTTAATTGAATGCCAGACCTCTCCCTGTTGCTGGGTTAAATGCATAAACGAAACGGTCAGTGGACAAAGACCAGTCTTGTTAGAGCAGAAAGTGAATGCCCCGTTGCCTAGCGCAGCCAAAAGTGACTCTGGTCTGTGCGTTTATGTAAATCGAGTTTCTATTACTGGCCTTCGAAATGGAAACCAAGGTGGCCCAGCCTTTTCTTTCAACTTGCATTGTCGTTTCCCTCCACGAAGAGATCAAAAAGTGTCATCGCATTGAACCCCGAGCCCCCGTTTCCCCCTGTGGAGGGAGATTCAGGCTCCAAGAGCATCTGGGCAGCCAGGACCTGGCCCTTTGGCCCCGGGTTGTGCCCACAGCTGTTGGCGTCTGTGCAGCCCTGGGCAGGGCTAGAAATCTGTTCTGGAAGGTTCCTGAGGGTTGTCAAGACTGCGGTTTCTCAACCTCGACTCTCCCGACATTGGAACTGGACGGTTCCATTTTGGGGGCTGTCGTGGGCGTTGTTGGGGGTTTTAGTGACCTTCCTGGCCTCCACCTACTAGATGCCAGGAGCCCCCCCCCCACCCCACCATTCGTGGCAACCAAAAATGTCTCCAGGCACAAAGGTTCCCTGGAAGGCAAACCAAAACCGACCCGAGCCGAGAACCACTGGTCTAGAAAGAAATACGCTTCATGGTCAGAAACTTTAGGATTCCTAGGAAAGGTCTCTGAAGGAAGCACATTCTAGCAGGTTCCAGTTCTCTGCTCGGTGACTAGTTTTCTGATGGCAGCGCGGTTCCCAGAGCCGGGGTGCCCGCCCAGTGGGGCAAGGGTGATGCACGAGGCTCGTGATATTTCAGTTTCGTCAACCCTTTCCTCTACACACACACACACACACTCTCGCCCCGAGGCTGCCCTACACACTCTCCTCCAACAGGCACAGAATGCTACAGGCAGCACGGCCTCCCTCCTGCGCCCCCACTGACGGGCAGCTTTGTTCCCTCCCCACCTCTGTCTGGAAGAATTCAGTATGGGCAGCACGAGGGCCCGGTGGGAAGCTCTTAGAAATGTTTTCTGCATCAGATCAACTCCAGCATCTGCCCGCAAAACAGAGCAGCTACTCCCAAGCAGAGAGGCGGTCTTGGTGGGGGGACGCAGGTTGCCGCTGGAGAGCGGGTCTGGCCCCCATGTCCCCAGGAGCTCCGGCATCTGGTCCTGTGCCGCCGCCCCCTCCACCCCCCACCCAGTGCTGCCAGCACTTCTCCTTCAGGGGCCTCCCTGCTCTCTGGAAATCCTGCTTTCCCAAGTGGCCTTTCTCTCTGGCTCAGCTCGCCCCTGTGGATCTGAGTCCACCCTCTACCCTCTACCCTCTCCTTCTGACTGTCCCTTTAAACCACATTTTGACACCTTTGGGCACAGGGGCCTGGCCAGTTCCCCTGTATCCCAGGTTCCCCGCTGGGTCTGGCAGGAGCAGGAGGCCTCTGACACCGGAGGGCAGACAGGCATTCAGTGCAACCCAACCCAAGAGTGACTGCCTTCTCCTGGGACGGGGCCGTTCAGTCCACAAGCAATAGATTCCTGGTCTCCTGCCTGGGCAAGAAGGACTCTGATGCCTGTCCCCTGCCACTTATAATCAAACAACCTGTAGAATCTAGAAGTTGAATTCAGTGTCGGCTCTCCAGACCTGTGTCCCAAACTTCTCCATGCTTCCTACTCGTGTCCTAATTTCATTTTATTTTTGTAGGAAAAACTCTGGGCAAAAAGTAGAAACCCAGAAGCAGACTTTTATCCAGGAGGGCTTTCTTTCCTTCCTTCCTTCTTTCTTTCCGTCCTTCCTTCCCTCCTTCCTTCCCTCCTTCACTCCTTCTTTCCTTCCTTTTTAAAATTGGGGTGAAATTCACATAACACAAAATTAACCATTTTAAAGTGACGATTCAGTGACACTTAGTGCACTCACCATGTTGTGCAACCGTCATCCTATCTAGTTCCAAAACATTTCCATCACCCCAAAAGGAAAGCCCCGACCCACGAGCAGTCACTCCCCGTCTGCCCCTCCCCCAGCCCCTGCCAACAGGGCAATCTGCTTCTGTCTCGGGATTTTCCTATTCTGGACATTTCCCATGAACAGAATCAAAGATAGGTTGCCTCCTGGGTCTGACTTCTCTCACTCGACGTGATGTTTCTAAGGCTCATCCGTGCCGCAGCATGGGTGAGAACTTCGCTCCTTTTCAGGGGTGAGGACTAGGCTATGATGTGGCCAGACCCCATCCCCCTTACGCATTCATCCGTGGACGGACGCTGGCTTCTTCCGCCTTCTGGCTGTCGTGAACAGTGCTGCTGTGAGCCCGTGTGTACACGTAGCCGTTCGAGTCCCCGTTTTCAATCCTTTGGGTAGATATCTAGAAGTGGGATTTGCTAGGTCACATGATAATTTTTTAACTTTTTGAGGAACCGCAAAACCAGCATTTTCTTAAGGTGTTTGATCAATGTTGGTTTCCTTCTTCCCCCTGGGACACCTTCACCTGTCAGAAGTCACCCATGAGACCTTCATTGCCTACAAGGTCCTGGAGGTTTTCCCCAGAGGCCGCAGGGTGGTCATAACGTGCCACTCACCCCAGGCACCCCCGCCTGTCACCTACTCCCTCTGGGGGAGCCAGAGCACCGAGGTCGCCAAGAAGGTGGTGAAGACTGCAGACCCAGCCTCCTTCAGCATCAACATCACGCTCAAGTCCAGGCTAGATCTGCTATCGTACTCCTGCCAGGCGGCCTCCCCTGAGGGCTCGCACTCAGCCAGCACCAAGCTGCAGATGTACTGGGAGCTGTGGACCAGTGAGTGCACGCTGGGGGCTGGCGGGGGGTGGTGGGGGTGGGCGCAGGGTCTGGGCTAGAGGCAGGAGGTGGGGACAGGACAGGTTGCTCACCTCCAAGGCCACTCTGGGTCCCTTAGACCTGCGTCAGAACAGTGTAGCTCCTGGCTGGGCCCCAGGGCGCCATCTCCCAGCAGGGGCCCTTGGGGCAGGCTGAAGTGACCAGGGCCGGGCCCCATCATTTGAGCTCTGGCCTCGTGCTGATAAAGCAGGCACGTTCCTGTTTTATCTAGTTCAATCCTCATAGCAACTGGAGAGTGGGGTTCATGGTTCCTGGCCTATGTAAAGCCCTTGGTGATTAAGAATGTCGCCCCAGGCCAGTGGCAAAGGCTGGTTTCAAACCCCACTCTGTTCAGCTCTAAAATCTGTATTCGCCCCACTTCTTCCCCTGATCTTAATTCAGGTGTCCCTCCTGGTGGGAGGCACAGGGTGTAGTTGGTGGGGAGGAGGGGACTGGAGGGTGTTGCCCAGTCCAGTAGTGCCCCCGACCCCGCCCCTGAGAGGAGCCAGCCTGGTGTAGGGGGGCCCAGGGCCTGGAGGCTTACGGTCAAGGTTCAAGTCTCTAAGTCTCCACACTTAGCAGGCGGTGAGTCTTGGGGAAGTCAGTCAACTTCTGCCCGGCCTGGTTGCTTCATCTGCAAAACAAAAAAAAGTGATAGTTCCTAGCCAGGGAGGGCAGGAAGGATTCAGCAGAAGCTTCTAGTAGGTGGTCAGTATGCCACAAGGGGTGGTGGTTACTCATCTGTAAGTCTGTTTATAGCATTAGGCTGAAGGCCTCGGGGGTTTCTAGAATCTAGACTCTTAGAAGTGACAGTTCTTGCTCGGAAGGAACTATTCTAGTAAAAGAGCCAAGACTGAAAGAATATAAATAGGGCTGCCAGATAAATTTTGCACAGGACAGAGTTAGTCATACTAAAAAATTTTTCATTATTCACCTGAAATTCAAATTTAACTAGGCATCCTGTATGTATTTTTAGTTGGTAAGCCCAACAACCCAGAATATACCAAATGTGAAATTGTGTAGTACACACTGCAAGTAGGGTAGAAGCTCAGACAGAAGATGGAGGGAGTAATCCAGAAGGCTGCCTGGAGGAGGGAGCAATAACAGGCCTCCAAGCTCAGTAGGCATTTTGTAACAAGGGAATTTGCTGGGGAGGGGGTGTGAAAGTCACCCAGCCACGCCTATGCTAACATCTTCCACCTTCCAGAGCCCGTGTCCCAGCTGCAGGCTAACTTCACCTTGCTGGACGGAGGGTCGGGCCCCAGGGTAGAGATTTCCTGCCAGGTGTCCTCGGGCAGCCCACCCATCACCTACAGCCTGGTCGGGAAGGATGGGACCATCCACATGCAGCAGAGGCCGAACTACGGTCAGCCGGCCAAGTTCACCTTCACTCTTACCAACAAGTCCACCAGGCTCCAGTGCCAGGCTGAAAATGACATTAGTGTCCAGTTCAGCCCCTTCAAGCTGGTGCCCCCAGGTGAGAGAGCCCCTTGGTTCCCAGACGGGCCGCTGGCACTTCCGGAAAGGGCCATGGGGGTGTGGAAGAGCTCCGCCTTGCCACAGCCAAGAGCAGGGAAGGGTGCTGGGAAGGGATGCTAGCTCCGCCATCTGCCTCCCTCACAGGACAGCTGCCCCAGGGAGCCTTCGTGGTGCTGGCGAGCAGCCTCATCTCCATTGCAGCTGTCACCTGTTGGTTGCTGGGCCAGGCCTGGTGGACCAGGTAGGAACTGGATGCAGGATGTGAGGGACTGTGAGGACAGCTGGTGGCCTATATGGGCCACCACCAGGAGTCCTGCTGGAGGCAGTGGGTGGGTGGGTTTGTAGGGCAGGGCCGCCGCCAGAGCAAACAAAGAGCCATATGGCTCCTGCGTGTCTTGGAAAAGTTCATGGTGCCAAGTGCCAGCTGAGGGCTTGCACATCCCTGGTTTTATGTGACCCTGACCAACACTCCCAGGAGCCCTGGGATGGAGCCACCTGGCCTCTGGGTGGGGCGTTCACCTGTCTTCCTGATGGGTCTGAGGAGGGGCGACAGGAGTGTGTCGATGATGCCCTCCAGGGACCAGGGCAGATCACGGGCTGCTGCTCTCCGTGGCAACTACGTAGGTGGGTGACATAGGCTTCCCGGCTGGTGACAAGAGGCAGATCCAGACCTCCTGGGGTCCCCTCTCCAAGGCTCTCACTTCACTGACTTGTGAAGTGACCAGGGTCTTTGTGTCATCTGTCCTCCCTCCAGCTGTCACCTGTGCCCCGTGAACTTCTCACCTCCCGGGCCTCTAAGACACTGCCATCTCCTGGTTGCCTTCCTCCCTCCCTGGCCAGGCTTCTCAGTGGCCATTGTCTGTCCTTGGTACTCCCCTTGCTCAACTCTGGGTCCCTCTTTCCCGACTCTGTCCCTTCCAGAGGCCAGATTCGTGGGAGAGCCGTGCCACCTCTCTGAGCCTCTGTGTTCCCTCCTATAAAATGGGATATAGAGACCGGGCTCTCACTGGCCATGTGACCAGGGGCCAGTGCTTGTCCTCTTGGTGATTCAGTTCCCTGCCCCTTAGTTTAGTGGGGTGACTAACCCTTACACCCCTTCTGCTGCCCAGGGCGCTGATGCACTTGACACCATAAAACTCCCAGAGGCCTTGCGAGGGGGTGGCTGAGAGGTGTGTTTGCCTAACCTGGAATCTTAACTCCTCTGTCATCAAGGTTGTGACCAGAAGAGGCAAGCTTGACAGAGTCCCCCCGGGAGGGCCCTGGTCTTCATCCACGATGGAAGGACCCACCACTTGAATGAAGAAAAAGCCACCCGCCCTGGTTCTGATGACACGCACACAGTGTTAGGTTGAGGATTTTAGGATGGAGTGGGCTGTGATGGAAGGGGGGATCCAGAGGAAGGGGGGGAGCTCTGTGTAGTCCCTGTCCTCACCCCTAAGCTGCTCGTCACCATCCACATGGGTGTGGAGAGAAAGTGGGGTACATTGGGAAAAGTGCCGGCTGCACCAACCCACCTCCCCCACAGTTTTTCCCCTCTTCCCTGGAGTGGCAGCCCATCTCCTGGTGGCCTAGTCTCCTGCCCCCGCCTCCTCACCTGGGAGGACTCTGAGCCCTTCCCCCCCACCCCAGCACCCCTGCATTAATCCTCGCCTGCAACTAGCAAAAAGTGTCTGGAGTTCTTCCCTGCCAGTGGGCTTGTGTCCCCTAGGGAACAACCCCACCCCACCCCCACTCAGCCTTCCCTGTTCCGATGCTCTAAACCATTGGTGGGCGGGGAGAAGAACTGGATTAAACCCTGTGCTCTGACTGTCACCCTGGAAACTTCGTTTCTGTCCACACACTTGGGCATGGAAGTCAGAAGCCGTACATACTTGGGACCTGGTCCAGCCGGGGAAGATGGGGGTGGGGGGGTGGGGCGGCTCAACGCCACCCAAGGCTTAGCTCCACAGAGAAGCAAAGAGGGACAGGCCGGTCGGGGAGTGCGTCCAGGCCGTGGCCTGGGGTTTTGGATGCAATGGGGTGAGAAGACCGGGTGCTTATGAGCCTGGGTCCTGGGCAGGTGAGGCCGGGACAGGCATCCGGTGAGCTTCCCGAGAAGAAGGCGGGACGGCAGGGGCAAAGTGTAGGTGGGGCAGAGGGGCGGGCCCTCCGTGCCTCCCCCTCTTCCCGAGCACGCTGGGGCCCCTTTCTGGGAGCTGGGGGACCGGGCCGGGCCACGAGGTGGGCTAGACGGCTGTCGGCCTCCGGAACGCAGGCCCCGCCCGCTCTACTCGCCCCTGGCGGCGCGCCGCACTTTGCCCTCGGTCCCTGGGGCCGCGCTGGCCACGCCCCGGGGGCGGGGCCGGGGCGGGGAGGTGGCAGGGTCCCTGGCGGTCCGCGGCGGCGGCGGCGGCGGGGCGACGGCGACATGGAGAGCGGGGCCTACGGCGCGGCCAAGGCCGGCGGCTCCTTCGACCTGCGGCGCTTCCTGACGCAGCCGCAGGTGGTGACGCGCGTCGTGTGCCTGGTGAGCCGGGCGCGGGGCCGGGGGACCGGACTGAGGCGCGGAGCCCGGGCCGGGGACGGGGTGGCCGCGAGCCTGCGAGCGAGACAGGTGGCGGCGGCCGAGGCCGGGAGGGTGCGGGTGGCGCGCGTGGGGCCGGCGAGAGGGCCCGGGCCCCGTCGGCTCCCAGCCACGGGCCCCAGCTTCCCCCCACCGGCCGGGTCCGGACGCGGGGTGGCCCGGAGGCACCGCGGGGAGCAGGCCTGTCGCCCTGCTGGCGGTGGGAGGAGCTTGGGGCCGCTCCAGGACAGGTGGCCGGCGTGCTGGGACTCCGCGCTGGGGGAATTCTCCGGGAAGGAGCTTTCCCAAGCCACGTCGGGCACGGGGGCGGTGTGGCTCCCTGAAACAGCATTGCCCCTTCCGCTCTGGAGCAGGCCGCGGGTCGGCTTCCCCACCCAAGATCGGGAGACCCCAGGATGTACCCTTCCCTGTGAGGTAGGGGAGCCCTCCAGGACCGGGGCTGGGTGGGGTGGGGCGGGGAGGAGGGGTGGGGGAGGTCCCAGGCTCTTGGACTAGCAGCGCCCGAAGTTGGACAAGGTGTGAGTGGGCACACAGAGGGCTGGGACTGAAGTGCCCTCGTCATGCCTTCCTGGGACTGGAGCCTTCCGAGGGCCCTTAGTGGCACCCATGCCCCCTCCCTGCCCGATCGTGGGGTCTGCTCCGAGGGGCAGATGCCCCGTGTGTCGGGATGGCTGTGCCAGGAGTGGGGCCTGGCACTCGCAGCATCCCGGAGTTCCGGCTTCATCCCCAGCTGGGGGCGGGGCTTGTGACTGGCGGCCCCAGAGCCTACTGACAGGGCCTTGTTCGGGCAGGGCAGGGCAGGGGAGAGGCCCGGGCCCCTCCCACTGAGAGCCAGGTGTCCAGACAGTCCTGCGTCCTTGCATCGGCTGACATGGGGTGGCCGCCTTGACGTTTAGGGAGGAGATGAGGTGACATGAGGCTATTCCCAAGAGCCTAGAGTCGCTCCCTTGTCCCCCCAGCTAGGACCTGCAGGGTTCCAAGTGTAGAACCGTGTCCACAGGGCTTGCCAGTCAGACTAGCCTGGGGTGCCCTGTGCAGCCCAGACTCACTTACGGACAGGAAGCAGGTTGGGGTTCCCTCAAAGGGGAGAGACATGATACCACAGAGGCCAGCTGTCCTTGCAGGAAGACGGTTGGCCCAACTG
>PISX010000717.1:66459-246380 GCA_004024625.1 Mellivora capensis | reverse complement strand
CTGAGCCACCCAGGCGTCCCCCTTTTTTTTTTTTTTTTTTTTTAAAGTAGGCTCCATGTCCAGCATGGAGCCCAATGCAGGGCCCGAACTCATGACCCCAAGATCAAGATTTGAGCTGAGGGACGCCTGGGTGGCTCAGTTGGTTGGACGACTGCCTTCGGCTCAGGTCATGATCCCGGAGACCCGGGATCGAGTCCCGCATCAGGCTCCCAGCTCCACGGGGAGTCTGCTTCTCCCTCTGACCTTCTCCTCGCTCATGCTCTCTCACTGCCTCTCTCTCAAATAAATTAAAAAAAAAAAAAAAGATTTGAGCTGAGATAAGAGTTGGACCGTTACCCAACTGAGCCAAAGTCCCTTAAACAAACCAAAAACTTCCTAGTTTCTGCTATTATTGCAAAGAGCCAGAACACTGGAAAAAAGGTTACCATCATAAGTGCTCCAGTTGTCTTCAGCCCTCTATAGCCAGGCTTTCCAATGGCTGCGAGGAACTATAGGGGCTCTTCCCCCAAATCCCTCTCGATTGGCTCAGAGAAATCACTGTTCAGTTCAGGAATAAAATCTTTGTCCGTATTGACACCAGAACTACACTCTTGGTGCTTAGTCCCAGTACTGCAAAGCAATTCCTCCCTGCCTTAGAGTTCTAAAATGGTTCAAACAACTTTCTAATAAACTTTACCAGTTTCCTGTCTCTGAACCAGTTCCCGTTGGTCTAGGTCCACTGGGAGATACAAAACCTTTTCTCCTTAGTTCCTCTGCTCCTAGTCATTTATTGGGCTAAGACTTTTAAAAAAAAATTATTCATTTTAGAGAGAGAAAGATACAGAGACAAGACACGGCATGAGCAGGGGGAGAGGCAGAGGGAGGGAGATGCCCTGCTGAGCCAGAAGCCCAACCGGGGACTTGATGGCAGGACCCAGAGATCATGAGCTGAGCTGAAGGCAAATGCTTAGCCATCTGAACCACCCAGGGCCCCGGGGCAGGACTTTTTTTTTTTCTTTTTAAAAGATTTTATTTATTTATTTAACAGACAGAGACCACAAGCAGGCAGAGAGGCAGGCAGAGAGGAAGGGAAGCAGGGCCCCGCTGAGCAGAGAGCCGGATGCGGGGGCTTGATCCCAGGACCCTGGGATCATGACCTGAGCTGAAGGCAGAGGCTTTAACCCACTGAGCCACCCAGGCGCCCCAGGTCAGGACTTTTTTTAATAAATGTATCATGCTGGAATACCTTTCTCCCAAAAGAGGGAAATAATTCTAGAATTTGACAGTAGTAATCAAAATGGCCAACAAGGCAGATTAAATGACCTTTTGACATCTTTTATTTGCTCCACGTCTGGTAGCACTGTGGTTGCATCTGGCGACACTGTTTGTCCCTATTGGGACAAATCCTCTTTCTGGACAAAATCCTCAACTGATAGGTAGAATCTACAGTGTACTTCCCAAAAAGATTCAAACAGATCCCTCAACACTCTCCCCAGAATCGATGAATACCTTATAAATAAAGAAGCCCTGGAAGGCATCAAGCCTGTAACAGCAGATTACAAAGCTCAGGGCCTTATTATCCCCTGTACTAGTCCTAGTTACTACCCCTTTTGACCTGTGAGAAAACCCAATGGCCAAGGATGGAGGTTTGTCTAGGACCTCTGAACAATACACTGTTATCCCTTGGCACCCTTTTGTTCCTAACCCCCACATGCTGCTGACAACCATTCCCAATGAAAGCAAATTTTTCACTGTAACTGGAAAGCAGAGTGTATTTTTTAGTATTCCAGTTGGTAAGGACAGCCAGTATCTTTTTGTTTCTACTTGGGAAGGTTGGAAAGACACCTGGACAGTAAGGCCTCAGAGTTGCACAGAGAGTCCTAACTTTTCCCCAACCTTAAAAACGGATTTGGATGACTAAGTTTTCTGTAGGCTCTACCTTGTTATGTAGGTGATTTGCCTTTCTGCTGCCCTTCTCAAATCTCTTCTCAGTAAAATAGCATCTACCTACTAAAGCTTTCGGCCTTGGCCTTAAAGGAACACAAAGCCTACAAAGGGAAAAACTGCAATTTGCTCAAACTCAGGTTCAATACTTAGAGCACCTGATCTCAGATCAAGAACTACATTTGGATCCAGGGAGGACTCATACCATCCTGAACTTCCTCAAACCTAAAAAGAAGTGCCAATTACAAGGTTTTCTTGGACTGGCTAACTGCTGCTGAAATTGGATTTGGAAACTTCTTTTATGGCTCACTCTCTATATGCTTTACTAAACACACACACACACACACACACACACACACACACCCCAATCCTATCATGTGGAAAAATCAAGAAGACAAAACTTTTGGGACTTTAATAAAGCCCTCTGCCTTCAGAGATCCTAATTACCAACTTCCCTTTACTCTCTGTATGTGGAGGGGAAAGGAACACCCTTGAGAGTACTCATCCCAAAAAAAGGGACCATGATGGACCCATCGGGTATTGTAGCCAATAACCAGACCCTGTAGCAGGATATTCCCCTAACTTCTGAGCCATTCCAGCCACTGCACTTAATTAAGGTCCCTGAATAAAAAAATCAAGGGATTCCCCTTTAACTATCCTTGAATTTTGGCTAAGGGTAAAGCTGCAAATTTATACCAACAATCATTATATCTTTGGGGTAGTTCATAATTTTGGAATGTTAGGAAGCAGTCAAGAAGTTTCCTGGGACACCTGAATGGCTCAGATGGTTAAGCATCTGCCTTTGGCTCAGGTCATGATCTTCATGTCCTGAGATCAAGCCCCACGTCAGGCTCCTAGCTCAGTGGGGAGTCTGCTTCTCCCTCTCAGTCTTTCCCCGTGCTTGTGCTCTTTCTGTATCTCTCTCAAATGAATAAATAAGAAAATCTTAAAAAAAAAAAAGTTTCCTAATCTCCGATTTATCCCCATGATAAATTAACAACATTTCCTATATCCAATTTATTCAATACCATATTTTGGCTGGCTGCTGTTACTAAGGTTCCCAGGCATTCCAGACTCAACTCCCTGGGCACCAAACGAAACCACCTTGCTACTACTTTCAACAAAAATACTGCTTTCAAAGAAATCAATAGCCAAACCTCTGTCACGGTCCAAAGGGATGTTCCCCAAAATGATAATCTGGAAAAATTAACCAGAGATACCCAACAATTGGTCCCAGAGAGGGAAAAACAATACTTGAAAGAGAGTAATTATTGCCTTGATAAAAACAGAACTGTGGTTTGGACCAAATAACAATCTGGCCTTACCAGAAATTCTAACATTCCCACTACTTACCACTACACATGCATTAAACCATTGGTCTCCTGACAAAATGACAGCGTCACTAACTAATATTTATGGGGGATTTTTTTTTTTTTTTTAAAGAGAGAGAGAGAGCATGAGGAAAGGAGAATGGGGAAAGTCAAAGGTAGAGGGGGAGAGAGTCTTTTTTTTTTTTTTTAAAGATTTTATTTATTTATTTGACAGACAGATCACAAGTAGGCAGAAAGGCAGGCAGAGAGAGAGGAGGAAGCAGGCTCCCTGCTGAGCAGAGAGCCCGCTGCGGGGCTTGATCCCAGGACCCTGGGATCATGACCTGAGCTGAAGGCAGAGGCTTTAACCCACTGAGCCACCCAGGCGCTATGGGGGAATCATTAATAAGGGTGCAAAAAATATCTACCTCACTCATCCCACCTGTCCAAAGTGCAATGGAAATAAATCTGTTCTCAGGAATTTCACACTAGTCCCCCACCTCATGGATATAAATATATTTTAGTCATGGTTTGTATGTTTCTCACTGAACTAAAGCTTTTCCTTATAGACAGGCCACTGCTTCTTCTGTGGCTAAAATTCTGTTAGAAAGGATTATTCCTACTGGGGAACCCCTCTTGAACTTCAGAGTGATTGGGGAACCCATGTTACCAGTCAGGTGCTTTAAAAGTCTGCTGTTTGGCTGGTTTTATAACACTCATTGTACATACACCATCTTCAGTCCTCAGGGTTAGTTAAACTCACTAATGGTACTATTAAGACTTAACTGGCAAAATTTGTAGAGACTCTCGCAATACCTTGGCTGAGAGACTGTCGTTGGTCCTTCTGAATCTCAGATCCACCCACTCTGGAACTTAGACTCTCACTCTCTGAGCTAGTCACAGGATGCCCAATGCACCTGGTCCCTGCCTCCTTGACCCACAACTAATAAAAGGATATATACTTCGTATTATTAAGGCCTAATTACTTCTATTTAAAACAACCATACTTTGGTTGAGCAATCTCTTCACAGTGCACTCCTGGGAGACAGGCCTTAATCATCACACCTTGCAACCTATAGATTTCATCTATTGGAAAAGATATGTCCAGAAAGACGCCCTTTAGCCAAACTCCAAGGGACAGACTGCTGGGTTCACATGACACATCTTAAGAAAGCATCAAACACTGACTGAACCCACCCACCATCTGATGAACTAAAAGTAAAGATTTTCTAAAACTGAAGTAGATAAATTTGAAGAAACAGCTTTTTAAAGATGTCCAGGCCAGGCCTGTATACCTTTTCTCCGTTTACTTCTACTATCTCTTTTGTGGAAAGAAAATGCCCTTGTCTGCATTTTGCAAACCCTCGTGAAAGGAGGAACCTCTTCCTTTGATTATGGCCTTTTGAAAACAGCCGCATCATGATCCTGTGTCAAAAACACCTTCCACATGCTTTTTCTGAAGGGTGGGACAGTTCAGCATTCACAAGTCTCTTTGTTCATCTGGACTCTTAACTGACTCTGGCATCTTATCCAAATTCACGATCTGTGAATTTGCAACCTTATGTGCTGTATTATTGGATGACATTTGGTTCCAAACAGTTCTTTTGGGATAACAATACTGCTTTCATTTATATTTGAAGTTTTACTGTTTTTGTAAAAAGTTCATTAGCTATTAGCTTCATGTTTATGACTACACTGAATCTTCCCAAATGCACTCAGTTAATTCTTTCAGAGTGTTCTTGCAGCCTTCCCTATTTTGTCTTCATGGCTACGTTAAGCAGGGACTTCAGGAGGCATACATGGCCCCAGGTTTGCCTTTGTAGGAGTAACTTTCCTCCCCTAAGTTGGAATAAATGCCAATAAATATTTCAGTTGGCTACCTTCAGACTTAGGGTAGAACCATCATACAATCTGAAATTGTTACTACACTTCTTTTGTTTTGTGTAATTATTTTTGTACTTAGCCTGTCCAACTTTTATAAAAACGACGTAACCAATAAGGAGATGATCTCCAATGCTCATAAGCTTGATAATGTCTTGACAGATGGAAATGCCTGAGCATTCTCCCTGCCACCCCTCCTTGTTAACTTTGAATGAGACCTCAGTAGGTTTCCAATCGATAGCTTCCCTCAGACATAAGACATGGCAACCAGGAAAAGTCCTTCCTGGCTAAGGGAAGGACTAAAGGGACACAACCACTAAACATGGATACCTGACTCCCAAATCAGCAATGCTTTAGGAGAAAGATCTTAATCAAAAGGAGATGTAAAAACGAAGGGAAACCTCACTCAAGTAGAGCTGGCGGCTAAAAGGGGGACCCACACTGCTTAAAATCAATTACAGGAAGAACTGCCAATTGCAGGCCTCAAGAGAAGAATCATCAACAGAAAAGAAAGATCAATTACAGGCCCCAACAGAAGAAGATGTACACTGAATCTTCTACAAGAAACTGACCACCCTGCAATTCAGCCAAGGGGAAACCATCTTCACCCTGAACTCTTGCTTTTCTCCAATGGACTTCCACTCAAAACAGTCCCTCCTAACTACTTCCTTCTTTGTAAAATAATGTGCCTCTCCTTTATCTGCGGACTTACCTATAGTTTTGCCATAGCTTGCATGTCCCAAATTGCAATTCTGTTAATTCCTGAATAAACTCATTTTTGCTTTGCTGGTAAAGTGATTTTTTTTTTTTAAAGATGTTATTTATTTATTTGACAGACAGATCACAAGTAGGCAGAGAGGCAGGCAGAGAGAGAGGAGGAAGCAGGCTCCACACTGAGCGAAGAGCCCGATGTGGGGCTCGATCCCAGGACCCTAGGATCATGACCTGAGCCGAAGTCAGAGGCTTTAAGCCACTGAGCCACCCAGGCGCCCCGTGATTTTTATTTTTAAAGTTAACAAGAGACTTACAAAAACAGAAAACACAGCCACTCTTATAACAAACTCTGAAAAACTTAGTTATCACTCCATAAAAAAGTTAATAAACATAAGCTAATTTTATTTTTAAATGAATAAGCATTTTTAAGACTCTCAGTTTGATTTTCTAATAAGCTACGTAACCATAGCTAAAACCCACAAAAACAAAAGCTCTTTGGAGTCCTCAACCACTTTTAAAATGTTAAAGGGGTAGTGAGACTAAATATTTTGAGAATCACTGCTTAAGTTTATGCTTTGTCTCCAAAGAACGGCAAAGAGAAACCTTAACCCATTCCTAAGACTTCAGCGACTCTCATCTAATCTCACAACCTCCAGATATCAGAAAAGCATTACAATTTGGTTCCATGAGAGGTCTAAGACCTTGCACCAGTTCAGCCCCTAATTTTACCGAGGAAATCATTCTCTGAGCTTCAGTTTATTTTGTAAACCTGAAAGCAGGGGTTTGAAACACATGCTGTTCAATTCTTTCTCCAGCTCTGACATACTGCGATTTTCGTTCCCGTCTTTGTCCTGAATCTTATGTTTTATCCCGTGAGAGAATACGAAATAAAACCAGCCCCTTTCTCGCCACCTTCCGGCGAAGCCCCAGGATGCGGAATAAATATCGGAGAAAATTTCAGATGGCCACAACGACATCTGGCAATCAGATTTTGTGGCTATTAACTTATTAGCTGGCTTAGCACCCCCAGCCCGCCAGGTACCTGCCAGAGACGCCGGCACATGGAGCCGAGCGCTCCCCGCGCCGCCATCTTGCCTCCAAGGCCTCCCAGGACTGCTTCCGGGGTCACGGCGGCGCCCTCAGGCCATAGAGTTCTGCTAAAGGAGAGAGTGTAGCCTTGCGTTCCGGCACAGAAACAACCATAGAGACTTTATTCCACGCTTTTTGAGGGTGGGACTGAGAATACAGCTGGCTTTCCTAGGGTTGGCGGACTGGCGGATGCTCCGTATTGATAACATTGCATCAACCCATGTCTAGATTGTTACCAAGTTCCTTAAATGTTTCCTCTTCGAATCCTGTTTGCCTTATGTAGTTTTGTTGGAGGCAACATAATACATGCTTTGAAAAATATATGTTAATTTATTAGCAGCAGTTATTTCTGGGTAGTGGATTATCAATGGCTGATTTATTTTCCTATTTCTGTATTTTTAAAATTTTAACAAAACTTGTATTTCATTAAAAAGAAAAGTACCAGGGGTCCCTGGCTGGTTCAGTCAGTGGAGCGTGTGACTCTTGATCTCAGGGTTGTGAGTTTGAGCCCCATGTTGGGTGTAGAGATTACTTAAAAATAAATCTTAAAAAAGAAAAAGAAAGAAAGAAAAAGTACTTTACTTCATTTCAATAGCCTTGCTATGTTCTGTAATCCTATATTCCTTCCTCACACCATTTCACATTTTTGTGCCCCACCCCCTGCCATCCTGCACAACACTGTCCTACAGATCTTCTGAAATCTTCATTTCCTTATGTTACTTT
Source organism: Mellivora capensis (assembly GCA_004024625.1). Taxonomy (NCBI): domain Eukaryota; kingdom Metazoa; phylum Chordata; class Mammalia; order Carnivora; family Mustelidae; genus Mellivora; species Mellivora capensis. The sequence goes on along the minus strand of PISX010000717.1, from coordinate 238,740 downwards.
AGTATTTCAGAATTTACAATTGCTGCCATTACCCAGTACCACAAGCCAAAAAGTTTTATAACTAAAAAATGGTTATTAATGTCCACCATAATTTAGCTCCAACCCTTTTGAACTGGGGTTTGTTGTAATAGAAGTCTCTTACATTTGTGTCATCCTCTAAGCTTTATTTTTCCCAGGTGTTTTCACATATGCAATTCAGCATAATGGAAAACTCTAGACTTATAATTGGGAGATCTGGGTTTACCACTTAGCTGAATGACTGTGGGCAAGTTAATTGCCCACTCTGAGCCTCAAGTTTCTCATATATCAACTAGAGATGATAATAATCATTCCCATTTCAAATAGTTGCTATGCAGGATAAATGAAATGCTGATGTGTGAAGGTTTGGTATAATGCCCAGCACATAATGATGCAAGGTAAATATCATCCACAATTTGTAACATAAAGTTTCTTCTGGGGCACCTGGATGGTGCCGTTGGTTGAGCATCTAAATGTTGGTCTCTGCCTGGGTTGGGATCTAGGATTCATGGGGTTGAGCCCTGCATTGGACTCTGTACGTGGCCAGGTTTTGGCTGGAGATTCTCTCCCTCTATTGCGCCCCCAACCAAAATCAATCAATCAATCAATCAATCAATCAATCTTCTACCTCACCTGCATTGCAAGATTGTTGAGCGGATTAGGGATGCCTGGGTGGCTTAGTTGTTAAGCGTCTGCCTTCAGCTCAGGCCATGATCTCAGGGTCCTGGGATCGAGTCTTGCATCAGGCTCCTGTTCAATAGGGAGTCTGCCTCTCCCTCTGCCCTCTCCCCTGTTTGTATACATTCTCCCTCTCTCTCAAATAAATAAATAAAGCCTCTTAAAGAAAAAGATTGTTGAATGGATAAAAATAAAAAGATCGAGTTTATGAGAACATTTTGTACCATCTAACTAAAGTACTATGCAAATATATTCTCTCCCCTCCAAGTAGGTTATCACCCACCCTACTTGGCAGGCAAGAGAACCTAGGAAGAAGTAGCATGATTTTCCCAACATCACACAAATTGATGAGGATAGGAACAGAAACCAGTTTTGGGACCCCTCAGACTAGCCTCTTTTCACTAGAAGTCTGTCCACGTGGTGATGTGGCAGAAATGTACAGATGTTTCTACACCAGAGCGTGTAAACACCACACCTTACACCAGCACTCTACTGTCCTTGACTGCACCCAGCTTTGGCAGGCTGCCCAGCGCCCTTTTCAGAGCTAGGCTCCCTCTCTGAATTGTGACATTCAAAGTTGGCTGGTCTCTCCCAGCCAGTGGGGCTCTCCAGTAGCTCTCCAATTCTCCTGTTACTTCTGAAGTTTGCATCTGTTTCTCTTAGGGCACTTCTGCAACAGCTTTTCAGCCTGCCTCCTGCCCGCTTTGAGTAGTCTCTGGTGGTTGAGTGTTCCACAGCCACAATGATGGTGACATTCTCCCAATTTGATCCTCACAGGAAGACACAAATTTTATCCTAATTTTAGAGTGAGGTCACTGAGGCTCAGAGATGAAATGACTCCTATGAGTTAGTTACAGCTGAACCAATAACCATCTTCAAAGTCTTAGCTCTGTACCTGTCTACCATTGCAGTGGGTTGCAGTGGGTTACTCTGTGATGATGTGCAGTTCTATTTAAGTCCCTGTGGATTCGAGGGCTAGAGATCCCCACTCCCCCACCTCTCTGCAAGAGAAAGGACTTATTTTTATTTTTAAGAACCCCTAGAACTGGAAAAGTGGGTTCAAAGCAACCTTAAGGACTGGATATCCTCTCCATTTTTGAGACCAAACACGGTCTCTCTAATGGTGGGCTTTCCCTGCTTTCAAAGAGCTTCTGCTCCTCCAGAATTTTGCCTTGCACATGGCCATTGCTGGTTGCCTTTGGCTCACTGTGTTTCTCCATTCATACCCTCAAATCTGGAGATTTGATTTGGTCCCTGCATTTTCCTGGGCCAAACCATATTGTGTGTCACCAAGCAGCCTATGGGCCCAATAGCATGGGGTCAGGTGCCAGCCCAGGTCCAGTTAACTGGGGGCGAAGGGAAGAGTCACTGTGAGAAGTTTTGCCAGCCGTGGGGCCATAGAGGGGGTTCTCTGCCATGGTGTGTAGGCAAGGACAGCGCTCTCCAGCTTGACCCAGCCATCATTGGCTTCTTCCCACTACCTAAACTTCCAAATGTCTGACTTACTGTAAGATGAGTAGGAGGCCAAATGATTCTATGCAGTTGAGGCAAGTACACCTTGCTTTATACTCAGGAAGAACAAAAGTATATGAGTCATATATTTCTACCTTATATTTTGATTGCACCAGCGGTTCTGTTTTAAAAGACAGCCCTTTTCCCTTGATTGTGATGGTTTCACAGTATATACTTATCTTCAAAGTTACAGCTCATCAAGTTGTATATGTTAAATATGTATAGCTTTTTGTATGTCAAGCACATCTCAAGGAATTTTAACAATGCCAATTATCGCTAAAAATGAAGTTACACAAGCAGAGGAAGTAATGACCTAAAACAGTCCAAAGCAAGCACCAGTGTGGTAAGGTTATGTGTGCTGGAGTGCAAGACAAGCAGGGATGGCTTCTCTGGCCTTTACAACTTACCTTGGGGCAGGGGTGGGGTGGGGAGGGCAGCCCTTTTCAAAGATTATCTTTTTTTTTTTTTTTAAGATTTTATTTATTTATTTGACAGACAGAGATCACAAGTAGGCAGAGAGAGAGAGAGAGAGAGGAGGAAGCAGGCTCTCTGCTGAGCAGAGAGCCCGATGTGGGGCTCGATCCCAGGACCCCGGGATCCTGACCTGAGCCAAAGGCAGAGGCTTTAACCCATTGAGCCACCCAGGCGCCCCAAAGATTATCTCTCTTATATAAAGGAAATAATCAGCACCTTTTCCTCTCTCTTTTAAAAAATATTTTATTTATTTATTTATTTATCTGATAGACACAGTGAGAGAGGGAACATAAGCAGGGGCAGTGGGAGAGGAAGAAGCAGATTTCCTGCTGAACAGGGAGCCTGATGTATGGCTCGATCCCAGGACCCTGGCATCATGACCTGAGCCAAAGGCAGACACACACTTAATGACTGAGCCACCCAGGCGCCCCACTTTGGCTCTTTTATACAGGGATGTCTGTGATCCAAAGATCATCTATGGTTCACTTAGGAACATATTCAATTTCTTAACATGTATTCTTAAACGTGTTTTGCTTGTGTCAACATTGAAACTCATCCTCATTCCTAGAGCACACCTCAGCTGGCTGGCTGTGGTTGAGGGAGGTAGACTGGGAGTCTATGAATTTCAAAAGGCTTTATTTACACACACACATACACACACACTCACACACGCATACCTGGAAGAGTAGAGGAAATTAATAAATTTATTATATTGCTATTATGAATACTAATATTAATATCATTTATTTATATTAGTATTATTACTAATTAATCAATTTAACAAATTGTTGCTGAGCACCCGATACACATTGCTGGGGGAGGCAATGGTGGTAACGGGGTTCAGATTATTAATAAAACATGACCTTTGCTCTTCCCAGTGGTGAAATTAGATCAAGTCCCAGACCTCTGTATGTTCTTTCTAAGTATTAAATAGGCAGGAAGGAATGTTGGTCATCTTCACACACTCTCTTCCCACATGTATAATACAGTGTGGAATAGTGTTTTCTGGGGCTCCTGGGTAGATCAGTGGGTTAAAGCCTCTGCCTTTGGCTCAGGTCATGATCTCAGGGTTGTTGGGATCGAACCCCGCATCGGGCTCTCTGCTCAGCAGGGAGCCTGCATCCCCCCTCTCTCTCTCTGCCTGCCTCTCTGCCTACTTGTGATCTCTGTCTGTCAAATACATAAATAAAATCTTAAAAAAAAAAAGAATTGTGTTTCCCACACGGGTATCATGAGTACTGAATGAATAAATAGGAAAACGCCTTCAGATCAGACACGTGAACCTCTGCAAGCAAAGTTTAAATTTACAACACTGGCCACGTACATTCTGCTTCTAGAGGAATTGCTATTTTATTTATACAGAACTGTCTAAAACTGATAGCTAAATATTAAAGTAACCCCCCCCCCAGAACCTAGTTCAAAAGGCTTGAATGGGTATGCCCCACTTAGAGCAAATTAAAAAAAAAAAATTTGTTTAGTGGGGTGCCTGGGTGACACCTCAAGTTTGTTTTTAATCGTTAAAAAGTAAGCACACTCCAGAATTTGGAAATCCAGACTAGCAAAGCTTAATATACCAGGGTGGCCGGGGAACTTGGTGGTGATTTCACCATGAGTGACCCGCGTGTGATACTGAGCTCCCATAAGCTATAGGCCGGGCAGTTTGGTGTAGAGACTACTGACCCGGCAAGGGGCTCATCCTCTCTTTGTAGCAGAAATGTTATGTCCTTGTCTCCAGGAAGTGTTGGGTAGAAGGTGCTTCAATGAGCCACTAAGTGACATCGGCAGACCCCTGAATCGGTCTACAGAAACCAACTAGTAGGTAAATTAGCACTTATCCAGCATTGAGAAGTGGCTAGAAAGAAGGAATGTTTAAGCCAAATGAAACTCAAAAAGATAACATTTTATTTTCAGAGCAGCTGATGCAGTATTGAATCAGATTTTCACATATAAATAGGACAGTGTCTATTTGGTTACATCTCTGTTTGATGAATGCCTAGCTATAGGAACTGTAATAAATTTCTGAGAAGGCTAATGCCTGGAATCTTTTAAGTAAAATTCTTCTGGCTCTTTTTCTGAAAAAAGGATTATGAGAACTTAAAAAAAATGCTTTTCACTCAGGAGGAGAACCAATCTAGAATGCCTCATTTTAGTTTTGAAGGAATGCACCTTTTTAGGACAAGTCTATAAAACATCTTTATTTGTTTGTTACATATGATGTTTAAATATAACTTTTGCTTTCAAGCTTCAAACTTTTTTTTTTTTTAAACCCCTGGTAAAATAAGACTTTTGGTTCACCTTAACAAAAACTGCCTAGGAAGAAACATTTTTAGCAAAATGTATTATAAAATTCACTAGAAAATACTGTCCTCTTTTTGCCAAAATGTTACATAAAATCCTTATTAAAAATACACACGTTACAAAAGAAAAAATTATGAAGATGCTAATACATAGTGCTTTGGATACGGACCAAGGGACCTGCATTCCGGGAAAAATACAGTTAAGTACACTAAATATTATGATGTCAACTTATAATAGTGCAAACCTGAATAAATTACATCCTGAAATGAGAAGGCATGCAAGTCATTTGCTGAGAATAGAACATAACGAAGCCAGAACAGGAAGCAATCACAACACTATTTAAAAATGTTTTCATTTTTATTACATTAATTTTTTTCAAAAATACTTTTCTTTACAATAGAACTCCTAGAAAATATTTACAACCTTCCTCTAATAAAATATAACAGCAGTTAAATATATTTGAAAATAAGATGGGTTTTTCCATAAAATATATCTGTTAACTTTTTATATACAAGCTTTCTCAAAGAGGTCTAAATTCACTAATGAAAAACCATCTGATAGTAAACAGTAACGGTGTTGAAGACATTAATCTTTAGGAAGAGACGTTCTTTGGGGTGGGGAGGGGGAGGGAAGCAAAAACACAACACATACATGCAGGCAGAATCATTTCAGAAGGAAAATAAGTGCAATATTTTACCGTGAAGTCAATTCTTTAAGTTGATATTGTCAAGAAATACTACTTCAGGAATTTGAACTGTCTCGTTAAGGAGGAGTTCTTTGGTTATTTCAAGTCAAAGATGCTTACATTATACTGCATGAAAAATCAAAATTAAATTGTGCATTACATTTTTTGCCTTGGCAACTCAGTTTATTTTTAATGTTTAAAATTGGAACGGCTGGGCAAGTCTCCAAACACAACAAGGGCATTTGCTTTATAAACATGTTTCTGGGTGTTTGCTCCTTTGATAGATAAGCTTTCATAGATCCGATAGCAGAACCATTCCAGAATCACTCTCAGAGGCCGGCACATGCCTCGGGAAGCAGTCACCGGGACAGCCGCAATCAGCTGATCTTACGGAATGGTTCTGGAACACTTCTGCCACAAAGTTGATGCACACGGCCTGAGCAGTTTTAACTCGAAATAGAAGAGAGAATAACCTGTCTAGAATGGCAGCAAATAAAACCTTTCTTTTTGTCTCTAGGAAAGGATGAATGAAACCTCCAAGGCCTTTTTTTCTGAAAACGCAAAGACAGAAATGAAAAGAACCTTTACATTTGTCTTCTGACCGTGGCTTTCCTGAGATTCAGAGAACACTGCCTAGGCGGGGCCGCGAGGGAAAGCGAGCGTGTGCAAAAATGCTTCCGCTGGAGTCAAACTTAAAAGATGTTCAGGTCCTGTCCTCATGTTCGGTTGACCTTCTAATGTCAAGCTATTAACTAATGTGCCAGCGGAGTTGTCTGGGACAGGCCACACCTACACAAGCTCGGGGAGCCAGCCTCCCTGGGGTGGGGCAAGGCCTGAAAGCCCTCCTTCCAGAAGTCGGGCAGCATTAACACTCCAGGGGAGGACGCTAGGGGCAGCCCTCTCTGCTGGGTTGCTTCCCAGTCTGAAGACTCGTGCTTATTTGCCCTATCCGGGGAGGGGGCAGTCTGACTCAGCTCAAAAGCCTGAGTTAAATGCCATTTTTGAAGGATTACAGGCTTATTATCTTCAAGTACAAACAGCAACCCTGCTAAGGAGACAGGAGGAAGCAGAGTTCTGTAGCTTGGAGAATTCTAGAAGTGCTTTGGTTAATGACTTGAATGGATACATTCCTTGTTTGAACACAAATATTGGTGGCTAAAGTGGTATCTGAAACCATTATTGTTGGCCTTTAATGCTATTTCACTTGTATTTGCTGTTAAATCGGTTAGGAAACAGTCCAGCAAAGGTGAATGACAGCAGAATCCCAGCGAATGAGGTTTCACAGTACTTCCAAGGGACACAAAGTAATTCCAGAACTCCATGGACCATTAAACAGTGTTGCAAAAAAAAAAATGGGCTCTTCCAGTCGAGTTTTTGGGCAAAAGAACACTTCTCAGTATTCCAGAACGTGTGACCCTCAACCACTTTCCCTAAACAGCCCTGGCAACTTCATGGTTGGGGTTGTTTTCCTCTAGACAGCTCAAACCGAGACATGGCTCTGCTAAACCACGAATCGGAACCAACCAGTTCCCAGGGGAGCACGGGAGAGGATGTACTTGCTCTAGGGACCAGGTCTTCAGTAAAGCCTGGCCTTGGAGGGAAAGCCTGAAATTGTACAGTACTCCTGGAAACAGGCCTACGGGGATAGCCGAGGCAGGGAGAAAACTTATTTTCACATTTGGCCAACTTTCCAAATGGTGTATGTGCTAGAGGAAAGCCGTGTAAGAGGAGGGCTTGCTTTGCTCACTGGAAAGTTACCCCTTAGCACAGAATCTCCTGCTAGAGACTCCGGGTTCGCTGCAAACTCCAGAATGAGGTCAGAACAGAACAAAAATAACTCTTAGTGGGAAAGGATGGCCCAAGGCCCCAACGTGAAGAGGGGAGCCTGCTTCACACACGCACACGCATCCACACGCTCACGGCAAGCTTTGGGATCAAAGGCAGCAAGGATGGTTGACACCTGAAAGCAAAAGAACATTGAAGGTCAGGTTTATTCCCTGCCAGGAATGAGTTCATGGGAATGCAGCCCAGATGAAACACCTCTTAAATAGAGTTGTGCCAATTATTTATTCCCTCCAACCTCCCACAGAAACATTGATTTTTTTAAATAAAAGGAAAAGAAACTGAAAAAAAATTTTTTTTTTCCTAAACCTGAATGAAACGACCACTTCTTTAAACAGGTAGTTTAAAATGGTTACAAAACGAGCAGGGAGTCCAGGTTTCCTGATTAACGAAGACGGAGGCCGTGGGTGTTGGCTGTCTCTGCGTGACAAGTGGGCCTTTATAGTTCGGCATCACCCTGAAGTAAAACCGAATCTTGGTCGTCCAAGAGGAGATCCGTGTCCACGACCTCCGCCTCTTCCATGACGCCTCCCAACTGCTGGACCACATCACCATCGAGGATGTCCACGTCCTTGATGGGTTTGATCAGGCTCAGCTGGTCCAGGGGCAGCAGCCCCGGCGCCCCCGCGGGCCCCGTAGTCCTCTCGATGGTGGCAGCCATTTCGGCGGCAAAAGCTGCCTTCTGAGCCTTTTGCCTCTGCTGTTCCTCCTGCTGCCTGTGTGTTTTCATGTGCGCATTTCGGCTTTTGATCTTGAAGAAGACTCTAAAAATGAAGAAAAAGCAGCATGTGAAATTTAGGGGATCTGAGTGCTTGGAAATCTGGATGCCCTACAGGGAATAGGTGCTTCGTGGTCTAACATCTGGTTTGGGTGGCATGGAGAGAGTCCCTGGGTCACTTAGGACCTCCTGCCCCTGTTGCTTCTCCTCTCCAAGCATTACAAGGGAAAGGAGATGGGCACGGGAGCACATGTACAGTGTGTTAGGCTTCCTCCTTGGGACAATGGAGGATGGATTCTCAAAGGTCTTCCCGTCCATCTGTGGTCTGCAGCATGTGCCTTTCTCCCCCTTTACCCTTCCCCACCCCCATCTCCTCATCACAACCGGAGAATACCTCAGTCATGCTGCTGAGCTCTCATAGTTCCCATGATAAAGCCCATCATCTGCCTTTGGCTTCTGTCCCTGTTCCTCCATAGTCAAGTTTCTGGAAGGCTCTGCCCGATCCTTCACACTCGGTATCTTCCTCTCTCCTTCACCCTCCCCAACTGGATTCTTGTCCCCTCCACTGCAGCCCTAACCCTCTTCTCAAGGTCACTACTCTGTGTGGCCAAATCCAATGCTCCGCCCCCCCCCCAATTCCATCTTCATTGTACTTGACTTCTGAGCTACACCCACCACTCCTTTTCACCTAAGGCCCCTTCTTGTTGGCCACCATGTTGTCATAATTTCCTCCTTTTAGCTTTAGAAGGAAATAGTAGTTCTCAGCTGCGGGTGATTCTGCCTTCCCAGGGACACCTGGCGATGTGTGGAGTTATTTTTGACTGTCACAACTTGAGGGGAGGATGGTTATTTCTTGCATCCAGTAGGCAGAGGTCAGGGTGGTCTCCATAACCCATCGTGTGGAGGGTGGTCCCTTCTTCCCCAAACAAGGGCTGATCAGACCCAAATGTCACTGCTGAGGTTGAGAAACTTCGAGACAAGGGGCCTGCAAACTATAGTCAGTGGACCAAATCCAACCCACTGAATTTTCATAAAGTTTTATTGGAACCCAGCCATGTCTATTTGTTTATGGACCGTATGGGCCACAAGGCCTGAAATGTTTCTCTCCGAACCTTTTTCAGAAACCGTTTGCCCAGATGTGAGGCTGCCTCTTTTGGGAGAGGGGGGTGGCACAGATACCCTGCATTCATTCCTGAGCTCATAAAGGGAAATGGAAAAAAAAAAAAAACCTCTCTGATTTCTAAGACAAGCAGAGCTGATGAATCACGATTGCACGTATTGAAACCGTTTCATGTAATGAACATAATTTCAGCAGCTAAAACAGGCATTCTGCAAACATTTGCCTGTTATTCCTACTCCGGAAAACCATAGAAAATATTTCTATTTTCCACAAAATCTTAACTGGAGTTATGGTATTAAAAGGTCCCAAGCAACATCAAAACAAGACAAGAAAAACACTTAATGGGTGTCACTGAGAGACAGCCAACGAGCTCAAGATGCTAATTCTGGTTTGTTAAAATGTTCTTTGTCTCCACCTGCTGGAACAAGGAGTTGTAGCCTGTGTGTCCCAAAGTGAGCAGAGGGAGGTGTTGGCTCCTCTCAGGGGACAGGTGGGAGATAGAGCGAGTCAGTCCGAAGATGGTTCCTTATTTCAAGTCCAGAAGCCTAATGATCCATCTGGGGGCTCACGTCTCCGTGGTAAGATGAAGGGAGGGATACCTTGTCCTGGCTCTGAGGGGTATGAGAACACAGGGGAGCTGCACTAAAGGCATCTCCCCCATCGCTGTGCTTCACAGAGAAAAGACTGCTGCTAATTCCATCTCATCTTGGTGAGAGCCACGAGACGGAGTTAGGTTCACTCAGAGGCTGAGAGCGCTGGCCTGGGTCAGGCTGTGCGTAGCCTGAATCCCGACTCAGATGTGCACTGTGACCAACACCTTACTCTGTGCCACATTTTCTCGGCTTGTCAAAAAGTGCCTACTAAAAGGGCCTACCCTGGGGCGCCTGGGTGGCTCAGTGGGTTAAAGCCTGCCTTCGGCTTGGGTCATGATGCCAGGGTCCTGGAATCGAGCCCCATGTCAGGCTCTCTGCTCGGCGGGGAGCCTGCTTCCCTTCCTCTCCCTCTGCCTGCCTCTCTGCCTACTTGTGATCTCTCTCTGTCAAATAAATAAATAAATAAATAAATAAATAAATAAAAACTTAAAAAAAATAAAAGGGCCTACCCTGTGGCACTAAAGATTAAATTAATCAATACCTGTATGAATCCGTTAGAACTGTGCCAGCAAATGGTACCCTACAAATGGCAGGTACTAGTTAGTTGTCGGAAATAGCCTAATGAGTATCATAGGCAGAGGTCCTAGTGGGCCTCGCTCCTACAACTAGGGACGCTCAAGGAAGTCACTCACGACAACCCCTCCAGGTCAGGCGGGCTCACTGAGATGTGGAGTTCTACCCTGGATGGTGTGGGAGGGAAGGCTGTGCGTCTTACCATCTGTGATCTTTTCCACCTAAAATAAACAGACCGATAAGCTGGAGCAGTGGTCAGGGTCCTGGGGCTCTGCACTTTGACAGAGACGGGCCCAAATCTCAGCTCTGCTCTCAAGGGGGGGGTGTGACCAGAGGCAAGTTATTTTACATGATTTTCAATCTTTATTTGTGTAATAAGGATAAAAACAGTCTCTGTACCACATGGAGTTTCTGTGTGAATGAGCTCCTGCACATAAGGCAGTTCCCAAAGTGAGTGCTCAGCAAGTGTTAGATGTTACTAGTACTGCCTGCTGTCGGTTTTCCTCTCTGAGGGTCTTCAGTTACACTTAAAAGGGCAGGCATGACAAACAGGCTTTGTCTCCTGAGTCATCCTGATCAACTGGTTGTGCCTGCTTCAAGTGTTCAGGTGGAAAAGATCTGAGGTCCTGCCTTAAGATGACAGCGAGGAGTGCAGCAATCGGTTAGTGATGTCTGCCCCAGACACAGGAAGGAGCCTGCAGTGAGAGGATACTTCCTGATAGAGGTTTCAGAGCCATTCTCAAATCACTTGGAAGGAATGCAATATATGCTTTGGGTGTGAAGGGATGGGGTGGGAATCAGAGTCCCACCCACCGTTTCTGAAAAAGAGGGAAGTTTTTGTTACCAGAGGTTTGCCCTGAAGTCGTCCGTCCTTATTAGGCATGAGGATATCAGAATGACCATATTCTGAGTCAGAGACAAGGTCCACCCACCCTGAGGCTCTGTGCAGACCGCAAGGATGATACAAGGGAGTATTTGGAAACACTGGGTTCTTTTTCTAGCTGAAGAAACCTCAGACCATCTTGGCCAGGCCTCCATAGAGCACTTATTCATCACAGACTCAGATTTGGTCCCCGGTCCAACTGCACGTACTTGCCACACTCCTTGCAGGGGAAGATGGTGGTGGGGTCTGTCTCGCCGCTGGTGGTGCTGTGAGAGGGGGAGCTCTTCACTGAGCAGTACCCGCTCTGGGCACTGCCTGGCTTCTGCTTCCCAGAGGGGATGGCCCCCCGGGCTTTGGTCACCTGGTTGGTGCCACCGTGGATGCGGGCGTGCCCGTTCAGTGCCTGTCGGGAGCTGAACACCTGGGGAAGAAAGGGAGTGACATGACATCTACAGTCCTGAAAAGGAAATTAGGGTTATTAGTTACTCAATGGTGAAACACGTGATACTTGAAACAGTGTTTAATGACGGGGTGCGGGGGTTTATGTAAGCAAACTTTGGACGTGGGCATGAAAAGGTCAAGGTCAAATACTACCACCACTAACATTGCGCCCATAAAAAAAAACCGCATCGTTGTTACAACTGGAAGACAAGAAGCACTGTGGCCGAGTCTGAAGGACAAAGCTGCCATCTAGCAGTCAGGGGCCTGGGGGGTGAGATCCAGCACCTCTGTGTCATAGGGAGAGCTGCTGGGCCATTTCCCCTCTGTACACCCGATTTTTTTTTTTTTTCCCATCTGTAAGATGAGGGAGTTGACCAGCTTCCAAACTTTTTTTTTTTAAGTTGGAAATTACCCCCCTCTCCTCCCCTCCCTTTTTCTCCTTCCCTTTCTTTTCTTTCTTTTACTTTAAGAAAAACAAAACAAAACAAATCAGGTCTTGTGCAAAAGCTCAAAGTTAAAAGCAGAGGTGTTCTGGCTGAAATAGAGCCAGCACCCCGGGAAGTGGGCCTATTTGCTCAGCTCTATCTCCCTACCACGGAAAGCCCCAGCAACCCAAGAAACACAGGTGGAAAGACACTGATTAGCAGCTCTGATAAATTCTGTATATTACATCCAAGCCTTAATCAGTGACCAATTGTTGAAGCAATGTTTCAGACTTCCAGATTTTACTGTGGGATGATAAAAAGGGGCAGGACCTGGACAGTCTTTTGAAACTTGCCATAAAGCAGTCTCTCCCAACCTCAGTATGACTGACATTTGGGACCAGATAGTTTTTGTTGGAGTGGGGCCGTGTTAAGTAGGAATTTTAGCAGCATCCTGGTCTCTACCCTGGAGAAGCCAACAGCACCTCTCCAGATGTGACATAAATGTCTCTGGACATTGCCAAATGCTCTTGGGGAACAAAATCATTCCTAGTCGAGCACCACTACTATAAAGAGATGCAATCCGCTTCCCTGAATTTAAAGAGCCCCGACTTCCAGCTTGTTAAACCCATCAGCTATCAGGCCTACCCACGGAGCTGTAGGAGGTTTGCTCTGTGTGAAATTCATGAGTTCTGTTTATGGTCTTACCGGGGGGAAAAAATAAATCTACGGCTGATTTAGCAACCCAAACCTCCAGACTTAGGCAAGGAATAAAAGTAACATGTTTTCTCCCTGTGAATTTTAAAAATCATTAAAAAATATCCAGCTTGCTGAGCATTTCTGATTGGCAAAAGTGAAAGATGACTTCCCACTCAGTCAAGAATTTACTGTACACCAAACTATGAGCCGATGAAAACAGTGAATTTCTAAACTAATTCACCCAGAAATACTGGCATTGAAAGTCACATCTTAACCGTCCCTGAACGGAAGAGCTCTATACAAAATGGAAATGATGTGGTGATGCTTCCAGGTCATTAAACATCAAAGACAGAAACAAGCTAGCAATTTCTTATGTTCTCTTCAAAGCTAATGCCAGATGTACGTATCTTTTTTTTCTTACTTTTCCAGTTTTTTTCTCGAACGTAAATCAAGTGAATTTCTGTGTTAGTATCTAAATACTTCAAAGACTATTGCTTTCTCCATCTAAATGTCAGAATCATCAAGCAGCATTCAATACACTCTAGAAAACAGTATTGTCCTGCATAATATACAAGCAAAGATGAGCACCAGCTTGGAAAATACAGGGGTTCTCATGAAAGAGTTAACATTCTCATTTTTTTGAGGAATACCTCTAGAACTTACCTGTACAGGTGTGCCTGGCTTTAAGAAATCTGACTCAGGAAAAGTTCAACAATGCAGGCTAGTGGGGGACTGGTGAGGGACTGAAAGTCTAAAGTTAACATCTTAAAAAAAAATATATCCTTTAAGGTACACTGGGGCCCTTAGACCGGACCAGTATAGATTGCATAAGGCCTTCCTTAGTGCTAAAAATGATCGAATGGTGAATTTGTTTTATTTTAGCTAAACGGTATTTCCAATGTACCTGAAAAGTACTATGTTAATTGTACAGACTCACGTTCAGCCCGTTTACATGATTAAATTGCTTAGTAAAAATTTTCTTGGTTCTTCGCAAAGCACACAAAGGTAAACTTCAGCTAAATCATTGTAGTGACTTTCTCAAATTTCAAATTACTGACATTGGAATGAGTAACACTTAATGGAATCATGAAACGCAAAACCTTCTGGATAGGTGAGATGACCAGGAATGGGGACAAGTGTTACGAGAGGGCAAGCCTTCTCCGTGGGCTCCCCCAAGGCATTTCAGTATGTGCCAAGGGGGCAGGACCTAGTGTCACATGGCCCTGAGGGGTGGAGGGGCACCAAGAAACATGGCGTGTAAGTTCTAGAGGCCAAGGCTCACCGCTGAAACCATGCTCTGAGGAGCTCGGATCATAAGCTTCCTGAGGGCAGGGACCTTCTCTGGGGCCCCAGAGCGCCCCAGCGCTCATCTGCTGGCTCACCAACATCTGCTGGCTGAGTGAATAAGAAAATGGAAACACAGGAAAAAAACACCAATGCAACGTGAAATCCCCTCCGTGAAACTTTCCTTACTAAAAGTGCAGCCTTTCTAAAGTGCTCTGTCCTTAAAGCCAGGCACAGCCCACTGCCCTCCTAGCCCCAGCTTCCCGGAGGACACAGCGACACTTACAGCCCCGCAGTTGGGCATCTCACAGATGAAGGAGCCGGATGGCTGGCCGAGGGCCTGCAGGGGCGGCCCCTCCGCAGGAGCCAGCGCGGGGCCTGGCGGTGGCTCGGGAGACTTGGGCACCTCAGTCTCCTCTTCTCTTGTGGATTTCCTATCTTCTTCTGGGTCCTCCTCCTCCTCCTCTAACTCCTCTTCTTCTTCACTCGTCTGGTGGTGAGACAACAGAAGCAAAAGAGGGGACATCCCCAAGTGGCATTTTTAGTGATAAACAGGCCACCAGCCAGAAGAGGAGAAAGGGACTGAACACAGGGGGTTCTTTCTGCCTAAGGAACAGCGGCAGATGGTCTCTACCAGCCCCATCATTGGGTGCTTGAGGCTTTGAGGTCGAAGAAGTCCCCCTGCCTCACTTTGGGGCCCCCTCACCGCTTAGGTAAAAATATGCAAAGGCAGAGAAGAGAGATTTCTGTATGTAGAGTTTCTCTCCCTTGCTCAAGACCAGCAGACTTTGAATTGGATTAAAGCTCACTCGGGAGCAGCTCTGTCTCCCCAGAGCAGTGAGGAAGGCTTTTAAACAGCCACGATACTGCGGAAACCCCCCTGGAGAGACTAAAGACCCATATAGTGATTTGTTTCCAGACCTTACGATACATTTCCGGACAAGACGACCCACATGTCTGATCTGATCTATGGCCTGTGGAAAGCATGGGACCCACGGTGCTCTGACCAGTTCCTATTTGCTCTTGTCAAAATAGAATCCAAGAATGAACGTCAACAGCTTTGTAGAGAGGAAAGGGGAAGGGATAACCTCCCAGCCCCCACTTTTTTTTTTTTTTGGACTGTGTCATCATGGGCTTGGAGAAATGCCTACCAGAGGTATTCTATCAAAAAGAACATGAAAAATATTAGTAGCCTCGCTGCTACTGTGTCCCTTCCCCCTACTTCAGAACAACCAGGTGGAGAACACAGTAGAAAGTCCTGCCTTCCCCAGAGTTCACAAGATGGTAAGTCACTGGAGCAACTGACGTCCTACTGGGGCAGAGGTGGGGTGAAGGGCAGGGATGCAGGAGGCCTTCATTCTATTTGTTCAACTACCTTACTCTGTTTCCTCCGTCCTCCCGGAGGGATGCTGGCTCCTCCAGTCTGTGGAAAAGGATGGAGGCTCGGAGAGGGAGTCCTACATATGTCAATTTCATTCCAGCTTCTGTTTCACAGCACTTTACCATTTACAAAGCATTTTTATGTTTGCAGTCTCACCCAGAAGCTGGAAACATCTTCCCATTTTACAGATGAAGAAATAAAAGGCATGTCCTGTTGCCTCCACCCTGACAGGTCAGCTGTGTCTGCCAGGCTCTGCTTAAAGCACGTGGGCTCCAGTCTGATTTATCCCAGAGAGTGATGGAACTCTGGGGGAACCTACGATTCTTAGAACCCAGAAGCAAAAATTCCTGAAAAGGATGAAGATTTAGATTCTAAGAGTACTAGAGCAGTCCCCTGGGATCCAGAAACCACAAGCTTTCTCTCTCCAGTTTGGACTGGGGGCAGGAGAGAAAGACATGCTAGTACATATGGGGCATTTAACATTCCAACGTTGTCCCTCTGCTGTCTGCATTTAATACTATATGCGTATTCGAGAGGATGTAGTGATAGGGTATACTTAAGAAATAGCTTTGGGGTGCCTGGGTGGCTCAGTTAGTTAAGCGACTGCCTTTGGCTCAGGTCATGATCCTGGAGTCCCCAGATCGAGTCCCACATAGGGCTTCCTGCTCAGCAGGGAGTCTGCTTCTCCCTCTGACCCTTCACTTCCCGTGCTCTCTCTCCCTCTCATTCTCTCTCTCAGATAAATAAATAAAATCTTAAAAAAAGAGAAAGAAATAGCTTCAGTTTCCAGTGGGTTCATTACAATAAACCAGTAATGGTTACATTTGCTAAAAGACTTCAGTGAGCACAGACGTAGGCCTACTTCATTTTGCAGAGCGATTTCTGATATATGAGTCGTAGGTCTCATAATTATGAGTATAGAACACACGGGTTGATTTTCCTTAAATGGTCTGATTCCCATGTGAATCCAACATCTTTGAACCTCAAAGGGTTTCAGGTAAAACCATGTTATGTCAAACTCCAATGGTTCACTCCAGACCTTTCTAGAACTGGAACTCTGTGGACTCAATATTGCTTTATTAAGCATGCCATGGTCTACACCTTGGCCCTTAGATTACATGGTAACTTTTAATGACAATGGCATTTGTTTTACAGTCCTTGCTATAATTACAATTTTCTCACAATACCATTTTTTTGGGCTCAAAAACTCTTAGAAAGAGAAAGAGATCTTAGAAAGATTCCATATAGCCACAAATTTACAGATTAAATTACACTGTACTGTGATTATATATGTCTCTGGAATTTAGATAGGTTTTATTTCAACTGGCAATCTATACATGTTCACAAAATGATTTATCACCAAGCCATATGGCTTACCAAAGTGACTAAGAGATACTAAGATAGGAGGACAAGAATCCTAACATGGACAACTTTGTATCAACAAGTTGGCCATTTCACGATGTATTGTGAAATGAAACACTGAATAATATTCCCAAATTGGTAGCAGGTGGGCAAATACAGGATGGGGGAGGTGGTGATGTATTTAACACGGTGGTGCTTAAAACCTCGGGAATCTGCAGTAAGAGTTCCTTGAGGAGGATGATACTCTTATTTCTCAGGCATGCAAATGGAATTCGCATGATGAGACATTTGTTAAGTGAAAATACAAATGCTCAACAGCCCAAATTTACTCAGAGACATAAATCTGAGTGTCACAGTTCTTATGATGATGGTGATGATGGGATGAAAACATGTTGGATGCCTGCTAGGAATTAGGCATCACACACACACACACACGTATGCACACGTACATATACACAAAATTTCTGGTGCATACGATAATCCCATACAAATTTTTCTTTTTTAAACAAATGAGGAAATTGGCCAGAGAACGACTTTCCTCAAGGTCACATAGCTGGTAAAAAAGTTGAACTGAGGGGCGCCTGGGTGGCTCAGTGGGTTAAAGCCTCTGCCTTCAGCTTGGGTCGTGGTCCCAGGGTCCTGGGATCCAGCCCCACATCGGGCTCTCTGCTCAGCAGGGAGCCTGCTTCCTCCTCTCTCTCTCTGCCTGCCTCTCTGCCTACATGTAATCTCTGTCTGTCAAACAAATAAATAAAATCTTTAAAAAAAAAAAAAGTTGAACTGAGATTGAAACCTCAACTATCTGATTTCAAAATCTAGCCTTCTTCATTTATTGTCCCTGCACCCGATGTCCACAGGGGAACGTGTTCATCTGCACAGTTTAGATTTTCAGCCCAAAGAGATCCTAAACCCCTCAAAACCACTGCAAACAGCTGCCTGTAAATGTCGAAGGGCAGCAGGGGCGTTCCCAAGCTCCCCAGCAGTGGACCAGGTGGTAGAAACTTAGGTGCTTAGACCATGGGTGAGCATTGCCCTTGGGAGACCTGACCGCTGTCTTCCAAAGTCAGCTACTCTTCTCACTTAGTTTCTTGAATTGTGCTGAATTTACAGCCAGACCCACAGATTGGCCTTGAGTGGGAGCATGAGTGCGGGCAGGAGACAGGGAGATGTGATCAGTACTTTTCTCCTACATCCTTAACAGAGCCCACCCTGGTCTCCTTTTGCCTCCAAGATGGGAGGACCTCTCATGGCTTTAGGCCAGAAGTCTAATCAGCTGAGGAAGCTACTGTGGTCTGTTGGCCTTCTGGTTACCTCAAGAGCAGCCATTCCTCACAAACTCTCCTTTTCCCTTCTCCCCACAAAAGTCCCTGAACTATCTGAGTGTGTTCCTGGACGAAACACTGTGGACCTATGCTCAGGAAGCCATCCCCGGTGTTCAGGCAGGCCCAGAGGACAAAGGCCAGGACCCCCTACGACTGTGCCTTCTGCACCCTTCCCATTTCTTGCATGGTCCCAATTTTTCACCTCTACTTTGTAAACTTTCCTTAAAAGGCTGACTGTCTTCACAGTGCCTGAAAGGGAGTGTGAGCTACCATGCTGACCTTAAATCAAGATTCGCTCCCTCCCTCCCTTTCTTCCTTCCTTTCTTCCTTTCTTGTGGGCCTGAGTCATCTCTGCACATAGCTTTTTGGTCTCCTTAAGGTAACAAGGGTGGGGATGCTCCTGACCCAACTTCATACTGGCTCCTGGTGAACAGGCTCAAGAAGGTGTGGTTCCTTGGGCATCATCTTACCCTCTCCTCCTTGTCTCAGGCTAACAGGCTGGCCTGGCCTTTCTGCACATCTCCAGAGCCCTGCCAGCCCACGACGGCCACTCTTCCTTACGTGGTAATATCTTCCTTAGCAGCAATCCCCTGCTCTGAATTCCCCTGTTCTTCCCATCTCCCTGCAGTGTGTTCATAGAAGGAGCGTTGCTATGAGCCATAGTGACTCCTACCTGGGAATGATGTTCATTCACTTCATTCCACAACAGATATTTAAAGGATTTTTTTGATGCTAGAAACTCCCCTAGGCACTTGGTAATACACAGCTAGAAAGACATCCATTGGCCTTAGGAAACCATATTCTCCGATTTTGCCTTCTTCCAAAACATGACTCTGACAGAGACCAGAATGTTTCAGAACTGGAAGGTACCTTCCAAATCATCTAAGCAATCTGTCCCATTTTATAGGTCAGTAAGCTTAGGAGCCAGGTCTTAGGTCTGCAAGACCAGGTTTCTTCACGCATGTTTGCCATCTAGTCCACTCATCTGGAAAGTAATGCTCTGTGTGACCTTGGGCAGCCCTTCCTCTCTCTGGGCCTCAAACCCTTGCCCCGGGCATGGTGGAGCCGGAGGAGAGAGAAGCCCTAAGGTCCCATCCAAGCCCTTCCGGTTCTTGTCTTACGCCGCTTGTAAACACTCTTGGGGTTCATGCTAAAGCTTCCATTTGTGTATGCCACAACCTCCAACTTCAGTATACGCTCCTGATGGCGGGGGGGGGGGTGCAGAGGCCAGTTGACATCCCCGGGTCACCCACAGTACCACACGTGCCTTGCTGTTTACACCGTGGGAACTCAACTTCATTCAGCTGAGTGAGCCAGAACAGGCCATATTGCTTTTTTTTAAACATTAGGCCACAGGTGAGAACAATGCTCTCCAGATAGAAGACAGCACCCACTTCAGCCACTCAAACAAAAGCCCTGGTCACAGGAAACCGTGAGCACAGAACACCATCATCTCTGATGCAGATGTCGATTCTTTCCTGATATCTGGGTCCAAATATAAATTCAAATATGTGTGTATATTTCACAGCTAGGATCATTCTTAGATAGGAACCTGGACCTCAAGGCATTAATGAGTCCAAGGGTTTTTATACTTTTCTGAAAGAGTCTGCATTGTACTGCTCTTAAGTATCACAAAGGAAATCAGGCTCAGACAACATCCTCACCAGCCATTTGACCACGGCTAAGTTACCTACGCTCTGTGCCTCAGTTCCCTACCTCACGGATTGTCTATGAGGATTAAATGAGTTCATACTGGTAAAGGGCCCAGCACATAGAAAGGGCTATGTAGGTGTCCATTAAAGAAAATAAGCCACGTATGTGCTAACACAACTGGGGCAATACAGTGTAATTACAGATATTCCCAACAATCATGAATTCCAAACACTTTCCCCGATGGTGACAGCCTGGAGTTCATGAATCTGTTGTAAAACATGCTATATTTACACACCCCTGCACGGCTGGTAATGTTTCCCACAGCGCGTGGAAAGATTTCCCCTGGCTATGGATGCAGATAAAAGGAGTGAACCACAAGGACAAAAATGATCATAGTTACTGAAGCCACACGTCAGGGGTTCAGAGAAGATTTCAGTGTCTTTCATCTTTAGTGTGTTACGTCCTTAATGTCTGCTTAATATGCAGACAACTTTGGATCGTCCGCCACCGAAGGAAATCAATCTTGAGGATAAACGGTGATTAAGGATTAGAATATACACACTGCTGACTATTCCTCGATAATTGAGAGCTCCTGCACTGTCTAGAAGCCAGAGCTCCTCCTTGGTCATGCTTCATGGACGCTGTGGGAAAACCTAAGGGCTGTGCTTCTCTGGTCAGCAGCATCTGTGATGCCAGTGGATCGGAAAGGATATCCTGGGGGGTCAAGGGCACCCACTTATAAGCCATCAAGTCAAGGCAGGGACCACCCTGGGTGCCTCGGAAGCCAGGCCAGCCCTTACCTCCTTGAACTGAGTGCTGAGCTCTGGGGCAAAGTCAGAAGCACCTTCCTTCTGGCATTTCTGTGCCAGGAAGTGGAGGCCTGAATCCCGTCAGGGAGCGGGCAGTCACCTGCTCAGGTGGTCACCTCCATAAAGCCGAGCCAAACACCAGCCGCTTACTAACCTGGGTGTGGGGCGGGAGCGGGGCCCGCATAAGCAGCGACTGACCAGCTTCACTCACCACAGAATCATCAATTTCTGCGAGGCGTGTCCGGTGCTTCCGCCCCAAGCGCATGATCTTTTTCCAGGTGTAGTAGTACTCCACACACTGAGCCACCGTCTTAGACTTCACCTGCCGGGAAAGCCATCTGCAGATCAGCTCGGCAGCATGTGCTCTGCCCAGCCACCAGCTCTTGTGAAATAGCTCACAGGTGTTTGCAATTCAATTAAAAAAATGCAGATCAGGAAAACCCTCCTTAGGCGCCTGGTCTCCCTCCATCCAGCCCTCACTCTCCACCCCCGCCACATAGCTACCCCTCATTTCTTGGGTCTCATTCCAGAAACTCTTTATGCAGATACCAAGGAACACAAAAATGTATTTCTTCTCACAAGAGGTGGCACGCTGTCTGCTGTTTTGCAACTTGACTTTCTTTTTTTCCCACAATATAGCCTGGAGATCTTTTTTGACGTTGGTTCAGAGAGCTCATTCCCTTTTTTAACCCATAAAGCAGCATGTTTTTTCATTTAATGTGCTTGAGTGTATTTGGCTCCCTGGCTGGTTGACCTTCAAAATCTATTTGTAAAAAATGTTCCTCAGTAATCGAACAGGAATGTAAGGCAAAAGTTATGATGATAAGAGCTTAGTTTCTGCAGGAAACAAACCTTGCTCTGTCCTCCCCCAAGGGGGCAAAGGCACATATATTAGAAAGAGGGGAAAAAAAAAAGCCTTTGTGTAGTTCATAGATCTCCAAGCTCAAGGTGGGGTTCAATAATGTGGGTTTTCTGGAGGCTGGCCACACTTCTGGGGGGGGGAGCCAGCCAACCCAACCGTGAGATCAGAGGGGCAACACCCCAAGTCCTGTCTTCCTGACGCTGTCCCCTTCTCATCATCGGATATCTTGAATTTCTACATTAGAGCTGCATAGGGAGTGAGGACACTGGCTCGGAGAGCACTTGTTCACAAAGCCATGTTGCCTGGCAAACACGACACACGACTCCATCACCAGTCAACACGGTGCAGGCCTGCAAGGCGTGAGGCCTCCACCGGGTCAGTCCTGGGGCAAGGGGACTCAAAAAAGACGAGAGCATGGAAGCTGCTGAGCTTACGGGGCAGCCAAGAGTGGGGTGGGCTCCAATAGTGAACACAGATCTGGAGATAGGGGCAAGAGGGAGGAGAGTCTACCTGTTCTGATTCCCATCCATCAAGGAAGGCCCTAGATTAAGGACAGGAGACAGGCACTCACTGGGTGGCATCGGCCAGTCCAGTTGCCAGTGGGAGTTATTACCTGCAACTGTTCTCTGTAGACCTGAACATTTTAATGGCCTTAATAACACAATATGGCTCCATTGTTCATGGATTTTCTGAAACACCCTTGGAATAATTTTAACTTTTAGTCTAAACCACCTCACCTCTTAGCCAATGAAGGTCTATTAAGTTCATTATCTGCTGTAAAAGTGCTATTTCATCTGTACAGAAGAGTTCTATTTTGTTGTGAGATGTTATGTATGCAAACTATTATTTTTATTATTACTGCCATTATGATTAGGGGCCCAAAACCAGACGCTTTGCTGCTGGCTAGCGGGGAGGCACCTATCATCCCTTCTCTAATTTCTCAGAAAAAAAATTGCCAAAGCACAACAAATCTGTCAAATATACATGAAATGAATCATGTATATTGTAAACTAACTGCCCCCGTCCTATTTATTCTGAGAGAATGTATAAATTACATGTATTTAATAAGATAAAAAATAACCCCACCCACCACTATGTCCAAATAATGTAGGTTCTCCTTCTCCCTCACATCCCTGACACTGGAGTGACCCTAACATCCTTGTCCTGAGAGTGTTAAATGAGTACCAGATATTTCTGTATGTCTTTAGGTGCACAATTTCCCAAATTCAATTTCAAGTGAGCGACTGGAAAAAGCATGCTTACCATCTTCTGTACAAAAATAAAGTCTTTGCTGTAAGTGGCTAGTGCTTTATTAAACAGTTTTCTTTCTAGGGAGGTCCACTTGTCCGAACCTACAAAACAGAAACATTGTAAGAACAGCTCACAGTTCTCCCTACTTTTAGGTGCTGGCTTATTTAGTTACAAAACATGACTGTTTAGCAAGTGATATGATACACATCCAAGTCCCGTTTGAACAAGAAATCCAGTGTAGTGTAATGGTTCGCAACCCTGACATCTGGGTTCAAATCCCAGCTATGGCTTTGACCTTGGCAAGTTACTGAATTCGAGACTCAGTTTGGTGACCTACAAATGGGAATAATTCCAATTGTCCTCAGCTTTTGTGATCTCTGCGAAGGTTAAAGAAGACACCGCAAGTGCTTAACTTAGTAACTGGAAAACAGGGAGTGCCCAACAAATTGTAGCTATAGGCAGATTCAGCAGTCTCCACCGTCAAGATGCTCACCATCTAGTGGGGAGACACACCAGCAGGCCACGATGTTCAAGGTGAGCCTCACGCTCAGGTTAGGGTCAGGCTTCCCGGTAGAGGAAACACCTGAGCTGAGTTTCAAAGGACACACAGAAACAGTTCAGGCATGGAGGAGATGGAAGGGAATCTGGGGAGGAAACGTGTTTGAGGCAAAAGTAAGAGCAAAGAGTGAGATGCATTCATTCACCCCATTCACTCATTCATTCACTCACTCAACAGGTATTAGGTGTCTACTACACGCAAGACACCGTGCTAGGAAAACAAACAAACAACAAAACCCCTAGCATTTCTAGGTGCTTACTATTCCGTGTTCTAAGTACTTCACGGGTATTAGTCATTTGGCTCCACCAATAACCCCATAAGACTGGCATTACTGTTACCCGTTTTACAGATGAAATGGAGGTGTTCAGAGAAGCAGTAATCCAGTATAGTTTAACTACAAGCTCCCAGCGAAGAGAAAGCAGATGAGGCTGGAGAGGTGGGTGGGACTAGTCCCTGATCTGCAAGACCAATGAGGACGAGGCCCCGCAGTGCTGGGTTGGTGCACCTGCCTGGGTGGCTGAACTTGATTTTCACATTTGTTTCCCCTCCATAAATGAGAAAGCACGATATGCAGATTATCATACAGGGTGGTCCTGTTAAGAAATAAAGCTTATTTCTAAGATAGGTCCTATTTCTGGAGGCTCTAGAGAAGGTTCAATCCTGGTGGCTGGTTTGCAGAAAACTCCGCCTCACTTTTCTGGCTTTTTGAGTTCTCCACATCTCTGAATTTTTGGGATGGTACACGGCAGGGCCTTTGATGTTCTTCTACTTCTCAGAGCTATAATCCCCCAAACCTTAGTACTTTCCCTCCTCACCAGGGTTAGCCCAGGATTTTCACTTTGCTATGGCTGGCTGATGAAGATGAAAATACAGGAAACCTGAATTGTGTCTCCCATTGGAAATTTCAGCCAAAATCAGTGAATCAGGCTCCTTGAGAGAATGTGTGAGTCAGTGATAGAAACAGATTTCTCAAATAAACACCTTCTCCGTGTGACCTGGTGATGGGTCCCCAAGCCAAGAGCTCTGGCTCCAGACTCAGAATATGTTCTGTGGAGTTGGCTGGCTCAGACCTCCAAACACAGGGCTGCCACCACCTGATTTCTTTGGTTTGCAAGTTTCTCTTTATTTCCAGAAGGGGAGTGGCCTTCCAATTAATCCTCTGCAGAAAGAAGCACCTTCCACAGGTTCCGGAGGCTGGGACATCTTTGGCTACGCAGCCATCACAACAAGGAGAAGAGAGGATGAGCGGAGAGGTTTTGCTGGAATGGATATGAGCAGAGGACGTCAGTGCGATTTGGGTCTCTAGAATGGTTCCATCAGTGTTCCTCAAATTCTAATATTCAGGGCCTTGGAGTCCCAGCAATCATATTCCTCTTGCTCAGGAGCAGAGAGAGACAGAAAAGATTACCAACACTTCAGTTGAATAACCAAAGAGCAGCCGTGGTTTCCTTTAGGTAGCCATCCAAACAGCAAAGAGGTAAGAAGAATCAGAAATGTAATGATGGAAGAGGATCATGATAGGGACATGCCACATTGGCTGAAGCCCTGGTCAAGCTATCCTGTTGCATGTCCGGAGCCCAGACAGCTCTGGGTTGCATCTCAGGTGCAGAATCAGGGGACCTCTGGCTGCTGATGACACCCAACTAGATCAATGAGAATCCTGCCCCCTCTCAGCTAGAGCATATGTTTCCTAAGTTAGAGTAGGGCTCTCAGACTTGATGAGACACTAACAGGGCCAGACAGCCTTCTCAGGTCAGCACCCAACTCTACGGTGGGCACAGGTGCTTCCACCCCATGCCAGAAGCAGAATCATCACCTGATTACAGCACAGGTCTACTTTTAAGCAGCATATCCCTTCATGCCTCCAAAGAGCTTGCCAGCTGCAACCCCACTGAACGGGAAGTAGCTTTCTGGACCATCTGTCATGGGGGACTCCAACCCTCATAGGGGAAGGGCATACCCCTTGCTGATTCCTCAGTGGTTTTTAGGGCTGCTGCTCTGTGTTGGGGTCCTCAGTCTCCCCCACCCGAGTGTTTGTTCTGTACCCCTAGTCCTGGATCAGAAGTGCGCTGCACTTCCCTGCTCTGAGGACTTGCAGGGCCCGGGGCAGGGAGCATGTGCACAGAGTAAAAGACGGCTCCTATATGTGGTCCTCCGGGTGCACTTCAGTGCACAAGACAGCACCGTGTATGTGTATCTATCCAACAAGAGCGTCCATGAAGTGAGAGACAGAGGCAAGGCCAGACCAGCAAATCCATTCGCTCACACTAGAGCAGGGTCCATCTTCATGACATCCTGATCATGAGTGCCCCCAGGGCTGAGAATCCACCCCTGGGTTCCTGGACAGAATTCCCAGGACTGCATCTAGAAACACCCAAATGTGCTTTTCCCAGATAAAGGCACTGTGCTGTGATAAAAAGGAGTGACTTCAGGGGTGCCTGGATGGCTCAGACGGTTAAGCAGTCAGGCCATGATCCCGGGGTCCTGGAATCGAGTCCCACATCGGGCTCTCTGCTCAGTGAAGCCTACTTGTCCCTCTCTCTCTGCCTGCCACTCCCCCTGCTTGTGCGTGTTGTCAAATAAATGAATAAAATCTTAAAGAAAAAGCAGTGACTTCAGTCAAGAGACCCCAGTCTGCAAATCCAGTTCTGCCACTTACTCCTATGGCCTCAGGCAAAGATACTCAACTTCTCTGGCTCTCAGTTTCCTCTTTTCTGACAGACAGCACCATTTGGTCTTAAGTGGGTAGGTACACAACGATTATTGCAGCTCCCTTGGAAAGGAGATTCCAAGTCAGCCCACAGCTAGGGGATACACACTGTCCCCAGCTGACCTGTATTAATGGCACTGGAGAAGACCACTGGTCCGTGCTGGTGTTCCTAGTTCTGTGGGAGTACAATTCCACCGATGCTGGTTGCTGGTAGCTCCCCGACTTCCGCTCCTCGACCCCCGAAATGCCTTCTGTAAGGCCATCAAGGCAAGACTCAGGCATCTCATTCCCAGAGGCTCTGTCAGACAGGAGCGCTTTCTTCATCTTTAGACAAGGTTCTAAGCCGGTCCTTCCTGGATTCTGTGTCTTGGACAAAGTCCAGGATAAAACACAAAACCAAGGCAGGGGGCTGCCTCTAACCATCCCCTTGCTCTGCCCTTTCTTCCTCTCCAGGATCCCCGCTGTCCACTCAGCATGCACACAGGGTTAGTAGGCTGACATTCCCCCAGCGCTCATTTGCCCAACCTGGGGATTCCTGGCTATTGGGCTGTTATCAGCAGGGGCCCCTAACCAGCCGATTAAGGCTAATTACAAAGGGCCTAATTAACTGAGGAAACTTGTGCTGGAACAGTATCCAGAGGAAAAATGTTCTGAGCTTTGGTTGCTGGGAAACAGGCTCTGGACTAGGGCTACATTTGGGGCGATCTATAGCGAACCCAGGCAATTAAAAAGAGACATGGAGCGGTGTGAGAATTGGGCTCAGGATCTTTTAGAGGGCCCTTCAATCCTGCTCTCAAGACTTAAAATACTTTTGTGATGGTGTTGTTATTGCACAGACACAAGGAAGACCTGTTCACTGCAGGGAAAGGGGGACTGTTTTTAAATCAGATCTTCATTTCTGCGTAAGGTTTTCCACAGTAAATCCTTTTTTTGGGGTGGAGGGTAAAGTTGGCTGCTGCCAAAGATCCCCGTGAGGCAGAAGGAAGGGAGGCCTCCATCTGAATCCACACCTTGAGCTCGTCCACTGAGCCCTTCTTTACCAGCATTGTGTCAGGCAAGGCCGGAGTCTTAAGTTCTGACTCAGGTGCTGCCCTTGAGGTGACCACTCTCCAGCCAGAGACATGAGCTGAGAAAGCCTGGAAAATGCCATCACAGCTGTGTTCCTTGCCGAGCATTCTCTCGAGTCCTGTCTGCTCGTCAAACTGGGCAGCTTCCAAGATAGGGAACAGGCCTTCGCCAACCAATTGGGGATTTCCTCCAGGAATCCTGTAAGTTCGGAGTCAGGTCAGGGTCTGGGACCTAGGAAGAGCCTGGGCTGTGGTGGGAGCCAGATGGTGTCCTTTGTTGCACCCTTGCCAGGAAGCATGAGGCCAGTGTCTGCACCCACCTGCAGGAATGATCACTTCGGTGGAAAACCCAGGGATGCAGGAAGCCCCTTAATCACAACCAGGTGTCCTCCTCACCCTGACTCCTCCATGTTCAGGCCTTCCCCACCCAACCCAACTGCTAGCGGGGAACCTCTGCAAAGTGCTACCCACACATGGGCGGAGGAGGGGGCTAAGAGGCTGGACTGCGCGCCTGGGTGTGGATTTGCATGCCGGAGGCTGCTGCAATGGCACGTTCCTTCCTCCCAAGGATCTTGTACAGCGCTCCTCCCGCCTTGGCAAGCAGCCTCCAGGTCTGGGCAAGCTGCCCACCCATACTGGTGTCTTTCCTGGGCCCCAGCACTGGTCACTTTTTTTCTTTTCGTAATGAATTGTTTGGGATGAGGGGGGCAATGTCCTAAGTAAAGTAGAGGAAGCGATTTTCACAGGCCTGGGTCTCTGTTTCCCCCAAACTTGTAGCCTCTGCCTCTAAGCTCAGTTGTTCTACCTTGCCTCCAGGGGACAGAGTGAGGGTGGAGTGACACTGGCCACAGCCGTAGAGCCAAAGCCTAAGGCAATCCAGAAGACAGGGTCCTGGTGATGCTGGCTTGATTTGACAGAGTCCTACTGGAGAGCAACCCAATAGGGCACAAAGGCCAAGACAGGACGGGGCCACAGGGATGCGATTCACTGATACCCTGAACCAAACTGAGGAAAGAAAGTGGTGGCTGGTAACTCGGACATGTGATTGGGATATACTCCGGGGCCTCTTCTGGGGCCTGGAAGGGAACTATTAAGGGATGGAGACTTTAGGGACCAGTGACCTGCGACCTTTTTGCTCATAGTTCTACAAGATTCTCTGCGGCCCAGTCTGTGATCACTTCCTGGAGAAGGCAGACGTCTGGCAGATATATGTGAGTACCCTTTTCTTGGAGACACACGACTAGTGGAATACCAACCCTTCACACCTCAGCTCCACCTCTCCTGCCTCCTGAAAATTCCAGGAGGCAAGAGTGCTTCCTGGTCTGCCTATGGGGGAGGGAGGCCAGGGATGGGCAACACATTAGCTGGGGACCCTAAAAGATGGGTAATTTTAGCAGAGTTTAGTTTCAGAATCCTTACTATTATTGCAGCATTTTGGTTTTGTTTTCTTTGGGGGGGGGGTGGCTTCTATATAGCTTTCCAAATGTTATGTCATGACACACATAAAACAATGTAATACTTGCTTGGCACAGTGGGAAGAACTGGATGGAGGGGGTCTGGGTCTCAGACAAGGTTGCTCACAGCTGGAGCTGACCAGCCCAGAGGCTCCGGCCACCCTGGCTCCCCCGTGGGTGAGGCAGCTACAGCAGATGGCTGGGAAGCTCCCTGTCATCAACTGTCTCGCCCACTCTTCAAAGAAGCCTGAGACAGGCTCCAGTAGGCTGGACAGCCTGTCAGGGTTTAATGGGCAGCAGATGACACTGGGAATTAAGAGGACTGAATTGTTTCCACGGCAGATTAGAGAGAACTCCCACATCTTCCTACCCACGCTGGGGGCAGACAACAAGCAGGAAGTGATGGAGACAACAGTAAGAAACTGGCTGGCTTAGGCCCCAGTTAAATGATTTCTTATCCCTGTGTCCCTTTTGTGCTTGCCTACTTCTGGTAGCAGCCCATGTGCTGACAGTGACCCACAGGCAGACATCCAGGGCTGTCTGTGCTCAGGTAAGTGGCTTCTGGGCCTTTCCCCCCCGTGATGCCACACACGGTTAGTATGGCAAAGGGCGCTGGGCCCAGTGGGGTGCCCATGGAGAACGCTCTTGCATTTGCTGAGTACCCCTCACGTTAGGCCACATCTGTCTGCCTGGACTGAGGACTAGGAAAGGTCCAACCAGGTCCCCAAGTCCACTTCAGTACTTAGCACCTACTCATGCAGGGTCTGCCCAAGGCACCAAAGGAACCTTCGCATCCTCATTGGAGGATTTAGTCCCCTCTGAAATGGAGAACCCCGGCAGGCTTGCACAGGCCCTCAGAACGGATGGGTTTCCCCATTACCAGAAATTAAAATGTTGATTTCAACTTCTTTTGGTCACTTCAGGCTCCCTGACCTGTCGTCTTCTCTTTCCACAATTCTTACCACATTCAATTCTCAAAGGTGTTTTCTCCTTCCCCCTTACTGGTGATGCCAGCACTAACCACGCCGTCACAGGACACATTCTGTATGTGTACGTGTATGTGTGTAACACGTATACGTATGTGTATATGCATGCGCAGATATGTATGTGCACGTGTATAGTACATGCATATGTAGATATCTTTCTCTGGCCTTTAGTGTCATCTGTGGTTGGTGACTCCTCCCTCCTCAGACTCCAGACTGCAGGACGTAGGATTCCACCTACATCCGCCATAGGCACTGTTTTATCTTAGTACTTAGCACAGTCTCTTGTATGCAGCAAGTACTCAATAAGAAATTAATCAATAGATGAATGATAGTGACTAAACTATGCCACGCATTGCGCTATATCTACTATCTCTGATCATCACAAAAGGGCTGCAAGGGATGGAGGAGGAGCCCTGTTTCACGGGTGAGGAGACCAAGGTTCCAGAAGGCCAAAGGGTGCAGGCAAGATCTGAACCCATGGCCACTAATTCCAAAGCCAAGGGGCTGCCGAGCGTTGTCTCTGTGCCGTCCCCTGGGTGGTGCCTTCCTGCCGACGCACCAGTCTCACCGCCACACATGCAGGCACCAGCCACTGTCACCCGGCTCTTGGCACATCCATTAGGGTGAGGGGAACCCATACAAACACCCAAGAGTACCCAGCCAACAGACACAACTGCCCCACCAGCTGTGCCCCAGAAGCCCTGGAGCTCACAAGGGGCAATTAGGGCGGGATTGGTGGATCTATTATTAAAAAGCGACCCCACCAAGCATGCAAAAAGCCTGCTCTCAGGAAGCAATGGGGCACAAGGCTCCTGGCAACCTACCGGCATAGTGGTAATTTGCTAAAGGATGACATTTTAACCTGACTGGCTTCCTCAGCAGCAGCATTTCCAGAGCAACCTGCAGACCCATGGGAGAGAAAAGGGAGAGTCAGTGAGCGGTCTGTGGGCTGCAGGAAGAGCATTACTTAATGGGGGAAAGGAGTCAGCACTACAGAGCTAGGAGTTCCGGGTGCTGGAAGGAAACCCAGACTGGGCTTCCCTTCTGGCCAGCACCCCATGGGACGTGGCACTCAAACACCTCCCCCTGCCCGTGCCTGTGGCCAGTGGGTCCTGTCAGAGAAAAATAGTGAAGACCCCACACCTTCCCTGGTGAAGGCCCCAGCCTCAGAGAGACAGTGGGATCTCCTCTGAATGGGGACTCAATCTCTGGGGAAAGGCTCCAAGGAAATGAGTGGGTGATTTGTGGGTGTTTTGCAGAAAAATGCACTTAGTTACAATTAACAAACAGTTGTGTTAATAGTAACTGTACTATGCACTGTCTTTCCAGAGAGCCTAGGTAAAGAACCCTTTCAAATATGCCTCTTTCAGCCTGTTCAATTAAAAAAAAATGGTGCCTGTGGAATTGTAGACGAGAACAGTAGATTGGTTAGGAGCAGAGCAAGGTTTAGAATCTTGCTTCTCAAGTGTGGTCCATGGGCCAGCAGCATGGGCATCCGCTGGGAGCTGGTTAGAAATGCAGAACCTTGGGCCCCACCTCCAGAACTGTTGAATAAGAATTTGCATTTTAACAAGATGCCCCGAGTGATTTGTGTGCACATTAAAAGTTTGAGAAATGCTTCTCTGCAATACTTGTCTTAAAGAATTAAGAAGCGTTCTCTAAATCCTAGAAAATCCATGAAGGGAATCAATAATCTCATGAGAAGGTAGTATTGGGACACAAGAGGCCAGATTTGGTACCAAAACCATGTATTTCCTAAGGGGGAAACTGAGGTGAGTAACTGAGTGCCCCTGGCAGGAGCCCAGGTGAAGCAGGTAAATGGTCAGCTAGGATCCTGGGAGAATGGCACCAACAGTCTGACTGTGTCAAAGCTGCAAGAATGACCCCAGTTAGTACATAGCAAACCCTTCATTTCGGGTAGGAGAGAAACTTCTATGAACATCAAACTGGCTGACTTCCAACAGCAAGGAAGAACAATCAGCAGAGTAGGATAGGCTCTTTCAGGCCAAGTCTTGTCTCAGTAAGGTTTTCTACCTCTATCATTGGAGGCCCAGTTTCTGATGTGAATTATAAGACTGCTGAAAAGAAATTCTAATTTCCCAAGACAGGTGTGAGCATAATTATTACTCAGGAATAGATGTACAGACAGAAGTCCAACTTCAGGTTTCTCCTGCAGGCTTTAAATCCGGACCCACTCAGTGAGATAAGGAACATGGTGGCATGTTGATTGGTCATGATCTTAGGAACTGGTTTTATGGCATGTGGGACAACAAAGAATTTCAGGAAAATACTTTTCAAAATTCTGACATGGAGAATATGAACTGTGAAGTCTCTCTTTTTTTTTGATGAAGTCTCTCTTCTCCATTCCTTACCATCACATCACCTTTGGCCTCGAAAAGAGAGTGCAAAGCAAATTCAGAATTGGTCCCTCCACCAGGCAACGCACTTGAACAGCACAAATTCAGGAGATTCTCCACTGTTGGGGACAATGAGAAGCCACTGCATCAGAGAGAGCTCAAGTCTCAAGGACAAACAACACCCAGCCTGAAGCCAGAGACCCCTGTGAGAGGATCAAGCCTTCCCCACCCAGTTCTTCCCACATGCCAATACCTCTTTGCTGGAGGTCATGGTTTTCCAGCTCTGGCCAGGGCTTCCATACTAGTGTGGCCTTGTGAGTGTCCTGAGCCAAGGCAGAGAGATCCTGAAGTTCTGGGATCTCTGCTTGGAACCTCAAGCCAATGTTGATGCGTCTTTAAAGACAAGAATGAAAACAACAGTGTGGCCTTCAATTTGAGGTCAAGAGCAACTGTCAGGAACTTGAAAAAGGAGGAAACCAGTTCCTTCTGCAAGAAGAATGCAGAGGCATTTCCTCCCAGCAGTGTGATCCTAAGATTCCAGGGATGGCCTTTTCACTGGGAGAAGGCACAGCTTTAAGATTGGGGAGAGATGCTACAGGGAGCAGGGGGAAAGTCTGCTTGGAGCATCATAGCTCACTGTAACTCAGACAGGAAGGGTGCTAATTGCAAGGCAACAGCTGCCCAGGGTATGGCCGCTGGCACAATTTAACCAGGAAAAATGGAACAAGCATAATGCACTTATTATATTTGCTATCCCTTTCAGACCACTTTCACATAAATTATCCCATCTGAATCTCACAAAGACCTGAGATGTAAGCAAGGCAGTGATAATTATTCCCACTTAATAGGCGGATTAACTAAAGCCTAGAAAGGTTGGGGGTGCCTGAGTGGCTCAGTCGGTTAAACGTCTGCTTTTAAGCTCATGTCATGGTCTCAGGGTCCTGCAATGGAACCCCTCATTGGGCTCCCTGCTCAGCGGGGAGCCAGCTTCTCCCTCTGCCCCTCCTCCCCTCCTGCTCTCTCTCTCTCAAATAAATAAATAAAATCTTAAAAAAAAAAAAAAGCCTAGAAAGTTTAACTTCATCAATGTCAAATAAAAAACGGGGCTGACTCAATGTTGTCACCACTCTACCACCTGGTCTTTTTTGCACTTATCTATGAAAACAGCACCTTCCTTGGGGCTCCTGGGTCGTTCAGTCAGTTGAGCCTCCAACTCTTGGTTTGGGCCCAGGTAGTGATCTTGGGATTGTGGGGTCAACCCCGGGGATGGGTTCCTCACTCAGCAGGGAGTCTGCTTGAAAGTTTCTCTCCCTTTGTCCCTCCCCCACTCATGCTCCCTCTCTTTAAGTAAATACATAAAACAGAAAAACAAAACAAAACAAAAAAAAGAAAGAAAAAAAAGAAAATAGCACCTTTCTCTCCCATTATATCCCCAGCCCCTCCCACACCAAGCCTATTTGGAGGACTAGCCAAGAATTTTAGGGAAGGAACAGGGAAGCAAGGGCATTTGGATGGAGCCTTGTAGAGAGCTCAATGTCACTGGGAATGTGCAAGCCTGTGGCCCGAACCATGCAGATGGAGATGGGGACACTAGGTTCTCTGAATATAGGACTTCATGCTTTAGTATACATTTAGTTTTTGGCAAAAGCCTTGAAACACCAGAAACTGAGAAATACCATGATCCTATAATTTCTCTAACTTCTCATTCGGTCGTAATTCTCAAAGTTCCTCATCCTCAGCTGAGGCTTCTGTTACACAAAACAACACAACAAAAATTGGCTTTCCTTACGGTTCAACATCAATGGTCTGCTCTCCAGGCCCTGGGGTGACTGTCACGTTGCTGCCATCAATGCTGTCTGAAGCACAAAACCCAGAGGTCAGTGGTCAACAGGAAAAGGAACCGAAGAAACTACAGCTGATGAGCAGTGACCTAAACGCTCACAATGGGACCCCCCTCCCACCCAATCCATGCCAGAATTACTCGCAGTAGTCTCCAAGGAACTGGATGGCATGTGGTGCTAAATGGTTTAGGATTACTCATTTCTTGCACGGGGTAAGGAGAAGCCATCGCCCCGATTCTGGTCCGCTAAGCTCTATCGTTCCTCTGACACCATTCTTACTCTAGAAAGAGATACTGGCTCCGAGGCTCTCCACGCTTGATCTTTTAGACAACCCGTGCATAAGATGTGGAAGCCGGGTCTTGCAAGTAATACCTAATCCTATTTGTCCATCTGCTTAGTACATGTATGGGGGGGGGGTTGTCTCCGGGGATGATCCGCGGCACCGCCTTAGGGACCGCGTACGCACTTGGAACTGTTCCAACTTAGGCCAAAGGGACAGTAATTAACCAGAGCTCCGGGGTCTCCCTGGCTAGACTGGGGATCCCGAAGGTGCGTCTGGCCCATGTAGTCTAAGTGTTTCGGGCACCTCGCCCAGTGCGGTCCCGGTAGAGACAAGGCCCAGCAGAAGTGAGTGCGGTGCAGGAGCCCCGCGTGGGAAGGGAGCCCCCGGGGCGGGGTGGGGCGGGGCGTGTGAGGAGGGCCCGCGGGGACTCACTGGAGCGGCACAGCAGCACCCGCGGCGTGGGCGTCAGGGGCGTGAGGGGCAGCTGCGGGTGCGCGCCGGGGCCGTGGCCCGCGATGAGGACGTTGCTGAAGAGCCCCGAGCCCTGGCGCACCGGGCTCAGCATGGGCGGGGGCGTGTAGGGGGGCAGCTCGTGGGCGGGGTCCAGCAGCAGGTGGTCCCCGAGGACGCGGGGGGAGCGCAGCTGGCTCTGGTACAGGGTGGCGCCCGAGTACGAGGCGGCGGCGGCGGAGTTGGCGGTGTAGGAGGGCGGTGGCGGGATGAAGAGCGGCTCGGGCCGGTGCCGGAACTTTTTCTTGTCCGGCAAGCTCTTGAGGGGCTCCTCGGCTTTGGCCACTGCCGGCTGATGCTTCTTGGGGAGTTCCTAGAACGGGAAGAACGGTCCGGTTCGAACCCTCAGGCGTTCCCCACAGGCCACTTCCACAGGTTGAAGGAAGGGGCGCGTCTGTTCTAACGGGGGATTTCCTCCCCCCCGGCCCCCCCCACCCCCGCCACTCGTCTGCTCCCCCCTCCCCCCGCATCCCCTGCCTCGAAAAACAGCCTCCTCCAGTTCCCACAGGGCGAGTTCGGGGGCTTGACGGAGGGGAAATCCAGGGTTCAGGAGGAAATCCCTCATGTCTGGAGGGAGATGGGGGTGGTAGGAAAGGTGGGTGGGCAAGAAAGAATAAATTCACATTCTCTATTGCTTAGCACCGCATTCCCATCCGGTGAGTGGAATCCAGCCGAGTGGGCCCTTTAATTCCCCACCGCTCCCAGGGGACAGACATCGGGGACAGATAACACATGTTCTGAGAAGGGGACAGAATATTCTATTCATGGGAGGCTGGGCAGCGGCTGAGGGGCAGGAAGAGGGGGGCCAGTGACTCGCACTGGGCTCTCCTTTGAGGTAACCCTGGAGCTGAGGGACAGCCATCTTGCAGACCTGTTCGTGTGCTCCCCTAAAACCAGATCTGGTGAAGCGCCCCCTCCCCCCCTCCCCGCCGCCCGCCCCTCACCACCACTCCCAGGACGTAGCTCATTTGCAGCAAGCCCCTCTCCTGGGTGGCTTCCTGTCAGCAGTGTTAGCTTACTTTATGGCAGCGGACCCAAGCACAGTCTGGAAGGAAGATCTGCCACATGGATACATATATACTAATAAGTAAACATGTGCACATAAATAGATAAGCAGGGCATGCCAAAGCCAAACAGAAACAGACTTGGGGCGTGTGCCAGCATCAGCCCAGAGAAACCGGCTGGGTGGAGCTGGGTGTGGCTGGGGAGGCCGAGGTGCGGTTGGGAGAGGCCATGGGGATACCTGCAGAAAGTTCTGGGCAGTCTGTGGTACCCTCCCAGGCCCTGCAAGCCAGCGCCTGTCACAGCTGCAGTTCCTGGCAATTCCTGTGCCCAGGGTGGCACCCGAGGAGGAGGAGCAGGGGGTGATGGGAAGGGCAGGCCATGGTCATGTGACCAGTTACCTCCTGGCCATGTGACCTGCTCCAGTCATCCCTCAGCTCTGGGCTCCTGTTGCTGCCCCTCCTCTGTTTTCTCCCTCAGCTTCCCTGTCTTCTGGGCTGCTGTCCCAACCCCTAGGAGGGAAGTCTAGGGAAGCTGAGGGGTGGGGAAAGGAGAGGGGACACCTCTGTGAGCTCCCAGCTCACCCCCAGGGGGTTCTCCTTAGGCCAGAGTGCCACAACCTGCCTCCTCTCCCCACCAGAGGGCTCCTTACCACCTGAGGCTGAGGCGGAAAGAGAAGTCTGAGGAGAATGGGGAGTGGATGTCTCTGCCCCCTAAGCTGGGAAGCAATCCTGAAGCCTTATACCCTGTTCCCGGGTAACTGATGAGGTCATCTGAGCACAGGCTGACCTGGCATGGTTTCAACCCTGTGTGGGCATCCAGACCTCTGATCCCAGGGTCAAAGGTCCCTTTTGGGCTCCCTCTACTTGAGCCTCTGGTCCTTTTACTCCAGTTCTCAACTCCAGGCAAGACTCTGAGACCCCGGGCCAGCGGATTCACCCAGAATGCCAGGCCTGGATGTCACTTGAGAGGAATCATTTATAGGGTTCTACCTCTACCAAGCTATTCAGACTCTGGAGGTGGGACCACTCATGGAGAGGTTTTAAAAGCTTCCCCAGGGCAGGGAGAACCACTGATGAGTCCAAACCCAGGCTTTTTGAGGGGGAGGGTCTCACAGTCGCCTGCGTCCCCAGGGGGCCAGCAGCAGAGTGGGGACTGAAAGCCAGGGTCCTCCCCAGACATTTTAATTTAAGTGTCAGGACCTTGCCCGTATTTACCCAATCCCAGCTACATGCTTCTAGTTCAGCTTATCTCCTTACTACAATGTCTCTCACCTTTTCCACAAAGCCAGCTTCATCCCTGCCTTTAAAACCCTGCTCAGAACTGTGCTCATGGTGGTCTTCTGACCAAATTCTCACCAAACTCCCTGTGTCTCCCCAGTCCCTAGTTACTTTAGCTGCCCAGGGGTGCTCCCCTATGGGGGACTATTGTTTCTTCTCTGCCCTGGTTTTCCTCCCACTGTCTTAAACTGGGGCAGGGGGTGCTGCCTGGGGCTTAGACCCCTGTGTGACTAGGAACAATACTGTCTCCAGCTTCAAGCTGAGAATTCTCTAGGGGTAGAAACAGTGGGTCTCCCACTGAATCAGGGACTTCCCTGGGCAAAGAGGGAGCTTGGCTCTGTCATTTCATCTCTCTGCTTATTACTGGCCCCCAAGTCCTGCTGACTTATGAGAATCGTGCTCAGTCCCAGAGGTTCCCCCTCCGCCTCTCCTCTTCTGAGGCCTTGATATTACATAGAGAACCAAGAAGGTTCTTTCTGGACTTTTCTAGTTCTCTTAATTTTCCACCATACCTGTTTTGGCCCAACCCCACCCTCATACCACCTGGAATCCCAGCAGCCACTTATTCTTCGAGGACAAATGTGACCCAGCACACCACTTCATGGAGAGGGAACAAATCCAATGTAGTCAACTGCATGAGTTACAGACTCCCCAGGGGAGGGAAATAGGGAAGAGGGAGGAAGACAGAAAGAGAAGGAGAGAGGGAGACAGGAAGGGAGGTGGGGAGAGAGAAAGAGAGAGAGAGATCTCTGTCCCAGAGCCAAGCTAAGCTGCTTGGGTGAAGCAGAAGAATTTGAGAAGGAGGAGGAGAACATAAGAGTGAGTGAGAAACACGAATCTCTTTGCTTTCCTGAGATTGGGGGCTGGGTGTCTCCCAGTGGAATTACTTTGGGAACCGTAGCGAATTAGGTCCTCTAAGGCTAATGATGCAGGTGGGATACCGAAAATAAGAAGCATCCACTGAGGCTGACCCCCAGAACGGATGCAGGGCTATCCGGAGGCCTGCTGTGCCAGGGGTTCCCTCTGGATTTGAGGAGGTCTGGAGATCCTACAGGGGGTTCAGGGCCCCGGGCAATAGCTCTTTATTACCTGGGGTAGTACTTCCATGTTTTAATAGCTGTGTGATTACCAGCTGAGTTATCATCTTTGTTTTCACCTTGGAATAGCTTCAGCTCTCTCAGAATCTAATCCAGTCCGTTAGCCTGGTAGAGGTGGTCACTGAGTAGCAAGCAGTGTGGACAGGGATGGGATTCCCAAGGCAGCCGGGGCGAGGGAGGGGCTCAAACCAAGAGGCCAAGCCATGTCTGAGAGCTCAGGTCAGTGACCCCGGAAGAGCTGCCCCATCTCCAAGAAAGCAAAGGGATGTTCCCACCCCAGGTGGGCGGGGGCAGAGCAGCAACTCACAGCAGGCGGGTGGGGGGCAGCCCCTTGGGGTGAGTGTGGGGGAGAGAGGGTCATCCTCACGAGCACGGGCATCTCGTCGTCCGACATCGAGCTGGCTGGCTTGTCTCTGGTGGAGGGGGCGGCAACGATGCTGTTGGCGAAGCCCTGAGAGCCTGGCTTGGGCGGGAGAAGCTTGACAGGGACAGACACGGGCATGACCATAGGCGTGAGGCTTTCTGCCTCGGGAGGGAGCTGCGGTGGCGGCGGAGGCGGAGGTGGCAGTGGCGGCTGGGGCTGAGGCTGAGGCGGCAGGGCCTTCTCTCCTTCCTCCTACACAGACAATAAAGGCTTTGATCCTGGGCTGAGAGCAGCCTTCCCAAAGTGGGGACGCACTCTGCTCTTCCTGAAATGTCGCAGGACATCATGCGTGGGTGATAGAGAACCACGGCGGGGTGGTTTCCTTCCTGCAACTCTGAGTCCCTTGGCTTTAGTGAGGCCAGTTGGCAGTGGACAAGGCCATGCACTCTATTTTCTATGTTAAGCGAAGCTCCTCGACCATTATCACTTGTATAATTAAAACATACTAAAATTTTGTTGTTGTCATTGCTTTTAAAGAAAAGGATGTGGACTGGGAATTAGGCACAAAACAAAACAGAACACATAAGCTCTTGTGTAGGACCTCTTAATTCTACGGGCTTCAGTTTCCTCATCTGTCCAATGGAAGACAAATCTCTTTTATCTGGAATGGTCAGGAGATGGAGTGAGCCGGGATCTCCAGGCTTTTGGCAAACAGAGAGTTAATCCCATAGACTTAAATTTAAATCAACAATATCTAAAGAATTTGAGAAATTCTTTGAATTCTAATCTTACTCTAAAACTGCATGGATAGTTCACCACATGGATATCCTTCCTCCCTGGATAATCCTGAGGGTAATTAAAGACCTTCTTTTGCTAGAATCGAACACTGAGTAGAAAGTGCTGGCTGAGAGCCCAATGGTCACATTAGCTTTCCTTGGGCATCGGCTACTACGCTGGAAGGCCCAAGAGACTGGTCTTAGGTGCTTTAAGCAACAGAAGTTAAAAATAATATTGCCTCTATGTGTTTTCTTTGCTGTCTTTTTCAGAAAGTGGAGAGACTCGGATCCCTCAAGAATTTATTCTAGCCCCTGTTTTTGACCCTTGTTCACGAAACCAGTGGAAGCGGGGTCTGTTTGACCTGGCTGGCTCCGGCTGGCAAAGCTTTAAGGGAAGGACAGTGCCTTCCTGGGTGCCCACCTGGGGGTCCCATCACTCTCTGATGGCAGCAAAGCAAAGCAAGCAACACATGGCCTGGGAAGGGCTGGGCGCTGGCTCCTGCTAACCTGTTTGAGGCTGGGGGAGGCTCTCATTCCCCCATGGGACCGCATGTGGCCGTTCAGGGCAGGTAGGCTCTTGAATTCCTTCAGGCAGATGGAGCACGTCAATTTGTTCTTGGCATCAAACTGCTCCCCAAACACTCCTTTTGGTTGGCCACTGCTCAAGGGTAGGGCCAAATGAGAGGACACACATGTTGGCAAAGAGGAAGGGTGACTTATCACAAGACCTCACACCCTACAGTGAACCCATTTCATTCATCCAGTGCTCCCATGGCCCCACTTATATTATCCCAATACCCTTCAGAGAACTAAGCCCACTTTACAGGCGGAAAACTGAGGCTCAAGAGCGGGAAAAGGCTTACTCAAAATCATGTGGGAGTTGAATAAAATGTCCTTCATTCTAAGCCTTCAAGTGCTAGGTTTTTTTCACCTCTGGCCTGTTATCTTTCTAGAGTCAGCTCAGGTGGCCTCTTCCAGAAGCATTCCCTTAGAGACACGTGTCTAAGTCTCCTGGCTTAGCCTCCAGGCCACATGTCTTAGCATTTTATCAGGTTCTGGCTAAGAATTTACCATGCCCATGATGGGGGAAAACAAGTCTGTTTTATGCATTCTCCAAGCTTAGCTCTATGCCTGGCATGCAGTAGGTACCCAGTGAATATTGACTGACTGAACAGGGGCGAGAATGTGGCCTCAGGACTCAATTCCAGTATTTCCACTTACTTCATGTACAGCTCCAAGCTCTCTGAGCCTGTTTTCTCATTTGTAAAGCCATTGGAATAAAGCCAAGAATGATTGAGCGCTTACTACATGCTAGGCACATGGTAATCCTACCCACCCCTACTGAGTTGCTTTATTACACAAAATATAGAGTGCCTAGCACACACTAAATGCTCAAACACAATAGCTGCCATTATTATTATAAACTTCTTCAGAAAACTGACTTTGAATTTGAAAATGAGTCTGGAGAGACAACCCAGGAAAACCTCCTACTCTCCCCAAATGCCAACATGCCTTCTTGCATCCATCCTACCTTGACTCCGGGGACCCTGGCTGGGCTCTGCCATCAGGTAGGTGCATCTAATTTAATCCATGCAGGACATGGGAAGAAAGAAGAAAGAGAAAAAAAGTGTATTTCTACCAGGTGAAGTCTTTGAGCTAAGGGAACCCCAGGGCCTGCAGTTTTTAGAATACTTCCTTAAGCTCACAGCGGCCAGCAGTTCATGTCCAGATGCTGGGTGCACCTGACACTTCTTTCCCTTGCTTCTTCCAGCCCCCCAACCTGGTAACACACCCCCTCCGGGAGTTGCCGCCAGCCCCCAGCCTACCAGGACTCAATCCCCTGCCTCAATCCTCCCTTTTCTTCCTGTCTACCACCATGTGCATAGACAGGCTTCATTTCCAAAAGACATAGAACAGAGAGCCGGACGACACAGCAGCATGCCCAGAGACCTCCTGCTCGTTATGTCAGCACTGGCCATGTCACCTTATTCTTATATTTATAACGGCTCTCCATTACCACTGGGCCTGGGTTTCAAGCAAGACAGAGTCAAGGGGAGCTCATCTCCAGCCTCCATCAGAGCCCTCTCTCTATCTATCCTGGCCCCTTTCTCCCCTGAGCCTGTTGTCACATGACTGTAGCACCTGGAACATGACAAGGCATCAACAGTGCCCAGCACACAGGAGGCTGTTTTGTGGCAAATACATTTGGGAAACAATCAAGGGTTAACAACCTTGGCCCATAGCCTTGCAGCCGCCATCAGAAGGGGCTTTTGCACTCTAGGCCACCACAGCGGGCACCACTCCCCATTATCTCCTAACAAGCCACTTTGCTTACTCCCTTTACCTGCCCAGATCCTAAGGGGAGCCAAGATTCTCATCTCTGAAGCTACCGGGGATATCCCCTCTGGGAGATTCCCAGTGCTCATTAGCAAATTAATGACTCTGAGAAGCCCCTCAGCATTGCAACCTGATTCACTGTAGGAGCCCCCCAGATGTATTGATCTGGAGAACCCGTCCCCCTCAGCCATTCCTATTAAACATTCTATGGTCTTCCTGGTCTGAGCAATATACTAGGAGAAATGCTGTCATAATGTGGTCTCCTTCCCAAAGGGGGAACAATTTCACAGAGGATTCAGAACTAAGGGGACCAGATACCTTCCCTGTGTGGTCCCCGGGCCCAACTCAGGCCTTGACCGCTACATGCATCATTCAGGCCCTTAGACAGTACTCTGGCCCCCTCTGCAGCAAGCTCAAGCTCAGTGGGTGAAATTGATTCTGTGTTCCCTGTGCCTGGCACATACAGCATCTCGCATGTGTGAGTTAACGTTCGCGGCATGAACAGAGAACAAAAGCCCAGAAGGGGCAGCTGGGTGCTCTGGCTCTGGCCAGAGCAAGGGCACACCGAGGGACCCGGAGACGCTCCCGCTCTGAGAATACCTGGGGCCACAGGGCACTGGGAGACAGCTGCTGGTGCTGAGGCCCCATGTTGTTGAGGTGGATCCCGCCGGGGGACAGCAGTGGCCGGTGGGGGAGGGCCCCGCTGAGCCGGTTCAGGTCTGAGCTTGCCGGGTCTCCCATTCCTGCGTCGGGAGGCCCCAGGTCGCCATGGGAGCTCAGCAAGGCCTGGGCCTGCCTGTCGCTCGGGTACGTCTTGGGCTGACTGTCCTCGCGCTGCTGGTGCTGGGGCAGGTGGCTCTGCTGGCAGACGTGGTGGCCGTAGGGCTGCTGGGGCTCCTGGTAGTAGTACTGGGGCACAGAGCCCAGCTGGATCAGCTGGACGGCGTGCGCCTGCTCCGGGCCGTACTGGTGGGCGTCCCTGTGGTAAGAG
The DNA here is from genome assembly GCA_004024625.1 of Mellivora capensis. Taxonomy (NCBI): domain Eukaryota; kingdom Metazoa; phylum Chordata; class Mammalia; order Carnivora; family Mustelidae; genus Mellivora; species Mellivora capensis. The sequence continues at coordinate 196,246 of PISX010000717.1, read as the reverse complement.
GGGGGCTGCAGGTGCATCTGCGGCGGCTGTTGCTGCGGCTGTTCTTGCAAGTGCTGCATCACGGGCTGGGGCTGGTAATACTGAGGTATCTGCATCGGACCCTGCCGCTGCTGCAGCTGCAGCTGCTGTTGCTGCGGCTGCGGCGGCTGCTGTGGGCGGCTCTGCTGCTGCTGCTGCTGCTGCATTTCCTGCACGGATAGAGGCTGCTGCCCAGCTGGCTGCGGCTGCGGCTGCGGCGGGTAATACTGCTGCTGCTGCATCTGCTGCATGTGCTGGGACAGCATCGGGGGGGCCTGCAGCGGCTGTCCTCCCTGCACCGGCATCTGGGCCAGCGGCTGCTGGTAGTCATAGTACAGGTGCCCCTGGCCGGCATGCGGCCCCACCTGCAGGGCTGGTTTGGACAGGCCGCCGGGGAAAGCGGGGTGAGCCTGCTGGGGCACCTGCTGATAGCGAGCAGGAAGAGCCGGCGCCGGGGGCTCCATGGGCTTCTGGGACAACAACTGGCGGAGGGCACTGTCAGGGGCCCCGTCCATCACTGCCGACTGAGTGTGCAGCACCTGGGCCGTATTGTTGACCTGAATTCGCAGGTTTTGGTTGGCGAACACCTGGGTGAAGGAGTCTAGCTTGTGCAGGACACCGCTGGTGAGTTTCTGGGTGCGGATCTCGCTGGCCTGGGAGTAGGTATACTGGTAGCCGTCGGCGGGCTCAGGCTGGGCCGGGGTACCCCACATCATGTTTGAGTTGGTCAGGTTGCTGCGTAGCTGGACGTGGTTGCCAGGCCCAGTGTGACCTCCCCACCCTCCCTGCCTCGAGGTATCCACTTGGCCCAGGTTTTTGGAACCAACAGGCAAGCCTAGACCATCCCGAGTATCTTGAGGGAAGTGGGGGGAGAGGGGCGACGCCTGAGGGGCCTCTAATCCAGCCCCTGTGACTGTATTCCCATAGTTGTGGTTCAGCCCACCATGGATGCCAAGCGGTGGCTGTTGGTAGAAAAGGTTCTCACCACCGTGGGCCACGTGATTGGTCTTGTAGAGTTGCTGATCCCCCATAGTGCCTGCCTTGGCTGGGAACGTCCAGCCACAAAACCATAAAAAAAGGTCAATGAAACAAAACCCAAAAGGACTGAAACCCTGAGAAGCTGAGAGAAGGTGTCCACACTATTCCACGGCTGACATGTCTGTGAACGTGGCTGCAGCCAGATGTTCCTGTGGGCCTGTACCACTCATGTGCAGGGAGGGGGGCTTGACATCGTCACGGGGGCTGAGGTACGGACCGAACACCACTGTGGGGCAGAGATGTCGTGCACACCTGTAAGACAAGGTACAAAAGCACAGGACTGGATTTACTCGGATGCTCCACACGAACAAGGGCATCTACCCCAACCAATCAGAATTTAATACAAAACAGAAGACTTGATTCTAAATATCCTGTTTCATACACTGCCCACTCTTTACACTGATTCTGCAGCTATGGGCCCTCGTGAGAGACAGAACTCTCTTACTTTCCAGCCTTTGTTCAATGGCTCATTAGTTCATTGATTTAATTCATTGTGTTTTGCTCACTGATTAATTCCTCCATTCTTCGGAGGCTCTACACTATTCTAGGACCTGCAGGGGATGCGAAGAAGGTTAAGGCATTCATTTATCAACTTTTCTGCTCAACACATACTTACTAGACACCTACTAAGCATAAGCCACAATGCCAGGGAATGATTGCAACATGGGTCAGCTCTTGAGGTGTTTATGGTGGAAGGAACGTTTAAGGAGGAAGGATGCACATAACAAAAAGGTAAAATAACAGATATGGGAACTCAGACTGGAGAGCTTATGCCGGATAAGAACAGAACTGGACAAAGTGTCAAGGAGGAGTACGGCACATATTAGTTTGCCTGTCCAGTCAACAAGGTTCCCTGCTTTCTGAGGTCCCCGCTCAGGGAAACATCTCCACACAGGGTTGATATGGCATGAAAAACCATACCGGGACAAGTCTCAGAACCATGAACTAGGCCATCTGGGGAGACAGGTTTAGTCTGGTTTGAGTCAGACAGTTTTTTTAGGGGACTTCTAACTAGGGTCTGTAAACCCCCAGGAGTACATGAAGACTTTCCAAGCACTACACACATGCACTCCAAGTTTTAAGAGAAACTTTTTCTTCCCACAGCCTCAAACTTCCATAGAAGCTATTTTCTAGAACTGAATAGTGATGAAGGTGCAAGTTGACATTTTAAACTTGCACTCTCACAACTGCCCTCCCCCTCTACAAAGGAAAGACAGACCTTTTACTCACCTTGTCTCAAATCTTTTTTTTTTTTTTAAAGCTAAGCTCTTTAATTCATACATGCTCCGAGAAATCAATAAGAAAACGTCACTATCCCAATAGAAAATAAGAAAACAATATGGAAAGATTTTTCAAATAAAAGAGAAAGAATTCCTAAACACATGGAAATTCAGCCAAACTTGTTCAGAATAATCTAGGTATTAAAAGGTCTCTGAGTTACCAATCAGATTCACCTGACAGATTGAAAATACATCCAATAGTTTGATAACGTACCTTTTTTTTTCTTTTTTTTTAAAGATTTTATTTATTTATTTATTTGAGAGAGAGGCAGTGAGACAGCATGAGCGAGGAGAAAGTCAGAGGGAGAAGCAGACTCCCCATGGAGCTGGGAGCCCGATGCGGGACTCGATCCCAGGTCTCTGGGATTACGACCTGAGCCGAAGGCAGTCGTCCAACCAACTGAGCCACCCAGGCGTCCCGATAACGTACCTTTTTATCAAGGTACTAGGGAAAATGGCACTCACAACGTTGGTAAGAATATAAATTGACATAATCCTGCAGAGCACAATTCGCTAATAGCTATCAAAAGTCGAAAGTCAAATATTAACATTAAAATTCAAATGTATTCAACATCCTTCAATCAAGGAATTTCATTTGGAGGATTTATTCAACAGGCATGACCTCATCCCAAATCTGAACAGGGCTTATTATCTCCCCAGTAAACCCCCCCTGGCCACCATATGAAAGGACATCTAGAAAACAAGCAACTCTAATAAATGAGTAGTGTATCTCCTTTGACGCTGGGTGGTTTCCAATTTTTTTTCTTCCCTCCTTAGGAAAGCCTAATAAAAGTAATTAAAGTCTAATTGTTAGTGATAGATCACTATGTGATTTTCAGTATAGAACTCAGAAGCAAATCAAGAACTGAGTGATCGTGTTTTAACAAAACTTCCATCCGTTCACGCGAATGAGGATATACAGTGCTTACATACATATGAATGAAAAACAGAAATGCAATCAGTGTTGGCACCTGTCTCATATCTCCTACCAAGCGTAATATTCTTCCAAGGATTTAAAAACAAACTGAACAAATAACCCAAGGCCAGCAATATTCTATTTCTGGATGTGGTGCTAACTGTATGAGTGCGCTCACTCGGCTGATTCAAGCTGTAGGCTCTGGTGATATATAGGCGTGTCTGTTGTAAATCAATAAAAAGATTTGTATTAAAAGTCATCCAGCATTACCATCCCACCAAGAGATGCATCTTCAATCTAATTTTAGGTTTTATGTTTATTAATTATTTATCCAAATTAGCAATAAATTTATGTTATTTTGATTGTCTCCTATCAATAATTGTTATCAATAACTCAAACAAGAAAATGTCAATACTTAGAGCTTTATGATTTCAGGAAATTAAAGAGGTTTTAATTTCATATAAAATTCTTACGGAGAAACATGATAGGGAAACAAACAAGAGAGTTTTAAGCATAAGATGGACTACATATATTCCATTAGGATAAAATTCCACAGGGCAAGTGAACAGAAATAAAATTTCAAGAAGAAAAAGGAACATTGACTATTAGTGAAGAGGATGTTCGTGCATTTTTTTTTTAAAGATTTTATTTATTTATTTGAGAGAGAGGCAGTGAGAGAGCATGAGCAAGGAGAAGGTCAGAGGGAGAAGCTCCCCGTGGAGCTGGGAGCCCGATGCAGGACTCGATCCCGGGTCTCCGGGATCATGACCTGAGCCGAAGGCAGTCGTCCAACCGAGCCACCCAGGCGTCCCATGTTCGTGCATTTTTAAAATGGATGATGGGGAAACTGAATATCTATGGTGCTTGGATTCCAGTGGATAAGTTTAAAACAGTGATGTAATAGTTTTACTTAAAAATATCAATGTTGGTAATATACTGGAACTTGCATCTTCTGCAAATGTACGATAAAAAATGTAGAGGTAAACTTGAAAATATGTGAGTGGGTCATTATATTTACCATATCCTTTTATGGGGGATTTTAAGCCACAAAGTGTGGAGACCATTATAGTAGTCCCCTCCAACGGGGAGCTAGACTGAGTTGGTCTCTATCCCTTTTTGCTTGATAGAGAGGGACAAATTCAGAGCAAGGGATTTGGTTTGGTTTGGTAGAATGAAGGGTGGATGAAGGCAAGCAGCGGGAGGAAACCATGGTGGCCCAGGAGAGCCAGAGCAGATCCTGAATATAACTGTGAATGGCTGCTGAAGGCCTCCCAGCAGTGGCAAGAGGATGCTGGGCTGGATGGCCCTGAGCTTCAGAAGCAGGGTGAGACCCGATCCCCTCACTGAAAACGCAGTCCGTATCACCTGAGAGCTTGTTAGAAATTCAGAATCTCAGATTTCAGCCCCCATCTACTGAAACATTATCTGCATTTTATCAAGACCCCCAAGTGATTCACGTGCATATTAAAATTTGAGAATTTTAGTAGGCTCTTGCTGCATCCAGATGAGACCTAATGAAGACCTGAACTTGGATGATGTAAGCAGAACCAAGGGAGAAATGAGAAAAACAGCCCCTGTGCTGCCAGTGGGAAGTGAGTCTCCTTCAGGAGCTTATGACCCAGTCTGAAGAGACACCCCTTCTTTCCTCGCACAAGCTCTCCTCCTTGACATCCTTATTCACCACTATACCTTGCTGACTCCCAATCATTACTCCCAGCCCAGAGGGTCTGCCTACCCCAGCTGCCTACCCCAAATTTATACTTCCATGTTCAAAGGCAAAGGCGACATCAGGTTCCCCAGAATGGATGCTCCTCTAAACTCTCGCCCTCAACTCCTCCCTCTCTCTTAACCAGCCCCACAACCTATCCATTTACCTCCTCATGTTTTCTTAACTGCATCCATTTTCCCTGTTCCACTACTATCACCTTAATCCAAGACACCTCATTTGTCTTCCAGACCATCCCAATAGCATTCCATCTCATCTCCCTGCTTTTTGGTCTTGTCTATGCTCCAGACAGCAGCAGCACAATGAACTTTTCAAATATAACTCCGATCCCATCACTGTTCAAAATTCTTTGATGTCATATTAGTACTCCTAGGTTAAAAATTAAAAATCATGAACAAGGCCAATTCGGCACAGCAGTCTGTCCCAGTCTGGTGATGTATCTCTCTTTCCTTTGTTCTTTACCCCCTTCCCATCCCACCACCCCAAGCCATTCTGGTCTTCTCTGTTTCTTGAAGCTGCCACATTGTCATCCACCACAGGACCTTTGCACATGCTGGTGTGCCCCCACACCTCTAATTTGGGAAGTTGTTCCTCTTCCTATACTCTCTTCATCTAGTGATGTCCTGCGCATCCTTCATTCAGATGTCAGCTCAGGCTATATTTCTCAAGGAAGTCTATCCTGATCCCAACCACAAGTCAACATCAGGGTCATTTCTTACATGTTCCTTTCTTTCAAACCACTCCTCTTAGTCCATAATTGTACTTCCACCAGTACCACTATTTAATTAATGGATTTCTCTTTATTAGAGCAGGGGCCATGTCCATTTTTGCCTCTGATCCTATTCCCAAAACCTACCACAATGCCCAGCATATCGTAGGCCCTCCAGTAAGGATTTGTTCAAGGAGGAGTAATATTTGTTGAATTAATGAACTGATGAATGAAAAAAAAAAAGAACAATGATCAAGTGTCCCGCTGAATTGGTATCAGCAGAAAAAGATGCTCAGTGTAGGGGGAATGAATGTTAAGTTCTTACGGAGAACAGTCAGATTTACCTGGGTGTTGATGGACCAAGAGGGTTTATACAGAGATATACAGAGATGAGAGGACCAGGAAGGGTATTCTGGCTGAGGAAATAGTGTGTATAAAAGCATGGAGTCAGGTGCAGGTGTCCAAGTCAGGAACTCACTGGTGATTAGACTGAACTTGTAAGGCAGCGATAAACTGTGGGGGCTTTAAAATGACCTCTAGCAGTGTTATCCTGCGGGCATTAGGCCTGGTGAAAACACTGCCCTGCCTAGCTTAAACCTCACCACCTAACTTTCCTCAAAAGGCTTTGCACCTCGTTACCTCCCACAGAAGAATTACTTATCGGAACTCACCAGATTCTGACCATGACCTGATTTCATGTTCCTCCACCGTGCCCCTGTGGGTGGAATGGAAGCTAGATACTTTTACTTCTGTTGAAGTGTCTGCTTTGTGTTCTCAGCTACAGAAATCTATTCTTTATTCTCTAATATTTTCAGAACTGGAAATGTAGTTTATTTACAAGTATAGAACCCTACAAAATCAGAAGTGGTTCCTGGGTCAGCAGCATAAGCATCACATGGGAACTTGCTATAAATGTTAACTCTTGGCCCATACCCAAACCCACTGAATCAGCAACTTGGTTGGGGGACAGCAGGCTGTGTTTTAATGAGCCCTCTGTTGGGTCTGATGTCCTCTCCAGTTGAAGACTGCAGTAAAACTCCTCTAATTTCCCCACATGACAGATTTAGACACTGAGGCCCAGAAAACAGTGCCCAGTTCACAGGGGCAGGCATTCAAGAATCATACATTGAATCGAAGAGAGGGGAAAATGACTTCCCTAGGAAGACATAACGAGGTAGTGGGAAAACCAGGTGCTATTTATTTTGTTAATTAATTTTTAAAAATATTTTATTTATTTATTTGATAGAGAGAGAGCATGAGCAGAGGGAGCAGCAGGCAGAGGGAGAGGGAGAAAAAGGCCCCTGTGGCCTTAGGAGCCGGATGCAGGGCTCTATCCCAGGGCCCCAGGATCATGACCTGAGGTGAAAGTGGACATTTAACCAATTGAGCCATCCACGCGCCCCTATTTTATGTTAAATTTATAGATTTTTAAATTTTTGTTTATTTATTTTCCCCAAGAACTTAAATTCTTTGTATTCTGTGCATACATTTATATATATATACATATATATTTTAAAAAGGAACTATATTTATGTGGTTTAAAATTGAAAAGGCATAACAGTATCAAAATTACCCCCAAATAAGTAAGTGCTTAAAAAGAAAGTGAGGGGCACCTAGGTGGTTCAGTTGTTAAGTGTCTGCCTTTGGCTCTGGTCATGATCCCAGAGTCCTGGGATTGAGCCCTGTGTTGGGCTCTCTGCTCAGCAGGGAGCCTGCTTCTCTCTCTCCCACTCCCCCTGCTTGTGTTCCCTGTCCCACTGTGTCTCTTTCTGTCAAATAAATAAATAAAATCTTTTTTTAAAAAAGAAAGAAAGTGAAAAGTTAGAGCAAAAACATTTTTTTAAAAGGTATACATGAAAAGTTTTCCTTTTGCCTCTATTCCCAGATACCCAGCAGCCCAACCCTCTTGGGATAATCACTCAGATTCTTGTGTATTCTAGAACATTTGCCTTTTGCAAAGATGATAGCATGCCACAGTTCAGCAACTTGTCAAAAGGTATCTTAAATATACATTTACAACCTAGAAACTGTTCTTCTTGGTGGATTAGTCAATCTCCTAGAATTGTCATAATACCATCTCAGGACTCAAGTCCTAATGATTTTTCTAATAAGGTAACTGCTTTCCTCATTATGCAAAACATTTCCTATTGGGTAATTGGCACCAGGAGCTTTCTCACTCGAGAACTAATTAACAGAACTACTACTTTCACATTCCTTGGATCAATTCCTTCCTTAGAGCAAGACTCTGGGATTCCAGAGTGGAATCAACAAATGAAGCCTTACTCAGAACCTCAGGTGCCCTCTCCTCTCCATTTCCCCCAAAGCATGGGAGTCACATGACCTGTTCCCATGCCCATCTGTCCACTGGCTGTCCCGTCATTCCAAGACAGGGACATCATCCTACTCATCTTATGTCCCCAGATGCTCAGTCAACGCTCATTGAACCGATACGCTGAGGCAAGCTGATGAGACGGGGAGTACTTCAGCCCTGACACGGAGCCAGGGATGCAGTCTCTTATTCTCTGTTTCGGGCTGAGTGCCCTACAGCCCCAGCTGGGATACTGTAGATAGTAAGGCTCTGCACAGACTTTTCTGCACTGGAGCTTTTCTGTACGGGACCAGCTAGCAAATATTATCAGGTTTGTGGGCCATACGGTCTTGGGACACAACTTCCCAGCTGCGGCGTGAAAGCAGCCATAAAATGACATATGGCTGTGTTCCAATACAACTTTATTTATGGACACGGAAATGTGGATTTTACATATTTTCCTCATATCAAAACGTATTACTGTTCTTCTCATCTTTTCTTCAACCATGAACAAATGTAAAAACCCCTCCTTAGCTCACAGGTGTGGGCTGGGTTTGGTCCTGCCAAAGTCTGCTGACCCCCATTCTGATGCATCAAAGTCCCTACCCGTCTCTCTGCGCACCCACCCTCCCCGCCTGGAGCACCAGGAGACAGAGCACAATCTGCAAGGAGGATATCTGTCCAAAAGGACTGTCCTTTGAACCAGAAAGAGAGAGAGGGAGGAAGTTGACTTTGGCCAAGGACCCAGCGGGACTTGTCCGCTTACAATTTAGCGGGGGTAACACCCTGCTCCCGCCAGACCACCACCGCTGGTTGGAGGAAGAAAAACCAAAAAGATTTTCCTTTTTCTGACACTGGGTCATCATTCAGAGACTGTATACACAATCCCCAAATGACTTGGCTTGGGTTTTGGGCAAGCCTTCCCCTCAGGTCTGTCAAAGGAGCTTCATTTGGGTTCTCCTGGGGAGGCAGAGGCCAAGGGCAGTTCTCCAAGGCGTGGGCCCATGGTTCATGGTCTCCTTTAGAGCAATGTTGTTGTTCTAAATGCTTTCTGATGAGTCTTTTATGTAAAGTCGGTGGGTATTTTATGATTCTGTAACCCAATGACCGCAGACGAGTTTGGCCAATGATGGCTATTAGCACCGTTCCCCCTCACAGAGTGACTGGTCTGCTCTTTTCCTTGATGGCCTGCTGCTCCCTGCCCTAGGTCTCTGATGACTCCTCACAGTGGGAGGATTTCCAAGATTTCCCTTGGGCTTCAAGGGACACCTATTGCCCCCTCTTTCAGACACACCCTGTGGCATCAACTATCATTCTAAGCCCAGGAACCAGGAAGAAGCCTGACACACAGCCCGCGAACTTGCAAAATGGAGTTTGGATTGTGCTTCCAATGGACAGTCACCATAGGTAAATGGCGACTGGAGATATGTCATTTTCTGGTGGGCAGAGCTATTTCACTTTCTGGCCCACACTGTCATTGCTCATTCCTTTGGGCTAGCAGTAATCCTCCACCAGGGAATCAATACCGTCTTCCCCCGGTGACTGCCACATGCCATTTCTTCTCTCCCTCTCCCCAGCTGGCCTGAAGGATCTGGATGCTAAGGATATAGGGAGATAAGGGGGCGCCTGGGTGGCTCAGTGGGTTAAAGCCTCTGCTTTCAGTTCGGGTCATGATCCCAGGGTCCTGGGACCGAGCCCCGCATCAGGCTCTCTGCTCCGAGGAGAGCCTGCTTCCTCCTCTCTCTCCCTGCCTGCCTCTCTTGCCTACTTGTAATCTCTGTCTGTCAAATAAATAAATAAAATCTTAAAAAAAAAAAGGATATAGGGAGATAAGGGATCACAGGAATCTAGGATGGCTTCCTGGAGGAGACAGCCATGGTCTGAGTGTGCCTTGTTGATATATTTCTGTATATAGTTTTGGAAACCACCTTCCTCCACAAATGGCTAGACCTAGGTAGGGACATTAGGAATATGGGCTTTGACTCTGGGAATATGGTGCAATTAAAGGGGTACTGGAAGAGCAAACAGGAGACTCGGCTTTGCCTCTATTGACTTTGTGACCCCAGGCAAGTCATTTACCCTGTCTGGACCTCAGCTACGTTTTTATGTATCCAGATAATTAAAGTCAAGTTTTTCTAGAGGGAGCCTGAATGAAATCCATAAAATCCCTACCTCATCTTTTATCAACTTATAGAGGCTGAAATTAATGGTGCAGCATCTAATTAGTATTCAGTGTGCAGAGTGGACAACGGTTCAGGGGTGAATGCACACAGCTTAGTGACTGCTACGAGGTGTCTATTTCCCCTAGGACAGAGAAGTTAGGGAGGAGGCGGCAACTGATGTGAATGGATGTGGCCCAGCCCTTCCTGACTCCCCAGGACCCCATGATGTAACTGCTCCAGGAGACCAGAGTGGGACCTGGTTAGATTCACCTGGTGGGATCCATGTTTGTCACAGAGCAAGTCAGTTATATCCTGGGGAGAAGGCGACATGGGGGACAGCTTAGGAAATTTATACCCCAAACTTAGGGCTCCTTAGATCTCAAGGGAGAGATGCATCAGATTCTGGGGCAGGAATGCCAGGGACAAGGTCCACACGGGCTCCAGGAAGTTTCCTCCCAACCACAGCTGACCCCTCCTGGTGGTGGGGCGGTTGGCAGGCAATGCGGCCAAGAGATCCGCAAAGAGAAGGCAGGCCAGGGGGATCACCCGAACAAGTCACACAGGAGGTCCCAAACAGTGGCTACTCCATAAGAACATGTTTCTCCTAAGGAGGAGTTCTAGGAGAATTTCAGAATCCATCAGCAACCATGACGAAGACCATACCTATGCCAAGGAACCTGACCAAGTCATAACTGCCGCCCTCAAGGAGCTTACAGCTGAGGAAGGGGACTGGGGACTTCATGGTCCGGACACTGGGCCTCCGTGCCCGGCCCATCCTTTATATTCTTTCATACCACCTTGCCCTAAGGACCTATGGTGCCAGGACTCTGCTAGAGGGGATAAAAACCTGAAAACCTGCATCTTTAACCTCACAGTCTGGGGTATGGAGGCTGGGGTGGGGCTTCCGAAAGACTCCAAGGAATTTCACAAGGAGGAGGAAGAGGAGGGCCTGGAGGGGGTGTGTGTGAGGTCACCCTAGCCAGGGCCCAGGAGGCAGTGGGCAGACCCTTGCTGTTGGGGATGGGGTGGGTATCTCTGTGGGGCGTCCAACTGGAAGAGGGGCTGGGCCTGGAGCCACAGGAAGGATCCACCACTCCTGTCCCTAAGGACCTAGGACGTGGGCTTTGTGAATCAACACGTGGGACTGCAGCCAAAGAAAGGATCCCCATCCCTGAAGCTGTCCAGGGCAGGGCAGGGCAGGGCAGGGCAGGGCAGGGCACGGCACGGCTAGGAGAATGGAAGATTCCCTCCAGCTGCTTTGATGACACCTAGGGAGTGTGGGGGATGAAGAGGGACTGAAGGGGTGCTGGCTGGTGGGTCGATCTGACGCCTACACTCTGCCTCTAGCCTCAGAGTGAATTATAAATCTATGAAAACCCAAGTCGAGCATCTGAGGGCTCTATTTCTCCTGCCTATGACTCAAGCCCCACATCCAGCACCCTGGGCTCAGCCGCCAAGAGGGCCTCCAGCAGGTCAGTGGTGCAGACCGGCTTCCTCGTCAGGGGCGGATGAGGAGGGCAGCAGCCTGCTCTGCCTCCTGGGATAGACCAGCCCGTAGACTCTCCTGCCTTAGGACTCTAAGTAGGCTGCCCGGTCAGGGCTTCTGTTCCCAAATGGAGCAGCTGGCTTGGCTTTGGTCTATGGCCTTTAAGGTCTGATGTCGATATAGAAGACAAATGCCACCGGACACCCAAAGTCTCAAAGATGGGGGTCAGTGTCTTGGAGAAAACACCACCCTTCTTTCTGGAAAACAGCTTCCAGCTCACTGGGTGACAAAGTCAGTGATGCTCCCTTGTGTGTAAAATAATTGTGCCTTGCATTCCTGGTGCTGGCAAGTGTCTGAAGGTCTCTCCTGGCTCTCCCGCCTGCATTTCCATAACCCAGGGGGCCCCCTGGGTTATGATGTCAGTGCTATGTCTGGCCATTCTGTAAACAGCAGCGGCAACACGGCCCCATCCTGTGGCAATGCCACGGCTCCCGGGCTCTTCACTTGTATGACTAGGGGGCTAAGACAAGCAGAAAAGCATGCCCACAGCCCTTTCTGGCTCAGAGGTCTGAGACTTTGGGGGAAATTCTGGGAGTCAGAAAACAAGCCAGAGGGACCTCTGTGTCTGGGGCTGGAAGCCTTCCCAGAGGCACTTCCTGAGGGGCTCCCTCCTCCAGACCCCTGTAGATTAGACTCTAGCCCATCCTCACGGCTCACGCCCCCACCTTGCCAGCCCTGAGGGCCGCTGGAGGCCCATCCTGGTCAGCTCTGGGAACAGCCTCGGCCAACTAGGTGTTTGCTCCGTGAAGCAGACAGAGGGCCTCACAGCCCACCTCGAGCCTCCTGTCACCCTGTAGCCCCCTGATCAAGGTTTGACTCCATGGCTTGGCAGCCCAAGATGTCTCCTTTGTTCTCCAGTGTGCAAAAGCCCCCACCAGATGAGAGGGGCTCCTGGTCCCCGGGCTCTCGGGAAGTTCACAGGGGAGCAAAAATGGAGCAGACCCCAGGGGTGAACGTCCTGCAAGAGGCAAAGCTGATGGAGTTGTGGAGACCAGTTCTGTCAGGAGGGCCTCGTGCCGAATCAAAACGTGCCGAGGTGAGGAACAGCGGCAGGCTTTGATCCATAGATGCTTCTAAGAGTTCAAATACTATAAAGTTGGAAGCAACTATTCCCAACAAACCCCTCACCTGAGATTCCCACTGTTGAGTTCTGTCTGCAGATGATGGGAGGGACACGAAGCTTGGTTTCCATCTGCCTGAAAGGCTACTGACATGCCTCAGGGAACCAAGAGGGTATCTTGCCCTTTTCTGGATTTGCTCCCTCCTGGTGATTCTTTACATCCTGGGAAGCCCCCAAACCTGTCCGGACTTGCCCAAGTCTGATATTCTGTTGGTCATCGGTCTCTACCGTCTCACTGTCTCAAAGTCTTACATACATATTTTTGAAGATTTTATTTATTTATTTGAGAGACAGAGAGCACGTGTAAGTGAGAGAGCACAGGCCAGGGGTGGGGGAGTGCGGAAGGAAAGGGAAAGCAGTTTCCCCGCTGAACAGGGACTCAATCCCAGGACCCTGGAATCATGACCTGAGCCGAAGGTAGACGCTTAACTGACTGAGCCACCAGGCGCCCCTCACTGTCTCAAAGTCTTGCCCAACCAACTTCCCTTTGCTGCTCTAAGACCAGGAAGCTTCAGGAAGCATCCACCAGGGGCCCCGTGGCTGAAATGAGAGGGCCAAAATGGGGCCCTAGAGTTTGGGGGCCTTGGGGAGAATGAGGACCATACCCTAGAGGAAGGATTTACAGGCCCAGAGACGAATCCTTCTGCTTGTTGGAAATATTACTCATCACAGAGTCACATAAGGTATTCTATTTTTCAACCAATGCTCAATTTTAAGTTCTGAAGGCACAGGATTGTGTCTTAATACCTCTGTTTGTATGTCTCTCCCTCCCTTCTCCACCACGCCATGACCAGTGTTGAGCCCAAAGTGGGTCCACGCAATGCTTACGGAATGCAGCAACCAAGTTTGCCAAACATCAACGCCGTGTGCCTGGTGAAGGATTAGGATGTGAAGGAGACAATCCCCTTCCCAGGAAGCTGATGTGGCCCGGTGTAAAGCCTAGGTGGGATACCAGCCTACGAATGTTCCCAGCAGTGCCCAGGCGTCCTCCAACCCTGTGTGGAGACAGATCGCAGAGAGGCGGGCTGTGGTTGGGAGGAGAGAGGTAAAGACCCCCGCTGCCATGCTGAGGAGCTGGACTAACGCTGCTGAGGGGACAGGAAGGAAGAACGATAAAGATAACGTGGCCAATGTGCCTGGGATGCCAAGCTCGGACCAGGCATGGTGCCGAGTCCTTTACACACCCTTCACCTACCCCCACACCCACCCCGGTGGGAACCCGCCCCCTCACACCTCACTTCCTTATCGATCTCCCACAGACACCCTGAGATAGCATTCTCAGACGAGTCCCCTTCCAAACCCTGTGAGATCTGTTTAGGCTACACCCCCAGGAGTTCAGAATTCCCTTTCTAGTTAGTTGGTTGCAGAAGACAACAAATGACACGTACAGACAAGCGTGTACTCTGCAGTACTGTTTTGGGTAGCCAAGGATTGAAAACATCCCAAATGCAAACCAGTAAGGAACTGATTAAAGAGAATTATAGAATAACCCCAGGGTGGAATACTATGCAGCTGTTAAAAAAGAACAAGGAACCTCTCTGTGGACTGATATGGAAAGCTCTCCAAAGTTAAAACAGAATATACACATATCTGTAAATAGTCGATTCTCATTATTAGTAGTCCTATGTCCTGTGAAGTCATCAAGAACACAGAATTTGTGAACACTCTACCACTGCTTCTGAGAAAAATACAAGTCAGGTCCCCATGAGGTCACAACATTTCCATCAACTGATCAGTACATAATCTCGTTTTACGTGCGTTTCTGCTTAAAGGCACCTCATTTAATATGTACTGCTGATTTGTAAACACCAAACTCACGGCCAACAGCCCTCTAACTCTTATTTAAATGAAGCTTATCTAACAAGTGTTTTCTCCATAGGTCACACGCAACCTGGCACTTCGGAGCCCTAGCCAGCACATCAGACCACATCTGGGGGCCATGTTAAAACGGCAAAATCAACAGGAAGCATAAGAAGGTGAAAAATGTGGCACGAAAGAGACCAGGAGAAGGACACCTGTTTATAGCACGAGCGCCTGACAGGAAGGCAGCGCATCATGCAGGGCAGCCTCAGCTGGGGATGTGGGCTGGGCAAATCCAATGTCCACTGTTCTGTGTGTGTCCGCCAATGATTTCCCAAGTGTTGCCAAGTATTGATTTGGGGGTTATAAGTAAATCTGAGAGAGCAGAAGAATTTGTAAATACAGAACCTGTGAATAGTGAGGACCCGCCGTATATTCACAGTTGGTGGCTGTGCAAAAAGAAAGTTTGGAAGGATCCAAGAAACCAGTAAGAGCTATCTGTGGGGAGGGGCTGTGTCTGGGCTGCATGGGAAGAGAGTGGGAAGGAGACTCCATTTTATAGCTTTTTATGTTTTTCTCAATTATTGAACCACAGGAAGCTATTACTTCTTCAAAAATAAACAGACGTCTTAAAACATTGAAAAGCCTGCACGTACACTTAAAAGCCCTACGTTCACGCCTTAATATTTTATTTTAACTTCAAACACAGATATCTTAAGAATCTTTCTGAGGCAGCATCCAGGCCTCTGCACACAGAGAGCTTTGTGTCTTTGTGTCTCATCTGTCGATGAGAGCTTTGCATTTGTCTTTTCGGCATAAATCGCCCCACCATGCATCATGGGTCATTTTCTAGTGCGGTGTCTGGAAGGTAAGGGCCAGTGGCCAGTGGAGGCGGCATGGCACAGATTCCCCTGGACATCCGGCCCTCTCCTCCCAGGGCTGGTCCCCGCAGCTGTGGTCATGCACACAGCCGGACAGGGATGTTTCTCAGAGCGCCTTGCTTCCATCAATTCTTTCCAAAGCATTCAGTTCACTTTTCACAGAAAGAGCATTTCTAGGTCTTCCATGTAGTCAGAGGTTATCTGCTCACGTCACATCGATGTGACATCACACTATTGATCCCAACTTGGCCTAAGCAGGTGGCTCGTGAAGGCCGGGCCACCCCCGTGGGGGTGGGGGCTGCGTGGGCGGTCTGGGGGCCGAGGGGGCCGAGCAGTCACCGGTCGTGAGGTAGAAGGTGGCTGACGACGGCCTCACCTGTGCCTGAATGTGCCTTGTGAACCTGAACACACCACGAAGAGGCAGGATGTCGCTGAAGCATGTCTTTGTGTCTGTTCTTCATGCATGTTATGTGCCAGTTAGGTCCGTGGGTCAGAGAGACTGTCCGGGGGCGGAGGGCTGGTCCCCATGGTGCTCAGAGCAGAGCTGGGCGGGAGGACAGGGTAGGCCCTCTGCAAACATCTTCTGAAGGGAGAGACTTTCCTTAAAGGTCTCCAAGGTAGGATTTCTGACAAAGCAGACATTTAGCCATCCCATTTTTAGGAAAAGGTAGAGGAAAGGCAGGTCTGTAAAATCTCCTTAAGGGCCCTACGAATCCTCAGGGAAGCTATTTGGGATTGAAGTCCTCAGTCTGGGCCTCCCGTCCCTACTCCCTGCACCCAGCAACGGGGGGAAGGGGCCAAAGTCCCGAACCCAAAAGGTCTTTGTCTCAGCAGATGATCCTGACTCTGCTTTGCAGAGGCGACGGAGGCTGCCGGCCTTGGCTCCCTCCACTTCCTGGGCCCAAACGAACTTTTGAGCCTCTCCACTGTCTTAAGTACTGGAAGGGACTGAATCAGAAATCTGGGGCTCCCAAGTGCACAACACGCCTCTCTTACTTCCAATAGGTTATCAATTCCTGTCGACATCTCCTCCACGGCATTCCCTGACCATCTTCTCCCCATTCCCTTGCCAACTCTACAACAGAGTCTCTTCATGGCCAGTCTCGCTTCCTCCAGCCCACTTTCCCCCCAGTAGCCCTGCCCATGGCACCCTTCTGCTCCTCCTGCCAACAGTGTTCCCCCTGCCAACAGAAGTGTCCCCACAGCTCAGCCTGGCACATGGGGCCCTCACAATTTGGCCTCATCTACCTTTGCAACAATTTCCCCAACCATTCACCCATACATACCCCAAGCACTAGACCTAGGGAGCTACCCCAAGTTTCCAGGGTGCTGGTTCCTCTGCCTGAAATTGCTTTCTCTTATTCTCCAATTTCTCAGTCTACAAGTTCCTGCTCAGACTTAGCATCTTTTATGAAACTTTCCCTGATTCTCAGACATGCACTGTAACAAATATTTGGGTGCCTACTTTATAGCAGGCACAGTGGATATAATGGGGGTGGGAACATGACTCAGTGTCAGCCCTCGTGGGGCCTGAGGTCTGGGGAGGCAGTGTCAGACCCAGACAAATGTAATTCTATGACCATGTTGAATGGCTCTATTACCGGGTCATGACCTCAGCAGAAAGCTCTGGGAAAGATCCTCTGAGGAAGTCACAGTAATGCAGCCATTGGAAGGATGAGAAGAGTCTGGAAATGGTGTGATATGTCACATTCCGGACAGAGTCAAAGGCAGTATGGGCAAAGGCTCTGGGGCAGGTAGGAAAAAGGTGGACATGAAGAACAACAACAAAAAAGGCCAGAGTGGCTAGGGCCTTGCAGGACCAAGGAGCATGGTGATAAAACTGGAAGGGAGGCAAGGGCCAGACCACCCAATGTTCTTAAGGATAAGGAGTGTTATCTTTATCCTAAAAAGTAATGGGGAACCAAAAAGTGTTTTGAGTGGTGTGTCTGTGTGTCCGTGTCTTCTAAGCAAGTGTGACTGGCCAGATTTCCATCTTGAAAAGGCCACAGTGTAGACCAGGGGTCCACAAAGTTTTTCAAAGTAAAGGACCAGTTAGAATACATTCTAGGTATTGCAGCCAGAGGACAAAACCAAAGGCTACAATGTAGACACACGTGTAATGAGGGAAATACACATTTCTACAAATTTTTCAAGGAAACTCAAAGTAGAATAATAACTGAGTACTCTTTTTTGGTAACACAGATCTGCTAAGGAGAACAGTGGAAATATTTTTTGGGGAGAAAACATCTTGCTTAAGTGGGGTTCAAAGCTAGTGTTCCCGTATCATCCAGTGTTCATATGTACAAACCATTCTGAGCTCACGGGCCATAGCGTGTGGACCAGTGGTGCAGACATGGACTGGAGGAGGGTGAGTGGGGACACGGGGCCCTTAGCTTTACAGTGATCCAGACCGGGCAACTCACACGTGGGAGGTGATGGAGAGGCGTTTTGGGGTGAACCAGGCAGAACTTAATGATGGGGTAAGTACAAAGGCACAGGAGGGGCAGGTGTCAAGAAGATGCCCTGATGTCGGGTTCGAGCCTGTGATGATGGCGCACTGTGAGAGTTCAGTTTCATCTGGAGACCTACAACAGGAGCTGCCTATGAGGAAGCTGGACTGGGGAATCCCAGGCTGAGAGGTCTGTGAGTTTCTTGACAACAGGTAATATGTGAAGGAAGGGGCACGAGGAAGAATGCCAGGAGGGCAAGCAAGAATGGGCCCAGGACTCTGCGCGTCATCACACCACTCAGCACGCTGTGCCCCACTGGGCTACTGCCTCCGCCATTAGGCTAGCACCTCTTCTGAGGAGTGCCTCATCAACTCTGTCTTCAGGGCCGCCATATTACGTGGTACCCACTGGGCACTAAAGACATGAGAGAGGGAGAGAGACAGAGAGGAAGAGGAGGCTTTTTGTTTCTACAGGATAACATGGAAAAGACTCCCTCAATTCACAAGGGAATCCTTCTCTGAAGAGCAGACCATGTCCTTCCCAAGAGCTGCTTTAGACAAGGGTCACTGGCCCCCCCCAATCATGCTAAATCATCCAGGCGTGTGAGCACACACGCACATTTACATACAAATCTCCTCCCCACCAACCCCTGCAACATGGTTTGTGGTGATGGTGTATTAATAACACACCCATCAGCTGTCAGTTCAACATGTCTAAATATTATGTCCCATCAACCAGAACATCACTTTTTTAAATTAAAAAAAAAAAAAAAAAAAAAAGCAAAGCAAAATGGCAATTCCACTCATAGCAAAGAGGGAAGAAAGAAAAAAAAAGCCACAGGTTAAAGAAAATTAATTTTTCTCTTTTTCCCATTTCGTTTGTTTGTTGTTGTTGTTTTTAAACAGAAGAATAAGAAGCTCTTGGTTCCATCTCTTTAACAGCCCAGGGATGAGGTCAATGCGGGGTGACCTGCCCTGATGACCACGGGGTGTGTTTGCAGAGACATCTGTGGAGCTCAGGGCAGACTGGTCCCCTGGTCCAAAGCCACAAATCCTCTGGCCCAATGTGAAGTCTCTGACAGGGACAGCAAGAGTTCACAGGAGGGTGTGTATATCTTCCTCATGGCCAAAAGTAACATTCTGGAAAGCAGTGCACAAAGCACAACATATACTATATCTGTTTGTCCCCGTAACAAGCCTGTGAAGGCAGAAGTGCTTTCCCTATTTAAAAGATGAGAGGGCGCTGGGTGGCTCAGTGGATTAAGCCTCTGCCTTCGGCTCAGGTCATGATCTCAGGGTCCTGGGATCGAGTCCCACATCGGGCTCTCTGCTCGGCGGGGAGCCTGCTTCCTCCTCTCTCTCTCTGCCTGCCTCTCTGCCTCCTTGTGATCTCTCTGTGTCAAATAAATAAATAAATAAATAAATAAATAAAATATTTTAAAAAAATAAAAAATGAGAGGATTAATATTGGGGGGGGGATAATCTGCCCAAGGTCACACAATAAGTGATCAAGGGCAGACCTCCAATGATCTGATGCCCAAGGATGAGGCTTCCTGGAATCCCTGGTTCCCCGTCACAGATCTGATTAGCATGAAGCTACTTCCCCCGAGTAGGAGCCTTCCAGCTTTCTCTTTGACTCCGGAAGGGCTGAGGAAAGCCAGTTTCACCATAGTACAGACATGCCCTGGGAATCTGGCCATTGGCCCTGAGCAACCTTCAACCTTCCACATATAGGCATGAACTTGGAAGTATGAAAAAGAAACTGATGCACTTTACACCAAAAAACCTTCCTATTTCTAGTCTGAAAGGGGCTATCTGGAAGGTTTTTTTTTTTTTTTGTTTTTGTTTTTTTACACACATCAGGAACTTCTCCCTGGAGAGAAACACATGGGGGTGGGGGCGGGGATGTGGCAGGAATGTTCCTCACAGAAATGCTCAGACCACTCTTCTGGAGTCAGAAGACCTGAGTTCAAATCCTAAACTTTCACTGGCAAAGAACCTAGCAGGCTGATCTTGTCCTTCTGTTTTTGGAGACTCAGTTTGGACTAAGGAATGACAATACCGACTGTTCCATTTTCTTTTCGTGAGGATTAAACAAGAGAACGTACGGGACGTGCATGGCACCCAGTGAGACTCCCAGAGCCTCACGGCCCGGGGTGGGGTTCCTGTTGTTTTGTTTTGACTTGGGTAGAGTTTAGATCAGGCCTCAGTGACTCAGTCGGGATTGAATCGGTCTGGTTATTCGTTTCCTGGGCAACCTTGAGCCCTCCCTGTTTCAGTTAGCAGACTGGTGCTGGGGGGCAGGCACTGCAGAAGTGGACACCGTAAGGAAGAGAGACAAACTAAAAACCGTCCACCGGGAAACGTCAGCAGCAGCAAGGACCAATAACTACACTGACCCCACCACCCAGGGTGCCTTCCCTCTTGACCCTCACAAAGATCCAGAGACACTACGGAAAGCCTCACGCACATTAAGCATATTCTTCACGAGGCAGAGAAATAACGAGAAGAACGCAAATGCTCATGGGACTTGTGCGTCATTGAGGGAAGCCTTCCCCGCCAGCTCAGCCCCCCAAGAGAGGCCTTCGGCTCTCCAAGGCTCACTGTGCTTCAGGAGGTGACTGAGAGGGGCTTGGAGTGGGGCTGCAGGTCAGGCCAAGTTCTCCCACACGGTTACTGGTAATGAAGGAGGGGCTCTGCTCTCTGGGGTCTAGCCTTCAAGCAGTTCAAGACCCACCCCCACCCCCACCCCAAGGAAAAGAGAAGTAATTATTTAGTGGCCATCTAAAGTTTAACCTTATCCGTGGTTATCATTCAAGAAGAAAGAGCGCCCCGCAGTTACCCAGAAAGAGTCATTTCATTCCCTCCGAGATACCAGATAAAGAGATCGTCTACTCCCTTTCCTGTTTCAAGAGGGCCCCCAGCGCTCAGATTCCTGGAAACTGGCAGTAACTCTGTCCCAATCTGCAGTTTTCTTACTTCTAGTCACGGCCTCTCAGCCTGTCTCAACAACGGTCCCTCGAAGGAAGCTGGGACACACTGTGCAATGGGGCTGTCCCAGGGAGGCGGGCCAGGGGTGCTCTGGGGGCCCCCTTCTACCACTGGATCCGATGGGAAAATGAGAGCTTGCCTGGCGGAAGCACTGAACTCCCTCAGGGCTCAGGCCAAGGCAGGTGTGAGAGAAAGCCAAAGGAGGCCAACCTAAGCCTTACCATGTTGAGGGCACTCACAACCCATTATTTTTCTGTGAGGCAGACTGTCAGGACACTGCATTCCCATTCTAGGCTAAGCTATGAAAGCTCCGAGGGAGGAAGAGATTTCCAAAGGATCCCCTGTGCCAGTAGCAGCAAACTCGAGGGACTGGAGGGCAGAGGCCTCTGGTCCCAGGCCAAAGAGCCCCCCAGAGACCATGAAACCACTGCCACTAAAATGGGACTAGGGCCACCACGTGACTTGAATGTTCTCCAAAAATACTACTAACAAGAAGGCATCGCTGAAGTGCAAAAAACAAATTCCTATTTATTTCAATTCCATCGATAAAAATGTCCAAGCCTTCTCTGAATGGCTCCTATTTTGTCCTCCTCTCCACGCCCCCCCCAACTCTTGTTGGTCTTTTGGACCCAAACCAAGTCTTCCCTCTCCTTTTGATTATGTGCACATAGATTATCTCCCTCTTCATGGGACACTCACAGGAAATTTAAACATTCTCAGATGGGGTTCTTTTAAGCCCACTTCCCCTGCCCTCCTCCTCCCTACCCCCCACCCGTTGCTGGCGTATTCAGGAAATGCAAACCCAATATAAAGATAACCCGGACCAAACAGAAAAGGAGACTGGCCCTGTGACCTTGTTGGGTAAATGACTTCCCCTCCCTGCGCCTCAGACTCAGCTTCTGCAGAATGCCGAAGCTGGGCCCAATGGGCTGCCAGGATGTCCCTCTGGCTCTGACCTTTGAAGTCTCAGCTGGGTGAGCACCCCCAGCCCCTGCTTGGTCCCAGGGACACCCAACAATTCTGAGCCAGGATACTGAGGCACTGGGGTCTTCTACCACTCACACCTGAGCTCTGAGGATCCCACTACAGTCGAACAAGAGCACTGCGAGTCAGGATGCCTGATTCTAGTCTCAGTCCTGCCACCTTCTTGAAAAGGAAAGAAAGAGAATGGGGGAGGGTATCTGAGCAGACGTATGCGCCAGCTACTGTGTTTTAATTAAAAAAAAAAAAAAAAAAAAAGGAAAGGACTAGTATAATAAAGATTTTAAAAAAGAGTTTTCTTATTTATCAGAGAGAAAGAGAGCACAAGCAGGAGGAGTAGCAGGCAGAGGGAGAAGCAGGGTTCCTGCTCAGCAAGGAGCCCTACTTGATCCCAGGACTCTGGGATCACGACCTGAGCCGAAGGTCGATGCTTCACTGACTAAGCCACCCAGGCATACCTATAATAAAGATTTTAAAAATATTTTTAGAGGGGAGACCACACAACAGTGAGAAGGAAGTGATGGTGAATCTCTTAGAGCAGCACTTCAAGATGCAGCTGAGAACATGTGTCCATTGGCTTTCTGTGGCTTTCCCTGGGTCTCCCCTTTTCCCTGTGTCCATAACAATCCTGGCTCCCCAAACTCCTAAGACAGCCCCAGATGTAAGGTGTTGGACTTCCTGGTTCTGGAAAATGGCCTCCATGATTGTACCTAGAATAAACCCCTTGTTTCACTGTGCAGGGCTGACCAGTAGAACAGAGGTTGGGTTGTCACCCAATGAAGACTATTTAATCTACCAGCTGAGCTCCCCCTGGGCAAAGCCAGTTGGATGGTATAAGTAATCAATCTTGGCTCACAGCTCTGAGTAACTAGAATGGAGGAGGGACGGACAGGAAGCATGAGTCATCATTGGGAGAGAGCTGTTAATAGACTTCGAGGTTTGTAGGCAGGGGTGGGGTTGGGGCTGGGCCCTCAGCTGGGTAGAGAATATCCAGGACATCATCTTGGGAGTTGTGGAGAACAAAGAAGCCCCTCTCTAACCACAGCAACATCAATGTTCAGGCTTCTAGAATCTTCATCCTTTGAGGAACAACTTAGAAAAGGAAGACAAGTGGTTGGCTGCAAATAAATCTGATACTCACAGACTGAATTTTTATTTATTTATTTATTTATTTATTAGAGATTTTATTTATTTATTTGACGGAGAGAGAGAAGGAGGAGGAGAGGGAGAGGGACCAGACTCCACATTAAGTGCAGAACTCAACTCAGGGCTTGATCCCATGACCCTGAGATCATAACCCGAAACCTAAATCAAGAGCTGGAAGTGAGTAGTGTCATCAGAGGGCATGGCTTGGAGGGAGGGCTGAGATTCTGGAGTACCCCATTTCTAGAGCCCACAGTTTATATCCTCTGCAAATACTGGCCAGACAGGTGTACTCTGTTTTTCCTCAAACTGCCTTTAAAAACACCCCCAGTTTGAAGTACGTAGTAGTAAAGCTGGGAATCCCACACTGCCCCTAGATTTCTGCCTCCATTTTCATTGTGGTTCACAAACCAGCTCTTGTCAACTTAACAGCATCACTGAACAAAAAGCTTGGGGCTTGAAGGGTGTGTCTTAGTCATAACAATACTGGCTATTATAGACTGAGTGCTGTGAGGCTCCAAGCTCCTGTCACAAGCTCTATGTACATTATCTTTCTAAAAAATTTATTTATTATTTGAGAGAGAGAGACAGGGCATGTGCATGCATGGGGGAGGGGCAGACGGAGAGAGAGAATCTCAAGCAGACTCCGCACAAAGTGTGGAGCCTAACGTGGGGGTTAATCTCACCACCCTGAGATGATGACCTGAGCTGAAATCAAGAGATGGATGCTCAACCCACTGAGCATTGTCTTATTTAGTCCTTAAATAGTTCTGCCTATTGTCCCCATGGTACAGATAAAGAAACTGAAGCAGAGCGAGGTTTAAACTCAGCTCCTTCTCCCTGCCCCCAAAGCTCAAAAAAACCTAACCACGGTGCTCTGTGGCCTCCCCTCCAATGAACGGCACACACTAGGAGACAGAAAAACCAAGAGCAGAAAGGACGGGGGTGGGGGAAAGGGAAGGGAAGAAAGTGGGGAGGAGAGAGTGGCATGCGAAAGAGAGGAAGTTGGGATCTGGAGGAGGTGCATATGGGGTCTGGCATTGGGTCCAGCAGGCCTTTGAGCAGTGGAATGGAGCAGGAAAGTTGCTGGTGCCCGCTAGAGAAATAGGCCACAAAATATGCAGAAGCCATTTCCTCTCTCAAGGGAAGATAAACAATAGATTCATAAACAAATTTTACAAAGCTGTCCAGCTATTTAAAGCATTCTGCTAGGGACTCATATCCTTTGTAAGCATAAAGTTCATCCATCCCAAATGGTCAACAGTTACTTTGGGGAGAGGGAAAGTGGGGAAAGGGGGACAGGTGGAGACATACTCTTTACAGTGTGTCACCTGCTAGCTCTAGGGCTGCAGCCAGTTATGTGCCCTCTCTGAGCTCTGGTTCACTCTTCTGTGATAAGGACTAGAAATTTCTACTGTACGGAGCTATGGTGAAGAAGAAAGAAGATACTTTCGGGCAATATGGCAGACTAGATAACCCTACTTGACTTTCCCAATCAAAACAACTAACATGCTGGACAAAATTTAGAATATAAATATTGTATACACATCACTGAGCTCATATCAATGCAAGGATTCTTCAAAAGACCAAACACAAAGCCAAAGCAGGAACCCTGGGAGGTGAGCTAGCAGCAAAGCTGACTTTTGCCCTGAGGGTTCCTGTCAAATCCTAGAGATTCTATGTTTGTCGTGAGACCTGTACAGTGTTCAGGACATAGGAGGAAAAAAACCTCATTCCTCCATAAAGTTGGGGCTCCACACTCAATGAATGAGAAATAAGTGCACAACACAGAAGGAGACTGCAAGGAAACCTGACTTTGGGTTAGTGGAAAGGGAGACAAATCTCTCCTGAAAATTTCTGTGTTTTTTCTTCTTTTTTTCTCTTTTAGAGAGGGAGAAAGGGGGAGGGGCAGAGGGAGAGGGGAGAGAGAATCCCAAGCGGGCTCTACCCCCAGTGTGGAGCTGACACAGGGCTCCATCTCACAACTCTGAGATCATGATCTGAGCAGAATCAAGAGTCAGTGGCTTAACTGACCGAGCCACCCAGGCAGCCCTTTGCTTTTAGAGAGAGAGAGAGTGTGCATGAGGGGAGGGGGCAGAGGGAGAGGGAGAGAATCTCAAGCAGACTCTGTGCTGAGCATGGGGCTTTATGCCATGTGACCCAGAGATCATGAAATGACCTGAGTCAAAATCAAGAGTCATACGCTTAACTGACTGAGTCCTGGTGCCCCTCTCCTGAAAATATGTAACCAAAAGCTAGAGCTCACACAGGTTTAGAGTTTGAATTCATGCTTCTTGTGTAGCCAGAGAAAGCTTAAGTAGAAAATTAATTTGAAGTGATTTTTGGTTGCTAGTGACCCTAAACAATTAGCAGAAATGAATACAAATTCTCTTTGGAAAAGTCAATGTCAATGAATACCTCAAGTAATTCTCAAAGTTTTAAGGAAAATAAGCAGCTTGCAGGAAACAAGACACCATGATTACTAGCCAGCAGACACAAAAGACAGCAGAACTGGACCTCCAGGGGTTTCAGAATCTGGAATTACCAGACATGAGAGTTTACAATTTCTAAATAGCTAATTCAACAGGTTAAGGAAATAAAAAAAAGAAGTTTGCAAATACGAGCAAGAAATAAGAGACTAGAAAAAAAATCAGCAAGTAGAAAAATAATGAGCCAGAACTTTCAGAAACAACCAAATAAAACAACCAAAAGGAAAATGGATATAATCAGTGGGGGATTAAAGAGTATTTGAGACCCCAAATATGTGAGTTGAATGGAAGGCAGATTTGAAGAAATTATTCAGAGGTCCGCCCAGAGAGACAGAGATGACAAAGATGAAACAGAGGTTGAGAGGTAAAGAGAACAGAATGAGAAGGTCTAACAAAAGTCTAACAGGAGTTCCAGAAGAAGATACTAGAGAGAATGAAAAAGAGGCAATATTCAAAGAAATGAAGGGTAGAAAATTTCCAGGACTGTTGAAAGACACCCATCTTTAGTTCTAGAAATCCCCAAAAAACCCAAGCAGAATGAAGACAGAAAAACTTATACCTAGTTACATGGTAATGGAAGCTGCAGAACACCAAAGAAAACAATGTGTTGTTGTTGCTGTTGTTAAAGGTTTTATTTATTTCTTTGAGAGAGAGAGAGAGAGAACAAGCAGGGGGAATGGGAGAGGGAGAAGCAGACTTCCCGCTGAGCAGGGAGCCCAATGTGGGATTCGATCCCAGGATCCTGGGATCATGACCTGAGCTGAAGGCAGATGCTTCACTGACTGAATCACCCGGTGCCCTGAAAACAATGTTTTTAACACAGCCAGAGAGAAATACCAGGTCACTTACAGAGAACAGTAGCTGGACTGACAACCAACTTCTCAACAGCAATTTCAAAGCCAGAAGCAGTGACATAACTGACGGCTTTAGTGACTTAAGAGAATATATTCAGTAAAGCTACCCTTCAAGACAGAGAGCAAAATAAACACATTTTCAAGCCAACAAAAGCCGAAAACCACACCAAACCAGACCAGGAAAAACACTTGGGAGTTTAATACCACCAGACTCTCACTAAAAGCTAATGCTAAACAAGCAGAAGGAAACTATATGAGATTCATAAAAGAATGATAAGAAAAGATAATGGTAAGTATGTGGGTACATCTGTATGAACACTTACTGTATGAAACAGTGATGTTTCATAAAGGTAAAGACCCTGATGAATTTTGGACTTTGATGAGTATCCCAGCTACAACAGCTCGAGTAACATTGCAAGAACAGACAGAGAGTGTAGAACTTCTAAATAAGAAGATGGAAAATGGAGGGGCGCCTGTGTGGCTCAGTGGGTTAAAGCCTCTGCCTTCGGCTCGGGTCATGATCTCAGGGTCCTGGGATTGAGCCCCGCATTGGGCTCTCTGCTCAGCGAGGAGCCTGCTTCCCTCTCTCTCTTTGCCTGCCTCTCTGCCTACTTGTGATTTCTGTCTGTCAAATAAATAAAATCTTAAAAAAAAAAAAGATGGAAAATGGAACAAGGGGGAAACAGCTCAGTCTAGAAGAAACATCAGAAAAAGCTGCAAGTCTATAAAGGTGGTAGAAATCTATCTCAACTCACCAGTAATATACACTGATTCTAAATATCGAGACACCGAATAGCACTGCCTTAAGATATATAAAACTGACAAACCCAGTGGGAGATTTTTAACACATTTCTCTCAATAGTTGATAGGTTAATCAGACAAAAATAGAAAAGGACATACTATAGATGATTTGCACCATATAATGAATTCATTTTGACCAGCCTATACAGAAAACTATATCCAACAATAAGAGAATACAGCTTTTTTTCGAGCGCTCATAGAACATTTGAGAAAAAAAGTTGAAAGGAGATAAAATATGAAAAGGGTACACGCTGAAGGGGTTATGTTTCTTTCTAACTCTCTCTGAGGATCCAAACTTGTTTTGTCTTGATGTACCTCGAGTCTAGCGCAAGGACTATCACAAAGGAGGTTCTTAAGATGTCCTGACCAAAGAATGGTCAGTAGAGGTTCTCTGCGAGGCTGGCAGAGGCTGAGTGAGCATGGGAGTCCTTTCCAACATGGAGAGGGACAAGGGGGCCCGCAAGTGAGTGGAGCCAGTCTCCAGGGAGAATGAATACCAACAAGAAAAGCAGAGTCATGACCGCCATCTTCCCATCTGAAGAGAGAGTCATGTGGAAGAGATTTTGAAAGCCCAGTCTTTGTGGTTCCATAAGGCAGAGCAGAGAAGGGCAGACAGGAATCACAGAGAAAAAGAGTTGCTTCCAAATTAGGAAGAATTTTCTAGTAATTCGCTGTTCAACTTTGGTTAGGAATTGGCCTGGCTGATCCTTTAAGACCCCTTACAACCCTGTGTGGGACAGGAGTCTGTCCAGGGAGTCCCACATCACAGACTAACTGTCCTTCAAATCCCATTCTTTCCAGGGAGTCCTTTCACCAAATTGCCTGGATATACAATCCCTAAAAGATATGCCGAAGGTCCTAGATTCAGGAGGTGGTAGAGGAACATTCTTTCAGAACATGGTGCGAGATCACAGAAGCACAGAGAATTAGCTAAAATAAAAATGCCTGAACCTTCCAGGAGAAAGGCAAGCAAGCTTACCTTGACCTCTGCAGCTGATGGTTGAGTTGGGGGTCTGGCTCTGGGGGCTTCTCCTGCGGCCGGGCAGTCATGCTGCTCTCATGCTGCTGGGCAGGTGGGAAGAGGAGGCCTGGTTCTGCAGGGGCAAGAGCAGGAAAGGTCACTCCTTCACTGTTTGCTCCTAGCTCTCCATTACCAGCCTGGAGAGGATCCTATCTGAAAGCCCAGGGAGCTCCTGAGGCTGGCCTCACCCACTCTCCTGTCCTCGGGGAGCAGACAGGCATGGATCAGACAAATATTTCCCACACCCTGCAATGTGCCATGCGGGGATCTGGGGAATGAGGCTAAAAAGATGGATTAGATGCACTCCCAGCTCTCAAGAAACAGAGAGAGAGAAAGAGAGAGAGAGAGAGAGAGAGAGAGAGAGAAAGAGAGAGGAGGGAGGGAGATGTGCACATGTTTCATTACAATATAATCTGGTAAGTGCTGTGATTTCCCCAAATTCATTCAGCAGCCTACCTGTCCCACAGGGGAGCAGAGGCAGCTCACGAGCGCTACCCATAGGCCTTCCCAAAGAACTTGGCAGAAACGAAAGGAGTTGTCTCTGTGTTTTAATTTCCAACCCATCGCAGATAACTCTTTTTATAAAAGATAATGAAAATGAACTGGTGGACAAACGAAATGAAAAAATGCTCATACAAAGCACCACCTCTTCAATGATCTGACTCAACAGATCACTCTGTCCAGTCGGGATGGAAGTTTCTAAGCGCTTCCTCACCATTCCTGTACTCGTCTCGTGGATGGGTGAGCAAATTGCGGCCAGCGCCATCCGGCAAACCACAGTTGGGTTGCATCCGTAGAAGTTCACAGAGAGTTAGGCTTTCCCAGGATGTCTGGCTGATCTCTTGAGAGGGTGGCTAGCAGTGTGGTTGATGCCAAATTCACCCCCTGGACTACGGATCAGAGTCCCTCTCCGGGAAGGAGGGCCACCGCAGGGGCTTTGGGGAAAACATCTGAGTAGAGCCAGTGGAACTTGCTGGGTTCAGGTTACAGAGCATGGGGCTCATGAAACCTGCTCAGAATTTCCCAGCCCTAACTCTAGCAACCCCAGCCAAAGCTACCACTGCGACCAGGAAGGACAAAGTGTTATCTGTTAAAACGGACTGGGACACTGCAGAAAATAAATCAGTTCCAAGATGTCAAGAGGGCTGCTGGTGTTCATTCCTACTATTTAATGCCATAAAAAAGGATTTTTAAAAAAAAATTGAGAAATCCTTTGTCTGTGACAGCCAGCTCAAAAACAAAAAAAAAAAACAAAACAAAACCCAAACCCCCAAAACCTTTAAATGCCTATTGCCTTAAACTTGAGGGAGAGATTACAAGTCATTTTCACCCATTTGAATGTTTAAGAGAAAGTGTTCATTCCTCTAAACTCTGAGCTTTTAAGTAGTTCTTATTTTAAACTTTAGAAGATAACTCCACAGAAGAAAAACTTCCCCCTCTCAAAGTCTTTTATTTTAAACGCAAACACTCATATAGTCTCACTCCGTGCTTCAAATGCTAAATCATCTGCAATTTGAGAGTTTGAAGCTCATGAAATTCTAGCGAGAAGCACATCTGATAGAGGCTCATAGCAACAGAATGCTTTTGAACCGATGTCTGTGATGTTATAAAGATTGCATATCATTATCTCTGAACGGTGGGGAAGAGAAGGTTATGGCAATAGCTGTTTATGTACAAATAAGTCAATATAGTAACTGGCAAGCCGTGTAGAAGACATTAGCAAGAAGCTAAACCGCGGTGTGGGGTGGGAAGCAGGGATGCACTTCCCTCGGTTTCCACGACTAACGGCCTGTGCCATCTCTCAGCAAGGTCCCAGCCACAGTCCGAGTCCTTGCAGCTGACTGTCTCAGGGGCGAGAGCTCTGTGAGGCAATCAGAGAGCCAAACGTGACTGGTCCTCTACCGTAAGTCAGGTGCTGGGCTGGCCTCCAGGGTCCTCAACACGGGTTTTCCTTCAAGGCGGCCCAAGACAGACATGGAAGCAGCTATTTACAACCCTCCCTACCCTGCTAAAAAAACAAAAACAAAAACAAAAACCACACACACTGGCTGGAGTTAAGGGAGAGGAAGTCATTAACTAGCTCAACCTGTCTCTCCAACCATCCATTCATCCATCCAGTGATGACTGAGCGATGGTAGGCACCATCACCAGGTGCAAGGCACTAGGCAGAGAACAGGTGAGACCACAGTGGTCCCTGCCTTCACGGAGCTTATAGTCTAGAGGGAGAAACAATGAGAAGTAACTGTGATAGTAATGTGCTCTAAAGAAGTATGGCTACTGCTTTAAGAACATGTGATGGGGGTAGATTCGCCATGGAAAAGGGTCAGTGGCGTTTTCAGAATGAGCTGGTCTTTAATCGGAGCCCTAAGAGTATGTTAGTGAAGCAAAACAGAGAGGGCAGGAGAGGAACGAGAG
Source organism: Mellivora capensis (assembly GCA_004024625.1). Taxonomy (NCBI): domain Eukaryota; kingdom Metazoa; phylum Chordata; class Mammalia; order Carnivora; family Mustelidae; genus Mellivora; species Mellivora capensis. The sequence continues at coordinate 165,598 of PISX010000717.1, read as the reverse complement.
AGAAAAGGTGTTGCCGGCGCAATGAATGGCCTGTGCAAAGGTCCTGTGATGAGAAGGAGCAAGGCACGTTCTAGTTACAAAAGGAGGCTTGTAATAAGGACCAGATCAGTTCTTGGCTTCACACCACGCTTCAGTCACTGTGGTATTCAAGGCAAGCACGAAAATTGTGCAGGTTTTTCAAAAGTGCCCAGGAAGTTACTTATGGCAAGCCAGGAGCAGAAGGTTCATATGTACACACATACAGCACAATTTTCTCTCATCCTAAGCTGGCACAAGGAATCCAAAACAGGGGCTACCTCACTCTCCCTCCAATTTTAGACCAAGTTTTTGGCCAAGTTTTCTTACCTATCTTCTTTACAGCAGTGGTGACTTGGTTAAATTCAATTTGGCCGGTAGTAAAAGATTAGCTGATCAGCGTTGATAAGAGAGTGAGTGTGTGGGTTTTGGAATGCGAATGAGCATCCCATTATTAAGATTATTGCTGGAGAAGCATCCTGCGGGGGAGGGGGCACTCCTTTAAGAAGAGTCATACGATTTCAGGCATGGAACATGAGCTTTGGGGCCTAGCAGGCCTGGGTTCAAATTTGACTCCATCCCTCACTGGCCATTTGGCCCCTATTCCTCTGTTAAAATGGGGTTAGCTGCACCTCCTTGCAGGGGTCTCAAGGAGATCAGCAAGAAGCATACTGCCTGGCTCCCAAAAGCCCCCGAATAAGGGGCAGCATCACCATCACTGCACCCCAGTGTAGCAGGGGACAGGGAGAGCCACAGCCCTCCCTCCCTGTGAAAATCAACAGGAATCCAGGAAATGACCTCCCAGGCACTAGTGGGGCAGCTTTGCAAGGACGCAGGGGTTACCCCTCAGTGGCCAGGTATCTGGTGACTCATGGTTTCTTGGTGTGTACCCTCAATGGTCCCCAGCCACCTTGCTCAGAGTCCGCAGCCGGAAGTCCCACTCTCCGCACTGAGTCACACCTCGTCTGCCCCAGGCTCAAGTGCATCTGAGAAATCCAGATGTCCCTCCGGGGATTGACGAGAAGCCCCACTCAGGAACTCTGGGGTCCCACCATGGGTGGAGCCAAGGGGTCCCTCTGGACAAACAGCGGAGTCCCAGAAGGTAAAGGAAATGGACCAGCTACCGCATCCTACCACAGACTAGACATGGTGTTGGGACTTCCCAGCAATCGCCTCTGATATTGACAACAATCCTGCTGAGTCACTGTGGGTATCACAATCTAACAAGTAGGAAACTGAGGCCTGCCGACGTGCCCAAGACCACAGAACTGAGCACTGGAGCCAGATCCTGAAGCCCGGAAGCCCTTCCTCTTTACTGTATCACCACACTGCCTCACGGGGACAGAAATCTTCCCAGGCGACTGAGGAGGACACAGCCCTGGGAGGCTGTGTGCCATTCCAAGGATCTGCAGCCAGCAAGCCACCAGGCACGGCCAGATTCTTCCCACTGCCCCACACGGCTGTTTGGGCCTCAGTTTCCCTTCTGCACACTCGTAGGGACAAATACCCCTTACATACCACACTCTTTTCAGAGTTAAGGTGGGGGGGGGACAAAGATTTAAAGATCTGGGGGGAGGGAAAAAATTAATTTATAGAAACAAACACTTTAAATGGGTACTGAGAGGCTCAAACCAAAGAGGGAGGGTTCTCCTCAGCCACAAAGTGGTTGTAATGAAAAGAAGAGCTCAGGGATGCCTGGGTGGCTCAGCTGGCTCACAGCGTGATCTCAGGGTCCTGGGATCGAGCCCTGCATCAGGCTCCCTGCTCAGCGGGGAGTCTGCTTCTCCCTCTGCCTCTGTCCACCCCCCACCCCCACTTGTGCTCACTCTCTTTCTCAAATAAATAAATAAAATCTTGAGGAAAAAAAAGAAAAGAAAAAAGAAAGTAAAGAAGAGTTCACATCCTGCCCTGATGGGTTGGGGGAAGGTTTAGCTGGGGGACACAGGATATTCAAGAGGGAGCCTCTGAAATGGGAAGCAGAACCAGATGAAGTGTGGAGAATTCCCTCCATGCCACCCACAATAAATTAGAAAATGGCACAGATTTTAAAAAGAAGGAAAAGTGTGGGGGGGGGGAGACGATAATGAGGAGGAGAAGGACTCAATCTGTAGCTTTAAGAAACAGTCTGAAGAGTGATGGGTGCAATGAGGAGTCTCAGACTTCAGGTGCTCGGGGGGCAACCCTTCCGTCCAATGAACACAATGCAGAGACAATGGAGGCATGGAAGAAGACACAAGTGACACATTTCCCCAACAGCCAGGGGAGGCTCGGAAGCTTTTTAAATGGGGTGGGGGGCCTCATTCTCTCCCCAAACATCTCTTCTTTTGGTGCCCCACTCCCACTTCCACAGAGGTTGAGAAAAAAACAGCTGTCTGCATGGCAGGAGGGGGTCCTGCCCAGGCCACTATGAGTTAATCCAACCTCTTGCACCTGGTTACTCCAGAACACAGAAGCTCGGCCATTCACATCAATACCAGAATAGCTCAAACACTGAGAACATATCATCAGACAGACTCATTGTAGACTGATGATGAACAGCAGGCCACTAGTTGCTCTGCAACCTCCTCAGGCTTCCTATACCCTTGCTCATGGCCCCCGCCAGCCTGTGTTTAGGGTTTCACACACCCACAAGCTCGTTCCCACCCCAGGGCCTTTGCACACACAGGCCTCTCTGACTAGGATGCTCTTTTCCTAGCTCCTCCCTCATTAGCATCCAGTCAAGTTTTCAGGTTATAGTTTCAGTGAGACTTCCCGGACTCTTCAGAAATGTAAGTGTGCAGCCGTACTTACCACAGTTGCAATCGGTTAATTATGGGCTTAGCAAGCTGGTCTCCCCGGTCGGACTGAAAGCCCTACTATGGCACGGGCAATGTCTCTCTCTCTCTCTCTCTTTTTTTTAAACCATTGTGTCCCATGGGCTCGCCCAGCAGTTCTCAATCCTGGTTGCACATCAAAATCATCTGGGGAGTTTAGAAAACCACGGATGCCTGGGTTCTACCACAAACCTATTAAACAATAGTGCTTGAAGCTTGCCAAGTGGTTGTAATATGTGGCCAAGGCTGAGAACCGCTGACATAAGGAGGTCGTGGGTGCTAGGCTTATGTCCTACAGCAATCTTGCAGTGGCCTGGGGAGTTACAGTAGACCTTGCTCCCATTGCTTGTGTATACAATGTAGCATTTAAATGTTGTTTTTCACTCCAGAGATTAAATTTGAGGAAATTCCTGAAGAGGGAAACAAAATCCTCATTGTTATAAAGGAATACCATGCCCTTCACTCAGTTCTCTCTATACAGTCCCCCACCCCAACACACCTCTGTCCGCTCACTCTGCTTTATCACCTTGATCCTCAGAGTCACGAAATTAACCTCATGCGTCCCTGAAATACACTTAAATACCGGGGATAAAATCTTTTTTTTTTTTTTTTTTTTAATTAAAACAGGCCTCGCTATTCAATGCAATAGGATGTAAAAATTTCACACTGAGTTTTAGTAAAACAGGAGAGTTCAAAGCCAGTTTGCACTGGAACAGGCTTGCTGAAGCAGCCTTTCTGTCCCCAGGTGACCTATGTGCCTCACGAAGCGTGGGCAGCCCTGGTCTCTCCAGCTGCGCTGTCCAACATAGTAACTACTAGTCACAAGTGGCTCTTTCCATTAAAATAAGATGAAATGAACTTAAAAACTCAGTGCTTCCAGTTTTACTTGCCACATTTTAAGTACTCAGTAGCCACATGGGGCTAGTGGCTACCATATTGGATGGCGCAGAACAAAACATTTCCATCACTGCTAAGAGTTCCATCTGATAAACATCCTTCTAGAACAGAGTATCGCTACGTGCGCACTAGTGACATTGGGAGCGGGATAATTCTTTGTTGTGGGGAGCTTCCAGCATATGGAGGAGTGGCAGTTCTTGACCTTGGGTGATTTTTGCCCTTCAAGGAACACCTGGCAATGTCCAGAGACAGCTTTTGGTCCTCACAGCTAGGGATTCTACTGGCATCTAATGTGCAGAGGCCAGGGGTGTTGCTAACATCCCTACAGCACACAACGCAGTCCCCACAACAAAGAATGCCCTGGTCCCAATGTCAGTAGTGCTGAGGTAAGAAACTACTCTAGGTTCATCAAGAAAACACAGACATTCTCAGTAAAACTGGTGGCAGGAGACTCATAAAACCAAAGGGCCCCTAACCCCCTCCTTCCTCAAATTCAGAACCCTGAGAACAACTGTCTAGGCAAACAGGTGCCTCTATTTGTCAAGAATGCAGAGTAAGAAGTCCTGGTTTCCAGAATAATCTATGAATTCCTTTTAAAAATGAAGTCCCTGCACTTGGAATCCTCAGGACTGGGAAAAGTAGATATTCACTTCTGGCACTGTGGTTTGGAATGTGTGATTGATTCCACAGGAAACCAAGTCTGCCTGTTAGATGTAGATATGCCTTTGTTCACACATCCACTTATTCGGGAGTATTTGCTGAGCACCTACTATGTGTCGGGTACCTTTCTAGTGTTGGAAACAGAGCAGTAAATAAAAGAAGCCAGGTTCCTGCCCTGTGGAGCCGACTTTCTGCTAGGGAAGACCAACAGTACACAAGGAAACAAATACACCTGCAGTGGAAAGTGGGAAGGATACTGTCAGGAAGGATAACAGGCGAGGGTAAGGAGACAGCGGTGAGGGGGATGGATGCCTGAGGTCACCCCTCTGAAAACGAACAGGGAAGGTCAGCAGAAAAAGTGATATCCGTGCAGAGACCTAAGTGAACTGAGATTGAACAAGGTAATTCAAGGAGGCAAGAGAGTCCAAGGCAGGGGCAGGAGTGGATGCTGGGTCCTTTGGTGATATGAGCTTGGGGGAGAGGGGAGGGCTGGCAGAGACATCAGTGAGGCAGGAGGGGCCAGGTGACAGTGCTAGGAAGCCACGGGTTCCTAGCTCTGAGCAGCGGAGAGAGAGATGGGGCCTGGTTATGGGGACCATATGGGATGACAAGAGTGGAGAAGGACAGACCAGTTATGAGGCTGCTAAGGTTTTCCAGGAAAGACATGGTGATGACATTATTAATCAATCAACAAAATCATTAAGATTTTAAGATCATTAAGACTAATACCAGCTCTCTACTTGGCCAATGCTATTCATATTCTATCTCGGATAGATCATGGGCAGACCAAGCATCCTATTCAAGCTGAGGTAAGAAACTACCCTAGGTTCATCAAGAAAATGGGAAAACACACTCTGAGTTCCAAATGGTCAGCTAGGGTTTTTTGTTTTTTTTTTTAAAGATTTTATTTATTTATTTGACAGATAGAGATCACAAGTAGGCAGAGAGGCAGGCAGAGAGAGAGGAGGGGGAAGCAGGCTCCCCGCTGAGCAGAGAGCCCGATGTGGGACTCGATCCCAGGACCCTGAGATCATGACCTGAGCCAAAGGCAGACGCTTAACCCACTGAGCCACCCAGGCGCCCCGGTCAGCTAGGGTTTTAAGCTGAGGACAAAGTGATCTGAGAAAAGCTGGCAGGAAAGGGAGTTGGGGGTTGGGAAGCTCTACAGGAGAAAAAAGGGAGTATTCCCCAATTACCATCCTCCCTTTCTCCAAAGGCATCAGAGAAGGGGAGTCTGAGAGGGGCCTTCCCGCCATATTCTTCCCAGGGTTGTTGGGCAGCGAGTGGTTGAGACCCACTCTCCCACTATAGGCAGAGCAGAGGGGAAGGACTGGTTCTCCCAGAAGGATAGACAGCACTGCAGCTGAGAATGAAGGAGGGCATAGCATCTCTTCCTGAAGCGAGAAAGCCTCTACTTCTGGGGTTTCTCGTGTTTAAGGGCAACACAGGGTCAGGGAAACAGCCATGGAGTCAGCAGACGTAGCGCAGAATAATCTAGCCATGCTTCTTCCTAACCGCACAACACTGAGCATGCTGCCTGATCTCCCCAGTCCTCCGTAAAATGGAAACGAGACCCTGCCTCTCAGTGGGGTTAGGAGGGGTCAGATCAGACGACACCCATACTGAGAGTAAAAACTGCTTCCAGTCCACGGGCCAAAGTTCGGGCACGCATGTCTTCTGGAGCAGAGGCAGAACCCACCACGGTCCACGGGCATGTCCGGGGGATTTAGCTATATCCATGGGAAGAGGCTTCCCTTTCATTCATTTATTTCTCCAACACACACTCACTAGGTCTCAGTGCTGGCCGTGGTTTCTGGAAAAAACCGAGAGGATGATGCAGCGTCTCCTCTCTAGGAACACAGGAGCAGTGGGGGTGGTGAGAGATGTGACAACGGGTCCTCTAATCCTCTTTTTCCCTTGGTGTGTGGTGACCCCACTCAGATGGTTTTCACACTTAAGACCCTGGGGACCCACCCTAAGCTCTCCTCCAGCCCGGCCAGCAGGCCTGATGGGTTCTCCTGGAGGAAAAGGATGGGGAGGAAAAGGCAGGGCTGGCTGGGTCGACGGGGATGCAGGGAAAGTGTCTGCCTTCAGCCAGGCCCTTCCTTCCAGCCCCCTCTTCCTCCCTGCAGTGGACGTGGTCCCAAAAGAAAAAGAACACCAGGACAGGTCAGGGGCCGGAAGGACACCTGATCCTGACCCTCAGATGGCCCAGTGCTCGGCATCTTCGCAGGCGCTTCCCAAGGAGCGTCTTCAAGAGAAGGCCCCAGCTCTGAGTCATCCGAAGCAGAGAAGGGACCTTGTAAAAATAACTCCCGAGTATGAGGAACCTGTATTCACATTATTCATGAAACAAAGAACAAAAAAGCAGGGCAGGAAGCAGAGGAGGAAAGTGTCGCTCACGTCAGTTTTCTTCACATGACAAGCAGCCAGGAACTCATTTGCTGAGCCCCATCTCTCCCTCTCTCCCCTCCTCTCTCCTTAGAGCGATTACATAAGCTGGAGAGAGGGTCTCCTTTTAACCTTTTGACTCTCCCACCCACCCTGCCTCAACTGTCATCCCCAAATCTGAGCCTTCCCAGTAATCCGGGACCGTATCCAGGGGGGCGCAGGCGGTGTCTGCCCGGACACAAGGAATTCCCTTGAAGCCAGGTGCCAGGGGCAGCATATCTGCCCTGTGACCAAAAATATTTCAGTAAACATCTATAAAATCAAAAGGAAAATACCTCATAATCCCATCACTTTGTGAGAATATTTATTTCAAAACTTTTTGCTCAATTTTTAAGGAACTATGGTTTGAGATCACATTGTATATATAATTTTGTATCCTGTTTCTAACATAAGCATTTTGTCATGTTATTAAAAGCTCTTTGTAAATATTAGCTTTAACTGTTGGATAATAATTCACTGAACATTATGATCCATTCCCTAATGTTATAAGGAACAGGAACCCGTATCCTTCCCGGACTTATTTTCCTAATAATGCAGGTACTTTTAAGTGACCCATCTCTGAGCACTTACTACTCTGTGCCTGGGACCCTGCCTCCCACCATGTCAGCTGGCTGGGAAGGTCAAATGTGAGGATGGCTTAAGAGCATACTATCCCGTGCAGAATAGATCCCCTTTCTCCACACTTGGAGCTTCCACCCCTCCCTTGGTTGAGGGCCGTCTCCTACTCCACTCTTCTCACAGGAAAACCAGGGCCTCGCCCTCATTCTGTTGAGGGGAAACTCCAGGTCTGAGAAGCAGAGGACATGTGGACAACTGAAAGACCTTGGGTTGGTCTTCGGGTGTCAGGGCTGGCCAACCACAGCGTGCCCACAGCCAGCCCCCTATGTATGCGAAGAGAGCTTTCACGGAACACAGCGACACCCACCATTTACATACTGTCTACTGCTGCCTTCAGTACAATCAGCAGACTTGTGAAAGAGACCATATGGCCCACAAGCCCAAAATATTTAGAACTTAGCTCTTTAAGACCGTCTGCTGACCCCTGTGTTTGAAGGCCAAACATCCTCTAAAATCCATGCTCCCCATTATTTAGAGAGAGGTGTCCCTCAGAGGCAGCTGCCCAGCCAGGAACCCCATCTGCCAGCTCTTCCTGCAAGACGGGACCCAATGACTAGTTCTCATCAAAGAAACAAGGGCCTGGGGACATATATCATCTTGGGGCCCTGCTGGTGAAGAGGTAGGTGAGCTTCTGCTACCTTCTTTTTTCCCTTCCACCTGATCCCAGGGGCCTCCTGGGCCTGCAGTAGTGTTTCCTTCCTTTCTTCATCATTATTCCCCAGAAAGGAGCAGTTTGGGGTATTTTTTCCTAATTGCCTTCCTCCATGAAATTATACCACAGATACACCATATATCTGGTTAGCTACCATGTATAGATCCATCATATTTATGTAAGGAATGCAAAATTTTTTTGCCCCTGAGAACTAATTTTTGCTCCCAAGTGTGATATTAATCCCACTGAAAATGTACCCTCCAAAATACAGCAGAATCATAAGACAGAGGTACCTGGGTATGCCAGGCATTCCTCCAGAACACTTGCTTTTGACCGCTATTAAAGGCAAGAAATAACTGATCATGGTAAACTCCCCCAAACCGGAAGATAACTGAGGCAGCTAACGTTGCTTTAACAACGATAATACAAGATCTAAACTTAATCATTTTTGTTTCCAAAGCATATATTGGATAGGCATGTAATATTAGAAACAGAGAATCTCTCCTAAATCCCAAAGAAAGTAAATTTGGGATTAAAAGCCCCTACATAGATGGGGGAGAGTTTAGCCCGTTAGCTCTAGAAGTGATATAGGCAAAAATTTTAAACAGATTCAAGAAGGGTTGAGATTCCATCTTTATTAAATGGAACATGGATAACACGTTACTTATATCCTTTTCATATAGCTAAGTCATTGCACAGACGAAAGTGAAGGAAATAAGATTTAAAAAAAAGACATCATTTCAGGGTGCCTGGGTGACTCAATTGGTTAAGCATCCAACTCTTGATTTCAGCTCAGGTCATGTTCTCAAGGTCATGAGTTTGAGCCCCACGTCAGGCTCCAAGCTGGGCATGGAGCCTGCTTAAGATTCTCTTTCTCCCTCTCCCTCTGCCTACCTGCCACTCTACACTCATATTGTTTCTAAGAAAAAAAGAAAAAAAAAAACAAACATCATTTCAAATAACAAAGGGAATAGGTAAGGGCTACTAGGGAAGAGACTGGAACAGCTTTGTGGAAAATAAACAGATGATGAAAGGTTAGAAACTGAGGACGCAGGCACAGGAAGCCTGAGCCCAGAGTAGATGTGAGTATCATGGGAGTCCATCAGCCTGGCAGAATGGCCAAGAGGCTCACAACGCAGGGCAATGGAGGGCAAGAATCAGATGTGAGGCTGAACAGGGGGGGATTATATGAAATCTGAAGTCAAGTGGAGTTGAATCCTCCATGGGTGGCTCACAGCCAGCCGGGTATCCACTCTCCCCAGCGAAAAATGGCATTTTTTCCCTGAAGAAACTGAATGGACCCAAAGAAAAGATATGAGATCCAGAAAGCAGTAGAACAAACCTAGTAAAATAGTAAAGGAAAATCCCAGATGACAATGTGTATCAGGCCTAGAGAGCAACCAGGTCAAACTTGAGGAAAATAGAGGCTCTGGGAGAAAGGGAGAATATATAAAATACCCAACTGGCTGGAAGGTTTGGGAGGAAGGAAAATGACAATATGATAACAGCAAATGGTTTTTTAAAAAAAAAAGGCAATAAGATACTCTTGGGAAAATAAAAGCTGCTCCCCGAAAGACTCCTACTATATTATTACTTGGTTCCAAAGAGGATAATAGATCAGGTCTCAGGGTCATACACTTTAAATGCCTTCATGGTAAAGCAAGTAAGTTAATGATCAGAGCAGGTTAAGTATTACGCACATGCATATACTGAATGAGTAGGTGGGGACTGTAAAACTGGGTAGGCATGCCCATTCTAAAGGAGGCATCCTCAAGCAGGGTTACCATTTGGGAAGTCAGACCATATGTGCCAGAGCTTCCAATTTTAAAATCAATATCCCAAATTCTAACTCTTTTATGAAAATTCTATTTTAAAATATTGGCTGAAATTTAAAAAAAAAATCACTAGGCAAACCAAACAAGTATGTCCAAGGGCAGACTGCCAATACACAATTTATTATTTACATATTCATAGTAAGACAAATCCTATCTGCTGAATTTTCAGTCTTTAGGATCAACCTACACCTAAAGCATAGAAGATTTAATGGCCATTAGAAATAAAAATGTAAATGCTATCACTTTTATTGTAAAGGGAAAAATAGAGATGACATAAATTGGAAAATGGGAAGTAGCTGGGGTAAGAACACTAACATCTTCATCTTACTGAGAAGAGAATCAAGAAATATTGTTGTTGGGGCGCCTGGGTGGCTCAGTGGGTTAAAGCCTCTGCTTTTGGCTCGGGTCATGATCCCAGGGTCCTGGGATGGAGCCCCACATCGGGCTCTCTGCTCCGCGGAGAGCCTGCTTCCTCCTCTCTCTCCCTGCCTGCCTCTCTTGCCTACTTGTAATCTTTGTCTGTCAAATATATAAATAAAAAGTCTTTAAAAAAAAAGAAATATTGTTGTTAATGAACAAGAAATACGATAGCAAGAATCTCACTTATAAAGCTAACCAAATAGAGGAACTATAAATAACAATACAACTATGTTGTGAGGATGTGGGGAGGGAGGTAGAAGGGTGGTATGAGTGAGCTAAATCATCACCTATCACAACAGGAAGTGAGTTGATAATTTCTAAAATAGGAGTGAAATAAAAACACCTTATTTTCAAATATGGAGATAAGTGCCAGAAAGAAGTAATTGAAAGAGTTAAAAGTGGTTGCCCCCAAGGGAGTGCGGCTGGGTTAGGGAGAGAAGGGGACAGGAGACTGTTATTTTTGTTATAAATTCTTCTGAATATGAACACCCCCAACCCTAGTGAAAAAAAAAAAAAAACTTTTGAAAGAAAATGAAACAGATAACTTCATGGGTTTGCCTACTGAGATAGATAAGTAAGCCTATAAGTTGACTGAGTACCATAGTATAGATGGCACCCAAAGGGTTTAAATGGAGATAATTTAGTGAATGGACAGAGTTGAAGGGAGGGTTAAGGGAACCAACAATATATGGTGCAGCGCTCAGAGACTAAGACCAGCAAGAAGCCCTTACCACCCCTGCATGTGAAGGGCAAAGGGAGGGAATGGTGTTCCTGGAGCCCAGTGAGGCTAGAGCTCTGGGAGAGGGGCTGAAGCTGTAAAAACAAACAAACAAACAAACAAATAGACACAGCCACTGCCAGAAATCAGATAAAGCAAAGAGGAACCCAGAGGATTAATACTCCAACCTTTCCTTCCTCTGGTTCTTGACTCTTAAGAACCTCTGGTGCTGGCATCTCCCAGTAGTCAAACCCAATTAGAAGGTAAAGTAGAGAAGTCCAGCTGATGCAATCCATAGAGGACAGCCTCCCCAGGACACAGCAAGGCAGAGAATGGATCCAGAAGGAGGTGGGTAAAGAGAGAACAACCAACACACATTCTCACACTCTCCATTACCTGAGAGTAAAAAAAAAAAAAAGATTAGATTAGATGCCCAGAGTGGTAACTCTGCCCTTCTCTAGTTCAGCAGCAGAACTACGGGTCTGCCAGGAAGAAGTGATAAATTATGTATAATTTCCCCCCAATTTTCATTAGTAAATATAGATGGAGGACCTCCATATTTAAGTCCTGCATTTAGTCAAGGAGAAGAACCAGGATATATGAAGTAAGAATCCCATCAACATGAAAAAAGGAGAGAGACAGGCCTACACAGCAAGGTAATGATATAGGGTGGTCCGATGAACATCCAGAAATGTGTAGCCACACATCTCCAAGACCCAAACCAGGAAGCAACACACCTCCCCAGGCTTTCCTGAACAGGAAGATGGGATCGGCTCTTGAAGGACAAGTGAAATTAGATAAACAAGAGAGAGCAGCACCTGAGACATGTTCAGGTGCACTGAGTGGGTCTGCCTGGTCACAGGAGGAATGAGAAATAAGCTGGTCATCCGGCTGGGACAACATAGAGGAGGGATCCCAACGTCAGGCTCAGGAGCTAAAAACTTCAGATCAATGACATGCCTGACGCTGTGCAGAAATTACACAGGTAGGATATGAACCAACGTCAAAGAGCAGGTGGGGGGACATAAAGGACTTGTCCTACTAGATGCTTAATACCTGTGGGAAGATGAGAGGCCAGGAGCTAGGAAGCACCTATATATGCATATAGGTAGGCACTGAGCTGTCATTTAAGATTCAGTGATAAGGTCATTACCTCTATTAAATTTTTCTTGACCAAACCCTGCCCTTTCTCAGTAGTGGGAACATTAAGCCCTGACTATCGGAGCTTGGAACACTTCCTGAACTCATGTTTCCTGCTATTACTGTATGAAGTCTCTTGAAGGCAAGAAGGGTGAGTTATTCACCTTTATATCCCCAGATCCTAGCTCAGGGCCTAGTCCATAACAAGTGACCCCCTGGATGGATGGATGATGGAGGGGCCTGCATTAGGATAATAATAATGCAAATGAAACAGGAAATCAACAGCATTTGGATCTTCCCAGAGTATGCAGGCCAGATGCCTGTCTCTTTTGGAAAGTGGGAGATTATAGCTTAATTGCTTTATGATTCTGCAAATATTCCCCAGCTTGTGAGGGCATGTTTGGTTATTAGTAACAGATCGTGCAGCAAATTGGACACAGGAAGCAAACCACGGATGATAGAAAGGTGGGTGGGGCTCAGGGCAAGAAGCAGAGACCAAAGACCCCCTTGCGTACCATTTAGAAGGATGGGGTCAGACATGTTGGCTCGCTTTACTTTGAAGTTTTGGTTGCTTCATTTTTAATAACTCATCTCAACAGAATGACAAGCAACAGGAAGGCCATTTCCAGTTCCACACATGAACATCTCATCTACTACCATAGGCTTGTTTCCTAACTATTGGTCTTGGCAAAAGTCATAGAAAGCAAAACATTGCCCTTACATTAGGTTCCAGAAAAACACCAGCTGTTGAAATTAAACAGCCAGACTGGGGGCCTAATGATGAGTAAGAACAACTTCCTTCAGAAAGTGCCATCACTATGCAAGAGACTTTCGGGTCCTTGGACAATAAAATTCAACCACTCTAATCAGATGGGACTGCGGTCCCAAGTCCCATAATCCTCTTGACCAGTTACATAAACACAGCATCTCCTACACCAGGGGACCAAAAATTGATTCTGAGATTCTAGCTAGAATCTCAGAGACATTTAAGAACTCCCTGAGAGACTATAAGATGCCTAGAAATAAGGCAAGGCGGTGATATCTGATAAAAACTTTCAGGACCGCCACGACAGAGACGGGTGGTGGCGAACTGTCTACCTTGCCTACATTCAGGGAGGAAGGGAATATGTCTGCTATCACCTTGTGTTGGAGGACAATGCCCAATGATGCCCTGCATCTCTTCTGCCCTATGAATGCCCCCAAGTGATTTCAACAACAAATCTCCCAAGAACCCAGAGGAGGAGCTGAAGCAGGTTCCTCTAGTCCCATCTGACAGATGGAAAAATAAACTTGCATGAATCTGGATACGCAACTTGCCCCAGGGTCTCAGAGAGGAGTCCCTGACCTGGCCTAATCTGGAACACTGCTCTCCTGACGACCCGGATGCAAGGCTGGTGATCTCCTCTTTCTTCTGTCTCTGACTCCTAGCACAGAGCCTGCTCCTGGTCCATAATCAGTTCTCAACAAACACCTGGGGAACAGATGACTCCTGGTGTCAAACCACTACGTTAGCCCCGCTGGGGAGTTGATCTCTTTCGTCTCTAAAATGGGAATAATAATATTCTTCTCATAGGGCTAATGGGAGGCTCCGAAGCGTCCGAACATGTACAGTTTTGATGACGCTGCCTGGCCCGTGGTTGATACCCCTCAACAGTAGCTATTACTACTACTGTTGATGGTGTCACTGCTGTGAAGGAAAGAGTAAGGTAACTTGAGTGACAATGACATACTGGGGCGGGGGGAGCATACCTTAGCTGGGCTTATGGGGAAGACACTCTTGAGGACGGGACATTGGAGCAAGACTGAAGTGACAGAAGGAGTCAGCCCTGCTGGATCTGGGGAAGCGGGGGGGCAGGTTGGGTGGAGGGAGAGGTACGGCAGGGCAAAGCTGAGAGATTGGAGTGAGCCTGGTGTGTCCGAGGGGTGGAAGGACGTGGCAGTTTTGTGATGGTCCCAATCCATTTTATACATCCCAGTTCCTTTCCATCCCTAATTTTTAGGAGGAAATGTGGAATTATCCATCTTGGATAGCCACCCCACTGTAGGCAGAATCGTAAAGGCCGCTCTTGAGGGTTTGGTCAATGTATCTTGAAAGACCCACTTTGCTGAAAGTTTTTAAAAAGTCCCTTCAGCACTGTTCACACATTTCTAAAAAAGATCTTACTTCTACCCCACAGATGACTGGCTGGGGAAACTGAGGCTCCAAGCCACCTTGACCATGGAAGTCCCCAGCTTCCGCTCAGCAACAGCTGCTGAGAGCAATTTGCTAGCACCCACTGCCCTACCGCCCCCCAGTCGGCCTCCTCCCTGAGCCTGTCTCACCAGGAGGAAATCTGGTAAATGTGGAGGAAGGAGGCAAGTCAATTCAGTAAACACTAAGGAGAAACACACATTGCAATGTAAAGCGACTGCATTGGAATAGAACTGTCCTGTAGCATTTGGGGCTACCTATGCTATTATCACAGGAAGCCGGAGCTGAACCAACTCAGGTGAGCCTTTTAAAGCCCCTGTCCCACTGGTCTTGTCCTGACTTTCTTTGAGGCTCAATCAGGCAGAGAAGATTTGGACAGAAACAGCCCCTCCTCATAACCACCAGCCCTAGTGAGCAACACTGCCCCCCTGAGGCCAGCTCTTAGGGGCAGGAAAGATCTGGAGCTCTGCTGCTCCGAATCATGTCCATACTCCTCATTGACATTCATCCTCTGCCTCTGGATCACCCCAGTGTGAGGTGGGTTCTGGAACATTCCAGCCAGCGGCTCCCCAGGTCATGTAATGCTGAGTCCCAGGCAGGGGCTGCCTCTTCCCCAGCACTAGCCTTCCACCCTCACATGGGGCTAGCAGTCCCAGGAGAACTGGCATTCGTGACCTTGGTCCTCATTCTGAAAGAACTGAACTCAGTTGCACTGATATCTGCAGCCCGCCCATCACTCAGGCCCTAGCCCTGAAGAAGTGAAGGTAGCCCAGGAAGTTCAAGGTGCGGGTGATCTTGGACACGGACCATGAAGGCAACAGATTGATCAATCCTGGACGCGGACCACGAAGGCCACAAACTGATCAATTTTACTGTTTAAAACTTACCTGTTGCATACTCAAACACCAAAGGGTAAACAAAATTAAAAGTCAACAAAATAAAAAAATAATTTCCTATATGCATATTAGTATCCTTCATATATAAAGAGATCCTAAAAATCAGTAAGAAAATGATAAACACACAAAGAACAAAATAGGTTACAGGCCATCCATGAGAGAAGAAATACAAACAGCGTAAAGACATGAAAAACTGTAAGCCTAAGGAGAGATCCAGAAAAGGCAGATGAAAGGAACCTATCAAATTGGAAAATATTTTTTATATCCTAGTGCTGTGCTGGCAAGAATGTGGAAGAAATGAGCATGCTCATGCATGATGTTAAGTGGACCAATGTCTATCCAAACCTTAATGTGCACATAGTCCGACCCAGAAATCTATCCCGTAGAACGTTCACATTATAGACACAAAAATATATGCTGTATGATCTCCAGCACTGACAGGAATGTGGAGAAGCAGGCACATTCATTACCGCCAGTGGAAATGAAAATTAGTATCATATGAAGAGACATTTAGCAACATATACCAGAAATAGCAACATATACCAGAAACATCTTAAGGTTTTGCATATCCTTTGACCCAAAAATTCTACTTGCAGAAATTCACCCTTCGGGAATCATCATGACCATGCCTGAAAATTTACTACAAGGATGCTTCATGTGCTGATTTTAATGGGGGAGGGGTGGGTAGTGCAGAGGGATGAAATATACAAAGACACAAGCCCTGGTAAAGGGAAGGTACAGACACAGCACAGAATACCATGAAGTTCGTTAAATGCCCATGTAGCCCTTCCAGTTTAAAAATAGAAGACTGAAAACCTGTTTATCCCTTACCCTTTCTAGGACTCCATTAAAATGACAGTCAAGGAACTCTTTTAATTGTATAAACTTAACAACACTGAAGAGAACAGGAAAGAAGCAATTAGCAACAAATTATAGGAAGATGGCCAATGGACAGGAGGCAGCACCAAGAAAGCAGGACAGGGCGCTCCAGGGGAGGATGTGGACGAGGAGGGTGTGTCTTCTCCGTAGACTCCAGAGTGAGGGAGGCAAGGGTGCCAGGACTAGGGAAGGGTGGAAAGAGACGAGGCTAGAAACAGGGACTAAGGGCAAATCAGAGAACAGAAGATTGGCGCATCCACAAAGTTTCATCGCTCCCTCCTGCCCACTTGCACCTACCTTGCAGGTAGGAGACTAGAGGCCCCTTCTCCAGATTAACTGAATGACAAGCAGGTCACCCCAAGTAGTGGCCAGGTTCCCTGAGGGTCACCCAAAAAAAGCTCCCCAGCTATGAGCCACTAAGTCAGAGAGGGCAAAGGCACAGGAGAATGAAAGGCCCCCGGGTGCCGTGGATCCTCAAGCAAGAGAAAGGACTGGACTCAGAGCCTAGGGTAGGGTCTGATCTCCTTAGGGGCACTGGGCTGGGTCCTTCCTGGCTGCCGTTACCCCCAGCCCTGAGGTTCTGGGCCATCTGAGCTAGACCCAGGCTAGTAGATACACCCCAGCCCCCAGGGGCCACACACATAGTCCCTTCTGCCCTTAGCCTCTCCCCTTCCTTTGAGCTCTGCCAAAGAGCTGAGAATGGAGACTCTGTTTCCAGGGAAGTAAAATACGTGTCACCGGTCATTCTTTTCCTGAAAAGTCAGGAAATGTTCTAAACCAAGTGTGACATCCTTGTAAAGAAGAGGCCCCCCCCCCCAAAAAAAAGAAGAAAGAAGAGGCCTAGTGGGGTGCCTGGCTGGCTCAGTCGGTTAAGTGTCTGACTTTGCTTCAGGTCCTGAGGTAGCGTCCCACGTTGGGCTCCCCGGCTCAGCGGAGAGCCTGCTTCTCCCTCTCCCCGGCTCCTCCCTGCTGCTTGTGCGCACACTCTCTCGCTCTCAAATAATAAATAAAATCTTAGAAAAAACAAAAAAAGAACTATTTAAAAAAAAAAAAGGAGGAGGCCTTGTGAGGGACAGGGTGAGGTGTCATGTGTGGGGCCGAACCCAAGGAAGTTGGAGCCACTCCAACTTTTCCACAGATCTCTAGAAAGAGAGAAAAATGGCTTGGAAAACTATCCGTTACAGGATTCCCTCGGATGGGCAAAGCTCTCACAGAAGACAAGCTCACAGCAAAGCTACCCTACCTCCTTGGGCATAGGCAACACTGAAAGGGTGGAACTCACAAGGGTGGGGTGGGGTGGAGGGCAGAAGCAGCTCTCCTCAACCTTTTAGGCAGGCGACAGTCTCAAATCCCCAATGGGTGGGACAGTCTTGCTCATTTTCTAGGCCTCCCCCCCCTCCACCATGAACCTGACCTCTGTGAATGTACCCAGAGGCTCTCATAATTAGTCAGGGTCAGTCTGAAAAGACTTCTTCCACTGGCTTCTTCAAGATGGTCTGTATTTATTTTCCTGTCTCAGTGCTTACTCTTTCTAAGAATTCCAGAAAGCTATGTTCTGGCCACTAAGACAGGTGAGAGGACGGTCCTCTATGGAGCGTCTGATGCAGTAATGCCAGGCCTTTCTGCTAAGCTGAGCACCAAGGACAGGAAGCCGACCTGCTTTTATGGATCTGGTTTCCCACCATGTTTCCAACAAATAGATACATATATCTGAAGAGCACACCCATGATGCTCCAGAGAGAGTTGTACAGGGGGGAAAAAAAGAGGAAAGGAAAGTGAAGGAAAAAGGAAAAGGAAAAAGAAGGGGGAGGGAAAGGAGAGGAGAGGAGAGGACAGGACAGGACCCTTGCTCCCAAGGCGATCCTAGTAAGTGGTGAGGCTGTAGGTTAATACAACACAAAAGTCTGGTGTATGAGCCAGTGGAGAGAACTGACTTCCCACAGCCCATCACAGAAGCACACACTTACCAGTTACCAGCTTGCTCCTTAATAGCGACCGATAACACGCTGGCTGGTTTTAACTCAGTGGTTCCTGATTAGGCTTATTTCACCTCCTGCTTTCATCTTTCTTGGATTCCAAATAAACTGGGGAGCTAGGTTCTGGCAACATTTTGGGGGTGCTCATGACTGCAGTCAATGCTTAAGGCCTCAACATGTATGAGGAAGTTACCACCCTCCTCGTGAGAATGAAGGGGGCATCTAAGGGGATGTTTTCTGAAGGTCCTGTCATGTGGTTCTAGCAGGCACCTGACTCGCTGGTCACCTCAGCCCCTTCCTTGCCAGGGAAGGGCAGACAGAACCTTCGGTAGCCACATCAAAGCCAGCAGCTTCCCTTCAACCTGGTACAGCTGGGCAAAGGGTTCTTGTGCCAGAGAAGAGCTGCCCTGGGCCCCTGAGCCAGGAATCAGAACTCCTGCCATCATTAAGGCAAGGGACCGAAGCCCCCTAATTCCAACTGGCACAAGGGGCAGAAAATAACCGCAAGATCCCAAGGGGGGCCCCGTGACTGACTTCATCCTCCATGGGAGGAAAACATAGGAGCCTTCAAGGGCCACATGGGCTCCTCTAGTGCTTACTTAATGTGAAGAGGAAATTGCCCCAGATGCCCACCAACGGATGCCGAGGCGCAGAGGCCAAGAGCAGTGACGAATCCCAACCGCCACATCCCATCGCGTCTCAGCCGTAAAGAAATGGAAAATTCCAAGGATACAGCAAAGATATTTTTTCTTTTAGGTTGGCAATCCTAGGTGGGCTCTCAGCTGGGGCCAGTAAGAAAAAAGAAACAAACAAAACAACTATATAGACACATGTAGCTCAAAGGGGTGTGTGTGTATGTGCAGGCGCACATGTGGGTGTGTGTGCTTGTGTTTGTGTGTACCGAAAGGTGTGTGTGTGTATGTGTGTGCTTGTGTGTGTGTGTACACACTGAAAGGGGTGCCAGCCAGGTCAAGAAGCCCTGAAAGGATAAATGTGGAAATCTAAAAAATAAAACAAAGGAAACTTCGGGAAGGCGAATGGAGCCCAGTGATTTGAAAGTAGTCGAGCCATGGGGGTGAAGGTAAGATAGGAAACGCAGGAGATGGGCCTCCAGGAACCCCTGACATGCTCACTCCTTCCCCAGCAACTGCCCGTTCAGGTTCCTCAACCACTTCCACCATCACGACCTGCTTTCGAATTTTAAAGCAACCCAAGCCCAGCTCTAACATTCTCCACAATTCTATTACCTAATAATATTATCCAGGCCGATCTCGTGTATCAAATCTCATTACAAGAGAGAATTGCTTGGATGGGCCAAGTCACAGTGATGTTTTGATTTGGTTAGAAAAGAGTCTCTCTGGGAATTAATCCTATGCAGCAAATCCTCTATCTGGGCTGGACTACTTAGAGTGGTCCCTCTCCACGCTGAAACAGCTGGCTCGGAGGGGACAGCAGCGCAGACCAGAGAGAGGGGACGGCCGTGGCTTTGCTGATGGATGCAGCTCCCTAAGGGGAAAGGGGAGGGAAGCTCAGAGACCCTGCCCAGGTAAGGGCCAACATGTCCCACAAGCCTGCTGGCTCTGGAACCGAAAAGATGCCATGATGGAGGGGCGAAGAATGCTCCCTCTGATATTTCAAAGCTGTGAGTGACTGATGCGGCCGTGTTCGCGCCAGAGCACCGAGACATCCCACCTGCACCTGAGTGACGCCCCGGAGGGGACAGGAATGGGTACTGGGGCTCCAGCCGGAGGGAAGATGCTGGTTTCCTCAGCTTCATGGGTGAGATCTTCCTTCTCTGGAGTCCTAACACTGACGAAGAGGTGAATCCGACACGCTGGTGTCAGGACTGACCTTGCTGGATTGTTGGATTGTTACGGGGCTATGTGATGCCCAGGTCCCAGAGAGGACAACTACTGTGACTTCTGCACCATCAAACCAAGTGTCCGTGGGGTCCTCTGGGAGCACTGACATCACAGAGGCCAGAACGGGACAGGGTGGGGAGGGGACACTAGGAGCCAGAACTTTTGGTTCACCTGGCAGTAGAAGCCAAGACCCCGGAAGCCCTGCTCCCAGGTGATGCTGCTTATGATCCCATAAGCAGCTGGAGGGAGGGCATCACTCTGCTGACAAGTCAGGGGTCCTGGAAACAGCAAGGGTGACAACAGCCAGCACTCAGTAGCGCTTACAGGGTGTCAGGCACTCCCAGGTGCTTTGTATCTATTAACTCATTTAATCTTAATGACAATTCTATCATGGATATACTATTGTGTCCATTTTATGGATGAGGAAACTGAGGCACTCAGAGTTCAAGTAAGCAGATTTGAACCCAGGCAGGGGCGAACCAGGCAGTGTGTGCTCACCAGGGAACAGCAGGGCCTGTGCTCCATACAATTCTGGATTAAACAGTCGCCATGAGTGCGCACTGGGACAGTCGGTCACTGAATGCCAGTGACGGCCCATGTCTAGCCACTTCCCTGTGCGCTGATGCCGGGACTCTCTCTCCTTTCTTCTCTCCTCTCCAACCTCCCTGCCAACCTGGTTACCATCTGCTCCAACCCCAATGCAGCCATCACTTCCTCAGGGAAGCTCTGGTTCCCCCAACTAGGTCCAACTCCCATTATCTGCTGACAGGACTCCCTTTACTTCATCTTCCTGTTGCCTTCCATGGCTCCACATTATGTCTGTTTACATAATAAATGCTCTTCCGGGGAACCGGGGTGGCTCAGTCGGTTAAGTGTCCAACTCCTGACTTCGGCTCAGGTCATGAGCTCACGGTCGTGAGACTGAGCCCCAAGTCAGCCTCTGTGCTCAGCACAGAATCTGCTTCAGATTCTCTCTCTCCCTCCCCCTGCCACTTGGGCTCTGTCTCTCTTTCAAATAAGTGAATGAATAAAATCTTAAAAAGGAAAGTAAATGCTTTTCTCCCCGGCTAGATGGTAGGCCAGCACCATTCAATAAGACTTTCCGCAGTAGCAGAAAGCTCTTCTGTTTGTGCTGTTCAATGTGGTAGCCCGAGCCACATGTGGCTGTTGAGCGCTTGAAATCTGGCTACTTAATGTAACTGGTGAACTGAATTGAAGAATACATTTAATTTGATTTAATTGAAATCTAAGTATCTACAGGACACATGTGGCCACTATATTCCACAGTGCAGGCCTAATCCCCATGAGGGCCCATTTTTGCACTGCACTATCCCCAGAGTCAGGAGGCAGTAAACACTGACATGAATGAACAAGGAATGTTCAGAGGAAAGGAGGCAGAAACCCAGGAGAGGGAAGCTGATGAGGAAGAGAGCAGCAGGATCCCAGGGGACACAGCATTCTTGCTTCCCATTCAATCTCTGCTGTCTCTCCCACCTGGCCGTCCTGCCCACCTGGCCATCACACCCTAGTGCAGGGTCTTGAGAGGTTTGCACAGCCCTGCTCACCTTCCGCAGCCTCTGAGGTCCAGGAGAGTCTGGAGCCACAATGCCCATTTCTATCCTTCCCCACCCCTGCCAGGAAGTAGCTTTATTCTACCTACTGGGGACACACTGGGGTCAACAAGCCATCACCTGCGAGACAAATGACCCCAAAGGAGGGATCATCACTCCTTCCTCCACTCTTTAAGCTCTGCATCTCCTGTGCTGGCCAGGGGGATGGGGGGATGAGGGAGGTTTACATCACGCCTGCACAGAACTCAGTGGGGCAAATGATCCCCATCAGACCCTCAACAGCTGTGTGAGAAGCGTGACCTAAGGAAACAGTGGCCTGTGTGGCTCAGGGCAAATTCACAGCACCCCAGGCTGGTGTTCAGCAGCCAGGGGTCAAACTCTAGTGTTCTGCCACTTAAGTGTCACAGAGCTTGGAGCAGCTGCACGACCTGTCTCAGCAGCTGGCATTCCATGTCCACGCGGGTCATAGTTATTAAGCTCCTACTACATGCAGGCTGTGTTTATGACAGGGCATGGTGGTGGTCATGGTTTCCACTCAGTGGAGCACAGGCCCTAGCAAACTCGAAAAGAAGAAAAATACGGGGTGGTTTTCTTTCTTTAAGGAAGCCAACTGGGGGCCATGGAGTCCTGGGGGCAATGGAGTGTGTATCTGGAAAGGGGAGAGAAGTAAGGGACAGGAGGATGCCAGAGAAACTCCAGCCACTGATGCATCCTTTGGGCATCCTGAGCTGCTCAGTGGAACCGTGAGCATTGAGGAGCCTGGGACGGGCCCTGCTCTCTCCTTCTGCAGAGGTGTGGCCGTGTGGCCCAAGGCCCAGGAGAGAGGAAGCTGGCCAGAGAAGGGCAATGGGCAGGTGGTTAGGAGTCCTAAGGGCAGTGGAGCAAGAACTTTATAAAACATCTGCAACCTTTTCCAACATTCGAAGCACCTCTTTTCACGTAGACTTCTCCTCTTGGAAAAGTTGGGTTCAAGTTCTGGTTCTATGGCTCCTCAGAGAAACGCAGGAGAAACTCACCGTAGCAGGGCGAAGCCCCTGTGGTTTGTCTCTGGGCCCGGGAAAAATATGATTCACTCCTGCTTATGGAATCCCTGCTTGTAGAGGAGTAGGTGCGTCCATCCTCAAAGCCAGCCTGCTCGGCTGCAAGAGGCAGCCATGCCCAGACCATCTCCATGGGGAGGCATGCGTGATGGAGAGCACAGAGGAAAGGGACAGCACTATCCTGGTGGGGACTGAGAAAGGCTCCAAGGAGACAAGCCTCTGAGCTGAACTTTGAAGGACAGATATAACTCTCCCAGGTGGAAAGAGGGAAAGGCGTAAGCAGGAGGGACAGCCTAAGCAGAAGGATGGAGATGAGTAGGTCCCACATCAGTGGTTCTCAACCTGGCTGCATATTAAAATCACTCACGGAGCTTTGAAAACGGACGGATGCCCAGGCCCTGCCACTCAGAGATTCTGATATGACCAATCTGGGGTGGGGTCCCAGCATTGGTTTTTATTAAAAACTCTACAGGGCTGAGGGTTGAAATCCCTGCTACCTGGGCCCCAGGCACCGCCAACACTTGGGAGCTTATTCAAAATGCAGAGTTTCGGGCCCCATCCCAGACCTTCTGAGTCAGAATCTGCATTTTCACAAGATCCCCGGGTGATGTGTGTGCACATTAAACTTTGAGAAGCCCTGCTCTAGGGTACTGGAAGAAGAGCGAGGAGTTGCATTTAAATCACCTTTTTGTTCAAAGGCATCTGGCTCCCTGCTGTGGGGGAAGTGGCAGGACCCCAAACGATAACCAAATGACCCAAAACAGAAAGAGCTGGCCTCCACTGAGCACTGTGGGGAAAGGAGTGTTGCCATGCGGCAAAGATACGAAAGACGGAACTAAGAAGTTGGGGGGCAGGGGAAGCAGCGCACTGACAAGACTGGGATTCTGTGAGGCCATGAGAAGAAAAAATGATCTGGGCCACAGCAATGTGAATTCGGAGTGCATGTGTGCACACATGTGCACATACACGGGCACACACAGAGGCGTGAAGTTCAAAATGGCGCTATCAGACTCTGAGCTACTTACCAGAGGCCAAGCATCCTAAATTAAATGGATCATTCATTCAGTGGAATTTACAAAGAAATTAACAAGGCCCTACTATTAACTTCCGAAAAGCAGCAATCTTGCTTCTGAGTATCATGGGCTAGAAAATGGCGCTCCTTTGCCTCCTCCCTTCTTATGCCCCATTTCCACCCAGCAGGATTTAAGATGACTTTCCCCGAATCCAGACTGCAATGCCACACACAGACTTTGGAAAGGATCGGCCACGTTGCTGGAATGGGACCCAAAAGAGGCCCTTCCATACCATAACATTCTCATTTGGAACTCCATTCACAGTCCACGCACAGCAAACTCTCAGGAGCATCTGGTTTTCTGTGGTGATGATTCAACACCCATTTGTTTTTACTTATTTTTCACAACTGGTCCATGCCCACCAGTTGGCTGGATAACCCACCAGCCATTCCTAACCCCTCCTGCCCACCTCCACTACTAAAAGGCTGGAAAAACTGAATAATCCTTCACCAGCTTCCCTTGCAGCTAGGGGTGACCACGTCACCCTCACGGAACTGATGAGAAAAGAAGCACAAGGACAGAAAGCCAGAACACCAAGGAGAGTGAAGCAGAAAGACTGAAAAGACTCCCGTCCTTGACATCACCACTGAACTGCCCCAGATACACAACAGATAACCACTAAGTCCATCCTAACTTCTTGCTTTATGAGAAAATGTATTACTGTTATTTACAGCGCAAAGCATGCCTATAGGCTTTCGTACCCTCGGCTCCTCTCCCTCCATCGGCTTCATCTCCTTGTCTGCTCACTATTTCCATCTCATTTTTGCCCCAGCCTCTAGACGGCTCCATTTTTCCTTAGTCTTCTCCTAGTTACAACCTCCACCCCTCAACTCATATAACAAAATGTACTAGAAGAGCAGGGTCAGATACACAACCCCCACTTTTGAAACACCCAATCTGAATGTCCCATCCTCCAGCCCCACACAGTTGCCTCTTCTTATCTCTGGAAGCTTTTGCATTGCTACAGATTTTACCCAAAGCTGCAAAAACCACGAGCAAATTCCATTATTATGTTTCTTTACGTCTTGGGTCATCGTTACAAGCCAATAAAGGTATGCAAGGATATTTCTCAAGTGTGTTTATATTTTAACAAATCTTGAATTTCACAGCAGGTAACAAGCCTCTGCTAACTCATCCAGGCGGACATTATCAACAAAGACAGAAGGCCTTGAATAAGTAACTACCCCTGAGAACGAATGTGTAAACAGAAACACAATTTATGAACTAGCCCAGTGCGTTTTCCAACGTTGACTCATGGCATCCAGACACTACCGGCCAGCCCCGGGCATTTAACTGGATATGTGATTAAGCAAAACATACTCTAATCTTGATGAAGTTTAAGATTTCTTTCTTTCAATGAGATGCTTCACATGTACGTTCAACTGACATGTTTTCTGCAGCTGTTGACCTGCCTCTGCCTCCTTCAAGTTGCGAAATGCTCGAAGGCAGGAATTGTGTCCAAAAAGCTCTTCGTCCTTCCACACTGCACCCACCCCAGGGCCAAGTCGGATCCAATCCCCAAAACAACAGCCACCAAGTCAAACTTAGAAACAACATGGCAGTTGCCAGTCACAACCAAACAGCCATTTCTTACCTGTACGTGCTACAGAAATTAGTCACATTTTCAGGACTCCCTCATTTCAAGAATGATTCACAATTTTTTTGTGACTCAGACACACCACCCCATTCCTGCTCTAGCTCATGAGGAGTGTGGAGTGAAAGCGTCAAGGGATGGATAAGTACCCCAAGATTACTCTGGTGGGGGAGGCAGGAGGGGCAGACCACGGAACGGATGGGAGCTCACCAGGCCCATCACAGAAGGTCAAGCACTCTAACTGCAAACCTCAATCGCCCTTCCCCCACGGAATATCACTGCCATGGTCAACATCTATTCGTCAGCACACGGACAGATCTATTTATGCTTCTGCAAGTGGCATATCCCCCTTTTCTTAGCTTTGTGTGTTCCTCACCCCTACACGTGAAGCTTTAGAAGGGTCATCCTTCCCCAACCACATATATGAGCAAAAAAGAAAACTCTCTTATCAGAGCACATCAAATTAACATTCTGAAAATTCTCCTGAAATGATCGACTTCTTTCTGGAACTTACTCTGACCAGCACCACCTCACTCCTCCATAATATATCCAGCTGACTTTTTTTTTTTTTTTTTTTTAGGGTTCATCTTTATGCACTGAGCACTTGACCATAGCTGCTGGGAACCGGTTCAGAATCTGCTACTCCAAGGCAGGGGCCCGTTCAGAGATGCTGAGAGCCCATCCGTGATGACGGGCTCCCCAGCAGTCCCCTGTGTGCCATGCTAAGCTCAGCCTGGTGGCTACCCCTCACATCCTCCCAGATCTGGGTGTGGGACTTTCATGACCCCAAATCATTTACCAGCAGAGCAGGAGGTGGGAAGAACAAGGGGCCTTAGAGACAGAATGGTCTGGGCATTCTGGTAGGTCAGGGCAGACCCTGGCCTACCACTTAACATCGACAAGCCTCTGTTTTCTCATCTGTAAATGAACACCTGTCCTGCAGAGTTGTTTCAAGGATTAAAAATGGTGTGGGAAGTTTCTGGCCCAAAGGGGATGCTCGGTCTGGTCAATTACCAATAACCATCCTTATCGCCATAGTGAGAAATAATCCAAAAATACACTCATACACTTATGTGATGCCTCAGTCAGAGGTACTGCCTGGTCTCTGTGTGCACCCGTTCAGGGTTTTCATTCCGTGGCATGTCCCTGGGTCTGCCTGAGATTCTAAGGCCCCAGGAATGGGAGCAGGGCAAGGTTTGGCTCCCACGTAAGGCCAGGGCAAGGTTTAGACAATACAGCAGAGGAAGGCACATTCCCTCTGGAGATGAGGCACCTGTCATTTTTACGGGCTACCTGGCTTATGGTGAAAATTCAGCAGGTGAGCTAAACTGTCTGAATAATGCCAAGGTCTAACCCTGACATGGCGCCCTCTTCCAGAGCCACGGAGCCCACACCCCTTCCAAGGTCCGCTGCTTCATGAAGTCACAAACGGTGAGTTCTGGCACTACCAGAAGAAAACAAAAATTCTGTTTTTCAATCCATCTTGGATGCAACGGGGAGAGGAGTTTCAGCTTTATTTGTAGGAGGGACAGCTTGTAAATGTTCAATACCGGGACGCCCAGGTGGCTCAGTCGGTTGAGCGTCTGCCTTCAGCTTAGGTCATGGTCTCAGGGCCCTGGGATCGAGTCCCACATTGGGCTCCTTGCTCAGTGGGGGCCCGGTTCTCCCTCTGCCTCCCACTCCCCTTGGTTGTGCTTTCTCTCTCTCTGACAAATAAATAAATAAAATCTCTAAAAAAATGCTCAATATCAATTCATAGGCTAACATCCCCCCTCCGGCAACCCCAGGCTTTGGTAATTATTAGTGAAGCCATCTGCTCAGCCTAATGAAATGTGCAATCTCCTGCACATATAATTAGTGAAGTCATTTTAATTAATTAAACAAATTAATTAATTGCAAGGATACTGCAACCATTTCCTAGGAACTGCATCCAACTCATTTATTCTGCATGTGTCTACTGGGCTCCTACTGAGGGGAGAATCCCACACTCGTGCTCTGAGGAGATAAAGATACACCATGAGGAGAATCAGAAAGCCAATGTGTAGAGATTTGCTGACGCCCATCCCCTCTGCTTTGGGTGACCAATTCATTTTGGCTTTCCTAGGATTGTCTTGGTTTGTAAGCTCAAAGTCCAGGTCCTGAAAACCAGCCCCTCACCGTAATCCCAAGCAAACCAGGATGGTTGGTCATCCCACTACTGTTTGACCTGGGTCAAAGTTAACCACTAGATAATCTCCACTGGAAAGGAGCTGGCTAATATGGCCTCCTGCAATTTGGTCTCCTGTCATTGTAGACATTGTTTTTGGTTGGTTGGGTTTTTTTTTTTTTAAGACTTTATTGATTTATTGAGAGAGAGAAGGACAGAATCCAAAGAAGATTCCGTGCTGAGAGTGGAGCCTGACAGAGGGCTCGATCCCACAACCCCTGAGATCATAACCTGAGCCAACATCAAGAGCCAGACACTCAACCAATTGAGGCACTCGGGCACCCCTCATGGTAGACACTGTTAGTCAATCAAAGAGTTCCTACTTGTTGAGCCAACCCCAAATCCTTCTCACTTTTGCTCTGAAAGCCACTATAAAAATCCTGAATAAGAAGCCCAGAAAATTAAATTTATTTTCCAGGTATGCCCTAGAATCATAGAAGCTCTAGGCTAGCAAGGCCTTTGAAGTCTAGTCTAATCATTCATCCAGAGCTTAAATCATCCTTATCACCATAGCGAGAGGCATAGTATCCTATAGTATCCTCCACAAGCAGCCAGCCAGTCTCTCCTTACATACCTCTAATGATGGGGAACTCACTATCCCTTAAAGTAACTCTTCCTCTTTGCAATAGGTTGGGCTGTCATACTCCTTCCCTTAATTACTGAAGCGTCTCTCTTATCAGTCCTTTTGGGGGGACCACATCATAGTGCTTCAAAGAATGAAACACAGTTATTAAAGTCCTCCCAAGTCGTCTTTTTTCCAGGTCCAATTCCTCCATCTGCTCCTTGGTTTCAAGCTGGGAGTGCTATCCCAGTCCTCTCACATCCCGTTTCAGCCCCTCCTGAGATACAGTACCCAGATACGCCCCCCACACCAGTTGCCAAGCCCCTGGTGCCTTCTCCACTCTGTCGTAGCACCTGGCAGCTCCCCCATGCACTGACTCATACCAGCTCCCCGACGTTGTTTCTGAAATCGCGACCGTTGAGCCACAGCTCCATCCATCTGCCGTAGGACTTCCCAGGAGCTTACGCTCCATCTGGAGTCCTGGGGTATGAGAAACCCCACCAGACGGTAAGAAAATATACTATAAATGACTGACTGCCAATTTCCCTGTTACAAACAACTTGCTCTAAAGGTTTGCTTTAAAGTGATTTCTTAAGAATCCTGACAGCACGTAGCCACAGAAACCATATTTAAAATGATGGTTAGACTCCTGGGCCAGCCCACAAAAGCCTTCTGCACTCACAATGTACCTGCAGCATAAAACTAACAGGATAATTTTACCTACACAGAGCCACCACTTACGGGACGGTTTCCACACTAACACACGCTTCCTGCGTTCAATTTCAGAGAACTAGACAGGAGGTAAACCCAGGGCTGCGTTAGTTACTCTGGGCAGTCCACACGTGGGGGTGTGTGTGGGGGGGGGGGTGCTGGCCTCGGAGGAGAAATGACTCTAGACACCAGTATTCTCACTTTGGTAAGACTCCCAGGTCTTTGAATGGTGTGGCCCACCTACCTGAGGGTCTGTTAGGGCCAGGCTTGCTGGGAGGCCACTGCCAGGAGACCTTCTGGAAGGAGGCAAGTGGTAACAGTTATGAAGTCTGGGTGTTGTCTGTGGTGGCCGTGTTGTGGACACAAGGATGGGGTATCTCTCAAAGCTGGAAATGTGAAACTAGAGAAGTCACTACTAATTGTCGTGTTCCTGAGTCTTTACGGAGGATCTTTACAAGATGCTGGGTGTGGTGTCTGGGGGGGGCCTGGGGGGGGCGGGGAAGATGTGTTGACGCCCAGTGAACAGCACTGAGGATGCTGGGCAGGGCTGCCATGCCTCAGCTCTTCCCAGGAGAAGCACTATATCCTTCCTTCTTCCCACCCCGACCAGTCCTGCCCCCCGACTCTTGCCTGGCCCTGGGCTGCTTCTCTTCAGAGGAGGCTAGAGAGCAATCGGGAACGCGACGAACGGAATCTGTGGCCATGTATCCTGGGCACCTGTCTAAGGCAGGAGTAGCTGTGTCCACCTGGCGGGGGGCAGGTGCTTACCTGGATCGAGCTGGGCCTGGAGCCTGAAGCCTGTGATTTGAGACCCCACTCCACCACCCACCAGCACCCTGAACTTGCTCATTAGTGCTGCTCACTTCCCTGGGCCTCAGCTTCCTCATCTCTACACCGAGCTTAACATCCTCCTCTTGGGACTGTCCCAAGTAATACATGAAAGGGAGTAGTGATAACAGCCCAACCTCTTATAGCAGCCCTTTCCAGCACTGTTCTATACACTCGGATCATCTCATCTAAACTGTACGACGATTCTAATACTTTATAAATGAGGCCCAGAAAGGGAGGGTGAGCCGCCTCAAGTTGTTCAGGCCTCTTGTTGTAAGCACCAAGGCAGGGTAACAGACAAAAAGCTACGCTGGAAGCAACAATATGTTATACAAATGGCATTCACTGTTGTTGGTAATGAGCAACCTAAGACAGGCATGGATTGCTCAAGTCTGTGTTTCCTACCACGAAGGATCCGAGTGGCTCCTGCCCAGCCCCCTAAGGCTCTGACGGTGGGTCCCCTCCAGCCATAGCTGCAGACCTAACCCAGCAGTCATCTTCGTGGCACATGCTGTGCGCTGGACATTATAGCCCCGGAGCTTGTGCAAAGGCCTCCCTACTACCTGAGCACCCTGTTTAAACCTGCAAAATGCATGTTACCCCCCCCTTCCTCCCCCTCACCTTCCTTATCTCATTTTCCCCCCATAACATGTATCACCTTCTATCCTACCACATACTGTATGGTTATTGCCAGTCACCCCGGCTAGACTACAGGATCCCCAAGGGCATGGAGTTTTATCCCTGCTGTTCAGTGTTACATCCCCAACACCCTGTTTCCTGCTGGACACATGGGAGGTGTTCAGTAAGTGTTTGCTGAACAAATGATAAATGAATCTTCACTGACACGGAGAAAATGCCAGTAAGATAGTGTTAAGCAAAAGAAAGCAGGTGCCTACATTTTATATAAAATGATCCCATCTGTGTAAATATACCATTTTGTGTGTGTGCATACGTGTCTGAACATATGTGTGAGTGCACAGAAAAGAATCTAGAAAGAAGCTTTAACTTCCTACTAAATGTTTCACCAAGACCATATATTACTCCTATACAATTTTAAAGCTATTTACGTTGAAAACCAAATACACTGTGTATGCAGGCACGCACACAGAGCAGAAGCACGCACTTGGTTATAGGAGACCCAAGCTAGAGGTTAGGACCAGCAAAAGCTCGACATCTCCGCCCTCCAGGTGGTGGGCCAGAGCTGCATTTTCACTCATGGATCAGCAACGCTGAGACAAGTAACAGAATTCGGTCTCCAGGGTCCGGGACAGCACACAGCACTTCCTTCACAACTCCTCCAAAACCGGAATGAATCAAAAAAGGAAAACTCTATAAAAATCAAACCCACTTAACTGCCTCTGTAAAGCAGTCTCATAATTGTTTCATCCTCTGTGATTATTTTTAAATTACATTCGAATGTTCCAGAAAATGTAAAGCAAACCTAATATATAAAGTGAGTATTTTGCGACTGAAAATTCCCTTCACATTCAAGCAGCCTCATCCTCCTGTGCCAGCGTTCAAGAGGAAGTCGTGGTACCTGAAATTCAGCCAGGACCTGGGGCCTGGCTCAGGCTGCTCTGTAGTCCTGCCTACCTCCTCCTCCACGGCACCCACGTACTCCACATCCAGAGGCTCACGAAGAACCAGCCCCCTGACCATCCTCTGCCACCCACAAATCACCAAGGTGCCCTCAACCACACTGCATACCCCAAGCGAGGGCCAGCTGTGGGCCCAGCACAGGGCCAGGTGCAATGAGGTGGAAGGAAAGGAAGCAAGAGAAGACGCCTGCTTTCAAGGAAGAACGAACACACGAGAAATGCAAAAGAAAACAATGAGACTCGCTGCATGGAGCAACACGGGATGTGTACTAAGAGTTCTGAGAACAGAGAGGTAACCGTGGGCAAAGGGGCTTCGGAGAAGAGGGCCTGCTGCAGTCAGCCTCGCTGAGGACTGGGGCTGGGAGGAGGGAGGTGGGCCTCGGCAGGCACCATGACACCGGCGCTGCCACTTCCCCTGTCCTACCTTCTAGGCGCCATACGTGTGCAGATAGCCTTGCCCAGAGAGGCCAGACTCCCCCTGAATGCAGAGGAGTTTCAACTCTATGTGACAGGAGCCCTCACATCTCGGTTGAGTTTCGGGGCCAGGCAGAACCAGGGAGGAGGGGAAGGCAGCACTTGCAAGTATATCCAGCTCCAAGAACTCTGGTCAATCCACAGAGATTCAGAATGTTGGTCTGGAAGGGCCTCTAACAGCAGAAATGCAAGCAGGGCTCGGGGCTTAGCTTGAAAGAGCTAGGGAAGAAGGAGTGGTGAAGGGAAAAAGAGAGGAAGAATCAGGCCCAATCAAGGACCTTGTAAAGGGAAAAGAAATGGGCAAAGAGCTGGCCAGGGCAGGGAAGGGAGTGAGTGGCATCTAAAGTGACCGACTATGCCGGCTTGCCAGGGACAGAGGGGTGTTCCAGGACTCAGGACTTTCATTATTGAATCCGGGACAGTCCTAGGCACATGAGCTCGTCCACCCAGAGGTACCAACTCCACTCAGGGATGCTAAGGGGATGCTGACCCCTTGATGTCCTCTGCCCCTCCTTTGTGGATCTGTCCTTGCTGATCAGCACCCCCTAGGGCAATGGGAAGGATGCAGCTGTCAACGCAGGGAGAAGACCATGTACCCTTCCTAGCTTGGGTCCTCTTATCTCCACCACGACGATTTCTCAAGGGCTTGGGTAGAAAATTCTTTATTGTTGTTGAAATAATAGCTAGAATTACAGCCACTATCCTTTACTCAACTGTTTCTCATGCACTGAGCTCACCAGCCACCCCCAGGGGAGGACACAGCACCCTGCCATTAGGGAAGTGCCTTATCTGTACCTGGAAATCAGAAGAAAGAGGAGTAGGCACACCCAGCTCTCGAAACCATCCCCATTCAGTCTCCGTCACCCTCTTCCCTCTCAGGGCTTTAGTTCCCATCTGTGTCTCCTCAAGACAGGGTCCTAAGAGGGTACTGATCCCTGGCCTCCACCTGCCCATGACATCCATTTAATCAACAAGAATTTACTGAGCATTTACTATGGGCAGACAAGTTTATAGTTAGGGACTATAAAGAACACAAAGGACAATAACATGCATTCTCTGCCTTCCAAAAACTTATAGTTTCATGGGGGGGGGGGTTGTGGAGTGAGGTGGGAATGTAGGGGTGGTATAGAGAAGGCGAGAATCATTTAATTACTGAGCACATATTTTTTGCCATTAAAATGTGCCAAGAACTGTACTGGAGGAATAGAGACAAGAAAGAGACAACCGCATAAACCACTGGAAGTACAATGAGGGTGATTTGGGAGCCCTCAGGAGGGGAATCCGCCCAGGGACTGAACGCAATACCAAATGATCACCCACTTCACTTTAGCACGGAGGTAAGTGCTATGAAGTATTGAACACGTGCGTGCGTGCACACACACATATGCACACACTGTGGTAAGGCCAATCACGGACCTCAAACAGTTAACCAAATGATCACAGACATGAAAGCCACACATATGAAACAATTAGTGTATCACATGACACAGAGGGAGGGACTAACTGTAGAGTCCACACATCAGCACCAAGAGAAACAGCAGGAGAAGGTCCACAAAGCTGCCAGAGGAAGTGGAAGTAAAATCAGAGATGGAATATTGATGGGGAAGGGTTTTCCAGGAGGGGAGAAGCCAACAGGTATCAGTCATTTTTTTCAAAAAGGAAAAGCAAATGCATAGTCACGTCTAAAAATGTTTCTGAGTGGCACAGCTATTTATAGGTCTCTGGTGTAAGCAAATGAGGACCTTGCCAATAGTAACTTTCACAAGTGTAAGTTACATTACAATGAAAAGATAGGGATCAAATCTAATTTCAACTGAACTGAAACATACTTAATTTTGTAACTGCAGGTCCGTGTACACACCTACACGCACACGAAGACACACACACACACACACACACACTACCTTTGGCTCCTTTCTGTACGTCTATCCTCAAGCTGTCCAAACTCCATCTTTCTATTAGAAGAACCCATAATCCAGGGAAAGAAAAACTGAATTACTAGGAACAATCTACAAATTAATGACAGAGCATCGACCACATTAGTTTTTGCTATAATGATATCCACAAAGTATGAGTAGAAAAGTCACATTTGGTCTGATGGTACACCAGTCAGTCAATAACAAGTTAACTACTATTGACTGACTGTCTATTTAATGAAGAGCCCTGTGCTGGTGTTGGGGGAGTGGGAAGGACAGGCTGGTGAGAGGGGTTGGTAGAAAGAAGGATGACACAGTGAAAAAAAATGGAAGACTTATTAGACAAGAAGTCTGGTCCTAGCTCTATCACTGACAAGGCCTTGGGCAAGCGGATCCCAACCTCTTAGGGTCATTTGCACTTCAAAGGAGGGAATGTAGGCATACAGTGTTCAGAAAAGCAGAAGGATCTACATAATGGAACATGGAGGTTTGGAGGTACCTCCCTGACTTCACTACCCCATCAACTTTTCCAATAGACCCCCGAATCTTCCAGGCAGCCAATCTGTCCCATCCCCTCTACATGGTACTCATACAGGGGAGCATAAGATCCAAATTAAGCCAACCAGGGGCAACTGGACACAATTCTACACCTTTGGTTCATCCATTAAGGGTCTGTCCTCCTACCTGATGAGAACAAGGAAACAGGCTGACGCAGGAGCTATGGGCTACCATTCTGTGGCTGGAAAGGGAGAGCATGCCTGGGGAAGGAACCAACATTGAAGGAGAAACACTGTGTCTTGGGCACTTCATTTGAACCCCTGGATAAAGACTCACCTGATGCCATCATCTAGTCCTAAACTGAAACCAGTCTGGGTTGGTTTTCAGTTAATCTGTCACCTAATAAAATAAGAAAAGTATGGCTCATGCAATGTTATAAATGTCTCTCGTCCCTCACCAAATCCCTGTGGTTCCATAAACTACCCAGGGAGCACTGAATAGGGAATCCTCCTGAGCAGGGAAGACATGAAAGGGTTCAACAAAATGAAGAAAGGCAATCATAAGCAATAAGACATAAGTGACCACTGGGCCTGCCAATAATTCATTTGCTTCCTGTCTTCCAACACCAGTGATGGTGGAAGTGGTAGAAGGGGAAGGAAATCTCCACGATAAGCTCAAGGATTAGAGCTTCTGTCTCAGCTCTATTCTGCAAGCTTCCTCCAGATGTTTACCTATTCTCTTTTATGGTAACCACTCAAGAGCCCAGAGGAATAATACCAGTATCCTACTGATTTATTTTATATCTTAAAAAAATTACTCAAGGCCTGCAGTACTGAGCTCATGTTCAAATTAAGTTTGCTGGAAATCTAATTTGGGATGAGTAATTTAATTTGGCTACTACAATTAAAAGTGGCACAGTATTTGTGTTTTAGAGGAAAACCATATTAGATTCATCTAATCTTATTAGGTGAATATCACATTTAGATCACATTGTATCTGGAACAGATATATATGGGATTGATTCCTTTCATAAATCACTCAGGAGACCAAAGGGACTAACCTTCCTCCCACTCCCCACACAGGTCAGAACAGGTGGTGAATGTCAACGAGGCCCCGTGGAGAACTTCACCCCGCAGCTGGGGCAATCACACATCCAAAACATCACCTACCACAACCTCTCAAGTTCTGCTGAAGAGTACACTGAGGGCTCAAGTGGACAAGGGACTTGCTCAGGGTCACAGTCAGTGGCAGAGCTGACTCCCACCCAGCTCCTTGACCCCTACCTTGGCTCCTGCCATTCTACCACGTGTGTTTTTATTAAGATCTAACATGAAGAAGAGCCAGAGGGCTCTGAGACCCCACTGCAACTCAGTTACCTAAAGCCATGGAGTCCTTCAGATACCATCAACTTGCCTCCTTGCTGCTCTTAACTATCTTGGGAAGATAAAGAAGGCAATCTCAACAACTCCGTGGCTAAAAAAACCAAAACACCAGTGCCCCAACTCCTCCATCTTGAGTCCATTTTCTCGATGACTACTTTAAATGCCTTCACTTCAAGATAACTAAAATTTCACAATAAGAACATTCAAACCGTATGATGCATCAGAAAAAAGAATCTGCCTTGCTTCTTAAAAATGTTATTAATCTCAGAAGTACCGCTAACCAGGCAGATTCAGTGGGTATGATAGCACATATGGGGGTTCCAACTGTAGAGTTTAATCTTTAAAAATTAGTTCACCAAGCGAAATCAAGGAAAAGAGAAGCTAGATAAAAATGTATATAAAATATACATATATATTTTATATATGTATAAATATAATATATATGAATATAAAAATGTTTATAACATGGCAAGTTAATACATACTGCATAAAAATCTCTTATAAATGATTGAAAAAAAGATAGAACACTTCAAATAAAATGGAAAATAAAATAAAAATGGAAAAGGATGCAAAGAGGCAATTCTCACACACACACGCACAGATTATTGACGGCCGCTTGAAAAAATGTTCAAACCCACTGTAAGGAAAGCTTACAAAGTAAAACAGTGCAGTACCTTGCTCAACAATCAAATTGGCAAAAGCCGAAACAATTCTAATGGCCATGATAGTCAAAAGTGCTCTGAAATAAGAATCCTCAGACACTACTGATTAAGTCTACATTTCTGAAGGGCCATCTGGTAATATGCATCACCAACCTCAACACTGGGCAAGTTCATTCCCAAAAATTTTCCCCGAGGAAATAATCAGAGAAATACTCCAAGATTTATGCACGAGGACATTTATAGCAGCACTATTCAAAATAATAAAAATCTAGGTAAACCTAACTGTACCATAAAAGAAAAGTGGTTAAGTCAATTATGATATATCAAAATAACGAATAACATGTAGACATTAAAACTCTTGTTTTTGAAAGGGACTCACACAAAAGCTTACAAAATGATGCTAAGGGAGTCTCTGGGTGGATCAGTTGGTTAAGCGTGTGTCTTCAGCCTGCTTTTAGGGTCCTGGGATCAAGCGTTGTATCAGGCTCCCTGCTCAGTGGGGAATCTGCTTCTCCTTCTCTCTCTCCCTCTGCCCCTCCTCCCCCTCGTGCTCTCTTTCTCTCAAATAAATAAAATCTTTTATAAATGATGCTAAAATTAAAAATTTTTAATAGGTTGATTCCATTTTGTAAAGAAAATATGTATCATATACATTATAGGTGTAACAAATGGTGGCAGATCCAGTTAAATGTCCAACAAATATTCAAGCTCTTTCCAGAACGCAAGGTTTTCACTGGAAAGTCGTTACCCAGTCAGGAACTACATTTCCCAGCATCCCTTCTACATAGGTGTATACATGTGACAATTCCCACCAATGGAAAATAGGCAGAAGTGACAGGAAGCACTTTTAAGCTTAGGTGGTTTTAATAAATGACATGTGTTCTCCCTGTTCTCTTCCTTCAACGTGCCAAATAGATGCACAGAACCCCAAAGCCCCAGAGAATGGAAAAACCATAAGATGGAAGGACCGTGGGCCATTGAATAATTCACTGGAAGGCTGACCACCAATCAGAAACACCTATGTTGGATTAAGAAATAAACCTCTACTGTGTCAAGTTATAATCTGGGGTTTTAACTGTTTCATCAGAAACTATTACTTTAATTAATATACAGGTATAGAATAATTACTGAAAGGTAAATTACCAAATTTTGCCTGAGGCACTGTGCGACAGACAAATTGTAGGAAAATTTTTTTTAAAGATTTTATTTATTTATTTATTTTTTTTACAGAGATCACAAGTAGGCAGAGAGAGAGGCTGAAAGAGAGGAGGAAGCAGGTCCCCCGCTGAGCAGAGAGCCCGATGTGGGGCTCAATCCCAGGACTCTGGGATCATGACCCAAGCTGACGACAGAGGCTTTAACCCACTGAGCCACCCAGGCGTCCCTACAGGTAAATTTTTTAAAAATGTATTCTTGGGGCACCTGGGTGGCTCAGTGGGTTAAGTGACTGCCTTTGGCTCAGGTCATGATCCCAAGTCCTGGGATTGAGCCCCACATCCGGGTCCTTGCTCAGTGGGAAGCCTGGTTCTCCCTCTCCCTCTCCCTCCACCACTCCCCCTGCTTGTGCTCTCTCTCTGTCAAATAAGCAAATAATATCTTTAAAATTAATTAATTAATTAAATAAAATAAAAATAAAAATGTATCCTTTCAACCACAAACACCTTATTTAATAACCAGTAAATGTATTAAAATATAAAAGCAAACTTTCCAGGTCAATGCTATATAACGAAATCCCTCAGTAAAATATTGAGTAAGACTACAAAAATAAAAATGTTGAAAATTACAAAGGCTCAAAGGAAAAAAAAAATCTAGATTTACAACTTTTAAAGATCTAAAATAGGGGCACCTGGGTGGTTCAGTGGGTTAAAGCCTCTGCCTGCCGATCAGGTCATGATCCCAGGGTCTGGGATGGAGCATGGCAGCATCGGGCTCTCTGCTCAGCAGGGAGCCTGCTTCCACCCTCTCTGCCTGCCTCTCTGCCTATTTGTGATCTCTGCCTGTCAAATAAATAAATAAAATCTTAAAAATAAATAAATAAACAATCTAAAATAATTCCAGACAAATGATGGTTCAAAAATGACCTAAGGTTAAATGACAAACAAAAAACTAGGGAGAAAAACTGCAATTTATACAATATATGAAACATTAATGTCCTTTAATATGTAAAAAACCTTTATGAATCAGTGGGGGGATAAATACAACAATTGGGGGAAAGATATAAACAGCTAGTCATAAAATAGGAAATACTGACATACACGAACAGAAAGATTTTCAACTCACAAATGATTTTTTTAAAAGATTTTATTTATTATTTGACAGACGGAGATCACAAATAGCAGAGAGGCAGGCAGAGAGAGAGGAAGGGAAGCAGGCTCCCTCCCTGCTGAGCAGAGAGCCCAATGTGGGGCTCATGACCTGAGCCGAAAGCAGAGGCTTTAACCCACTGAGCTACCCAGGCACCCCCACAAATAATTTTAAAAATGCAAATTTAAATAAGATATTCTTTATCCCTCTATCAGATTGACAAACATTTAAAAATTGTGACTATAGCACTCAATGTTGCTGAGATTATGATGAAATGGGTAATCATATATGCTATAGGAGGGAATTCAAAATGGTATCATATTTCCAACAAGGAGTCTACCATGATAGAGAAAAAAGCCTTAAAAACTCTTGGATTTTCCAGGTATTTCTCAGAAGAAGAAAGTATGCAGAACTGTTTGAATAGGAAAAAAAAATGAAACAACTTAGATATCCCTTTGTAAAGGATTGGTTAGATCAAAACAAATTATGGCACGTGTGTGTGTTTTCCCATATTAGAATAATACACAGCCATAATATTAAATTATGAGGAAGATCTAAATGTAATAAAGCCCAATAGTTTCCACAATATAAAAAAGCAGGATGCAAGAACAATACAGATAGTATAATTTCTTGTTTAAACGTGTGTATGCATAAAAGTATGTATTGTAAATGCATAAGGAAAGAGTATATAGAAGGAGCCCTATAAAAATGTTGATAGTAGTTATCTCCAGGGGATGGGAATGTGGGTGACCTTCATTTCTTTCCTTATACTTCTCTATACTTTACACATTTTCACCTGTAAATATGTATTACCCTTATTTATATTATATTACCCTTATTATGAAAAGTTCGAAACATCTATACAAACGTAGCAAGAATATATGTACTCACTGCCCAGCTTCAATTATCAATTACCATGTAATAATAATAATTATATTATTACTGACCTTGTTTCATCTATACACCACTATAGCCCCTACCCCTGCATTATTTTAATGTAAATCCTGGATATATCATTTATCCATAGATAACCCCCAAATATGGACTTTTCATATTTAATATACCCAAACTCTCCTCTAGATTATCTTAAAGTAAAAATCTGATATATTATTTGTTCCTAAACACTATAGCATGCATCTTTAAAATATAACCATAAATAAAGTCATACCTAAAAATTAATAATTTCACAATATGAAATATCAAATCAGTGTCCCAATTTTCCCAATTGTCTCATAAACACCTTTTCACAATTGGTTTAAGTCAGGATCCAAACAAATGTGCACTGGAATTTGTCTGTGTCTCTCAAGTCTTTTAAAATTTATTAGAGTGCTGTCCCTCCTTTTCCATGCCATTTTATTTATGAACAATGTATGTTCTAAGAACTTCCTGGCTGCACCTTCATGGTGTCTTTTACATGTTCCTCTATCCCAGTATTATCTTTCTTTTCTTTTCTTTTTTTTTTTTAAGATTTCATTTATTTGACAGACAGAAATCACAAGCAGGCAGAAAGGCAGGCAGAGAGAGAAGAGGAAGCAGGCTCCCTGCTGAGCAGAGAGCCCGATGCGGATGCGGGGCTCGATCCC
Source organism: Mellivora capensis (assembly GCA_004024625.1). Taxonomy (NCBI): domain Eukaryota; kingdom Metazoa; phylum Chordata; class Mammalia; order Carnivora; family Mustelidae; genus Mellivora; species Mellivora capensis. The sequence continues at coordinate 125,573 of PISX010000717.1, read as the reverse complement.
AGGACCCTGGGATCATGACCTGAGGTAAAGGCAGAGGCTTTAACCCACTGAGCCCCCCAGGCGCCCCCCAGTATTATCTTTCAACAGAGCTGTAGTTCTAGTGTCTGCCTGACTTACAAATTTTTATAAGACTATCTCAAATCATTGTTATTATTTTTGTAACCAGACAAAATAGTAAGCTAAAAAATATTTTAAAGGAACCCAAAGAAATGCCAGCCTTTCTAATTCATCCTCATCAGCAATGCAATAAACTCAGTATCCACGAACTTTTCTCAGAATTCAGGCTAGGTCAAGGCTTTCTCACAAGTAAGATGCTCAGTAACTATTCATAGATGCATTTATTCTTTCCAATTACATTCCTTTTACATTTTAAATCCATCTCAGGGCACCTGTGTGACTCAATCAGTTAAGCATCTGCCTTCTTCAGCTCAGGTCATGATCCTGAGGTCCTGGGACTGCACCCTGTGTGGGGCTCCCTGCTCAGCAGAGAATCTGCTTCTCTTCTCCCTCTGCCCCTCCCCCTAACTGTGCATGTGTGTGCACATGATCTCTCTTTCTCTCAAATAAATAAATAAATAAAATTCTTAAATAAATAAATCCATCTCCCCTTCTGCCTCAGTGGTGAAGTCTATCACTCTCGAGCAATGGCTCACTCTACTGAGTGAGCTTAAGTCACTCTACTGGAAGCTTACGTCATCCTATAGTTGCAGAAGTCTTCTTCAATTTTCCTTTCTTTTTTAAAAAAATGTAACAGAAGCACATACAGGCATACCCCAGAGATATTGTGGGTTCGGTTCCAGATCATTGCAATAAAGTAAATGTAGCAATTACGTGCTTTAAATGAATTTTTGGCTTCTCAGTGCATATAAAAGTTATGTTTACACTATACCACAGTCCATTAAATGTTCAATAGCATTATGTCTAAAAAACTATTATACATAATTTAAATACTTTATTGCTGGGGCGCCTGGGTGTGCAGGCCAGTTGAGCATCTGGCTGTTGGTTTTGACTTAGGTCATGATCTCAGGGTCATGATCTTGGGGTTGTGAGATCAAGCCCCACATGGGCTCTGTGCTCAGTACGGAGTTTGCTTAAAAGCCTTTCTCTCCTCTTCTCTCTGCCCCTCCTCACTCAAATCTTAAAAATAAAATAAAATACTTTATTTCTAAAAAATGTAAACCATCATCTGAGATTTCAGTGAATTATAAACTTTTTGCTGGTGGAGGGTCCTTCCTCGATATTGTTGGCTGCTGACTGATCGGGGGGGTGGTGGCCGAGGACTGGGGTGGCTGTGGCAGTTTCTTAACATAAGACATCAGTGACATTTGCTGGATCATTTGGCTCTTCCTTTCAGAATGATTTCTCTGGACGATGTGATGCCGTTTGAGAGCATTTTACCCACTGCAGAACGTCTTTCAAAATTGGAGTTAATCCTCTCCCACCCTGCTGCTGCTTTATCAACTACGTTTACAAAATATTCTAAATTCTTCACTGTCATTTCAACAATCTTCACAGCATCTTCACCAGGTGTAGATTCTATCTCAAGAAACCACTTTCTTTGCTCATCCACAGGAAGCAACTCCTCATCTATTAAAGTTTGACCGTAAGAGAGCAGAAATTCAGTCACCTCCTCAGGCTCCAAGGGTAACATGAAAGACCATTGATCACAGATCACCAGAACAGATAGAAACAGTCAGGAACGAGTCTGAAGTACTGTGAGAATTACCCAAATGTGACCCATAAACACAAAGTGAGAAAATGCTATTGGAAAATGGCACCGACATACCCCCTCAACACAGGGTTGTCGCAAAACTCTGCTAATCACAATAAACGGAAGGGCACCAAAGCCAGGTAAGACTATCAATGAAACTTTGGAAATGAAAGAACAACCCATCCATAATTTCACTCCTCTTACACAGTCACTGTTACCTATATACTTTCTTACCATCTTTATTAGGGGTACAGATTTTGTACATAATTGGACTCTGTGAATATGGTTCTAATACTCCTTTGTTAAATTAACACTAAATACATAAAAAAAATACTTGTAGCTTATGTTACGGTATAAAAAAAGGGCTATAAGGGGAAGCCTGGGTGACTCAGTTGGTTGTGTCTACCTTTGACTCAGGTCATGATTCTAGGATCCTGGGGTTGAGCCCCACACTGGCTCCCTGCTCAGTGGGGAGTCTGCTTGTTCCTCTTCCCTCTGCCCCTCCCCCCACTCACACTCTCTCTCTCTCAAATAAATAAAGCCTTTAGAAAATAAATTTAGGGTGCCTGGATGGCTCAGCTGGTTGGGCAACTGCCTTTGGCTTGGGTCATGATCCTGGAGTCCCAGGATCGAGTCCCGCATGGGTGTGTGGGGGGGGGGGGGAGGGTCCTTGCTCAGCAGGGAGTCCGCTGACTTCTCCCCTCTCATCCTCTCTCTTTCATTCTCTCCCTCTCTCAAATTAAATAAATAAAATCTTTTAAAAATTTTTAAAAGTTTAAAAAGAGCAATAATATATATACTTTTGAGAAAGAGAACTTTATCATCCCCTAAATAGTTCCCATGAGCTCCTCCCACAACCTCGTCTCTCTTCCCCCGCAACTAGACTGAATTTTTGTCTATGCTTGCTTGTTCTTATCGGGTTTGCCACATGCACGTGGATGCCTAAACACTCTATCACTAGTTTTGCTTGTTTACGTAATTGGGATCAAGTGGCTATTCTGCAACTTGCTTTTTTAAAAAAATTTTGTTTTCATTTAATTCCAGTTGGTTAACAGTATTATATTAGTGTCAGGTATACAATACAGTGATTTAACAATTCCAGACGTCACCAGTGCTCATCATGATAAGTGCACTCCTTCATCCCCATCACCTATCTAACCCATCCTCCTCACCACCTCCCCTCTGGCACCCATGAGTCTGTTCTCTCTAGTTGAGTCTGTTTCTTAATTTGTCTTTCTCTTTTTTCCCTTGGTTCATTTGTGTTTTTCCTTAAATTCCACATATGACTGAAATTATATAGTATTTGTCTTTCTCTGACTGACTTATCGCACTTAGCATTACACTTTCTAGCTCCCTCCATGTCGTAGAATAGAAAACCCAGAAATGAACCCAAAACTATATGGTCAATTTCATTTCAATAAAACAGGAAAGAACATCCAATGGGAAGAAGACAGTCTCTTCAAGAAATGGTGTTGGGAAAACTAGGCAGGAACATGCAAAAAGCAAGAAGTTAGACCACCTTATTACATTATACACAAAAATACATTTAAAGTGGATGAAAGACCTAAATGTGAGACCTGAAACCATAAAAATCCCGTAAGAGTACACAGCCAGTAGTAACCTGTTTGACATCAGCCATAGCAACTTTTTTTCTAAATAGGTCTCCTGAGGCAAGGGAGACAAACACAACTTGCTTTTTTACGTAACAGTTGTGTTCCTGAGATCTTCCCGGTCGTCACAGGCTATGGGCCATTCAATTTAATTGTACAGCAATATAGCTGTATTCTATAGTGAAACTACACCACAATTTATACTGCAATTTCTATACATAAAATTATATTGTAAATATCATGCCACATTACGATGTATCTTCAAAATAATTGTTCATTATATTACAGTATTATGCTGAAAAGAGCTATTTAATTTTATGGTTACCCAACAGTTGGACATTAGTTGTGTGTGTGTGTGTATTTTGTAAATAATGCATCGGGGAGCATCGTTGTTGAAATAGCTTATTAAGTATTGTGTATTATTTCCTTCACTGAGGGAATGGGGGAAGATGGTCCACAGAAGTAATATTACTGGATCAAAATGTATGAATAAATAATATGGCTCTTTAATATATTGTATAGCCATTTCACAATATTGCAATACCACCAGAATTGGGGATTAGCATTAAAAATGCATTCTTTGGCTAATATGTTAAAATCATATTTTGCTGATGTTTTAATTTACATATCTCTTATTACAAAATTGACCATTCTCTATATATTTGTACAGTACAGTATGTAGTCACCTATCCAAGTGACCCAACAAGGTTTTAATTTTTTTTAAAGATTTTATTTATTTATTTGACAGACAGAGATCACAGGTAGGCAGAGGCAGGTAGAGAGAGAGGAAGGGAAGCAGGCTCCCTGCTGAGCAGAGAGGGCTCAGGACCCTGGGATCATGACCTGGAGCCGAAGGCAGAGGCTTTAACCCACTGAGCCACCCAGGCGCCCCGGTTTTAATTTTTTAAATTTGTTTTTTAAATTTGTTTAAGCATGTCCCAAAACAAAGATGCTAATTCTTTTCTGTTACTGAAGATCTTTTCTCAATCTACTGTTACCCCGTTGGTTTTTCACATGAAGAAATCTTTGATTTTTTTTTTTCTGTAGTTTGACTGACTCCGTTTGAGGGTTCTTCCTTTGTTTCTAAGCAATATTCAATTCTATAGATTTCCTATGCCTCTACATTTTGCAGTTAATTGTTTAGTCAATATGGAATTCATTTTGATGAAGTTAGAATGATTTTTTCCAAACTGCTAACTATGCATCAAAATTATTTATTGAATAATCTTTCCTTCCCCACAGATTTCTGATGACTTCTTTGTGATTTACCAAATTATTTATGCGAGGGTCTGCTTTTGAACTGTCCTGTTTCCCTTACCTACTTCTGCCAGCATCACTGTGTTTTAATGACTGTGTTTTAATGACAAAGACTTCAGTAGGCACTTTAATATCTGGTAGTGCACTATACTATAATATCTAACAGATCTAACTCCCTCCTCCTACAGCCATTTCCAGAATTCTCCTGAGGTTCTCATCTACTTATTTTTCCACATAGACTGACAATCATCTTGTGAAATTTAAAAAAATCTTGGTGGGACTTTGAAAAGAATGGCATTAGACTCGTGAACTAATTTCAGAAGTATCCAAATCCTTTGTTTGTTTGTTTAAAGATTTTACTTATCTATTTACTTTAGAGAGAGAGAGAGCGAGCATGCAAGACAGAAGTGGGGGTAGGGGCAGTGGGAGAGGGAGAGAGAAAATCTCAAGCAAACACCACACCCAGCATGGAGCCCAACTCAGGGCTTGATCTCAAGACCCTGAGATCATGACCTGAGCCGAAATCAAGGGTTGGATGCGTAACCTACAGAGCCACCCATATGCCCCTCCAAATCCTTAGTTTTTATTTCACCATCTAAAAGTAATCTCTTTAAGTCTTCTTGATCTACAACTGAGCGATCTGTAAGGATAATGTTATCCTTTTCTTTATAATATTTATTCTCTAAAGTTACTACTTTCATAACTTTCTACATTGGCTTTTTGTTTTGATCTCAGCCATATCCAATAATACCTTTATTGGGGTCCCCCAAAAGTCTAATGACAGTGGGCTGTATGAACTCAATCTTATCATATGAAGGAATGGTCATGTTATATGCTCATTTTTAAGCAGTTTGTAAAAATTAGAAGTTGAATTGACTGAGTGTTCTTCTGGAACTAATGAGATTATCGCCTATGTTCACTTAAATAATTTACGTGACTCAAATGAAAATCCATGTATATGAAGCCATTCGTATACATTCCTGCATTCCATAACCTACTTGGGTATGGTGGAACATTCACAAACCCTATTGTTGAAACCCACTCACTAGAATTTTATCTGAAATTTTTACATTCCTGAGAGAGACTGGTATATGGCCTCCCTTTGGGGGCTTGCCAGATTTGTTATCAGGGTCATGTTTGCTGAAAAAAGAATCTGGAAGTTTTCCATCTTTTTTCTAAAGACTGGAACAGTTTATGTAACACAGAAATGATCTGTTCTTGAAAGTTTAAAAGAACGTTCAAAGGCCTTTTATATTTTAAAATATTCCACCTGGCACAGGTTTCTCTGTGTGCATGCGCGCGTGTATGTGCATTCACGCATGCCTGTGTCCACGTGGACATTCCCGTATTTGTAGACACTTCAAATGACACTGCGAGATATTGATCTCTAATGGAAAAGGGAACAGTTTTAGTATAATTTACTGCCTTCCCTTCCCCCATGAAAAGGAAGTAAATGCCCAAGAGGATAAAGTGCTAAGAACCCATTTTCCCAGGCTCTCATTCCGAGAGCCTCCTTTTTAGAGGCCCAAAAGGGAGGCTACAGATGGTGGTCAGGGAATACTGAATGCTGACCTAGCTACAATTCATTGAGGCTGACCGAATTTGGCATCCATAACTTCACCACTGACATTTGGATCTAGGAAACCCAAGATCTGAAAAGAGGAGATCACCAGTCTACCTAGGTCACCTTGAATTCTGTGGTAAACGTTTTCCAACTTTGTAATCCCCCAAGCCACCTATAGTATGCTGTATGTGTTTCACAGCAATAATTCTAAGGCTTTCTTTACTTACTGCAGGGCTCCTGGACTAATGACCCTGTAAACACTTCAAGGGAGCCACAAATAAAGATTCAGAATTATTATGGACAAGAAGTTTGCGTCCGATTGGCCGTCCCCACCCCCGCAACCAAAATTGTATGTTGAAATTCTAGCCCCCAATCTGACAGCATTAGGAGGTGGGGCCTCTGGGAATCAACTTGGTTAAGATGAGTCACAAGGGTGGAGCCCCCCTGATGGGATTAGTGTCCTAAGAAGAAGAAGAGTCTCCAGAGCTTCCTCTTTTCTCAAGGGCACAAAGAAGAGGTCAGGTGAGCACACAGCAAGATGGTGGCCGCCTACAAGCCAACATTAAGAGGTCTCCGAATGAAACCCGCCTTGCCAACACCTTGATCTTAGACTTCCCAACCTTCAGAACTGTGAGAAATAAATTTCTATTTTAAGCCACCCAGTCTGTGGTATTTTGTTATGGCAGCCCAAGCTGACTAAAGCAAGAGGGTTGTGGTAATGTCTGTCCAAAAGAACACTGAACTGTAACTATACACACAGAATAGCCTGCTGGAGAGAGAGAGAGAGAGAGAGAGAGACACCTGAATAGAAGCAAGTGGTAAAGAGTCCAAATGAAGATGGAGTGTCTGTTGGAACAGGCGAGGACTGTGCTGTAGGAGCGTATGTGAGAATATCAACAGGAGTCAAACAGCCCCACAATGAGGCCGTCAACAGGGCAGTAACTGCATGTGCGGTGTGTTGTAGAACAGTCTGCTTTTTCCTGAGAAAGACACATCTTAGTTCACGTCCTTGTTCACAGAGGATCCGTGAAATGTTAGAGGTCAATGACACACTAGGATTAGGTCACCTTCTGTCAGTCACGGCGATGAGCATTCAGGTAGCCTGGCAGGAAGGCATGGACCTCAAGACCCTCTTTGGCACTACAATCCCATAATTCCATTCAGGATTCTGCACAGGCATGCAAGCAGTTTCCTCTCCCCCTCAACAATGACAGAGAAGTTGCTTTCACACCAGTCATGGCCTCACACGGAGGCTTAATCCCTGGCTGGAAGGCAAAACATGTTTGTGGCAAAATCAAGCAAGCATGTGAAGTGAAGCAGAATGAGGAATGTTTTATTACTGTTTGGGATGCCAGGGGTGGTTGGGTGTATGTGTGGGGATTTTTCATGATGCCAGAAGACATCTTAAAAAGTCATATTCTGTTGGCAGCTCCGAGATGTAATTGTTACTACAAGTACTATTGCTTACCAGCGACTGACTAAGGCACACATTGATTTTCTCACAAGCACCCTTTCCTTTCTGGGGCTTTTCACCCAATTAAGTTCTCTCTTTCTCTCCCTCACTCTTTTCCTCCCTCACTCCCTCCCTATATGCGTGTGTGTGTGTGTGTGTGTGTGTGTGTGTGCTTTCCCACACACAGAGGCATATACCACACAAATGAAGGCCAAATCCAACTGAACAGATTTATCATTTTCAGGGTCAAATTATGGAAAAAGAAAAACTGTAGATACAGTTAGGTATTGCAAGATTTTCTACAACTATTTTTGTAGAAATACAACTACAATAATTACACTAACAATTCTAAGTTAATGACTTGAGAAGAAACAGTTCCTTCTTTAAAAAATGATTTGAAAAAATAAAAATAAAAAATAAAAAATGATTTGGATTCATCAAGACTTGTATACAAGGGAATTTCTCCTCCTTTAAGTCAGATATAGACATGACTTAAGAGAATGCCTAGGCTCTAAGAGAATCTTCAGAAAAGGAGGCTCTCCTCTGCTCCACTGCACATTAAGTAAATAACTCCCCATCTCCCCGGTGCTTGCTCCCCACAGATTGTAGCTCAGGGCACAAATATGATGTAGTTTTTATAGGTAATATCAGGAAAAAAATGTTCCTTTCTTATATGATAATCATGGTAATGTTAGATATTTCGAAACATCCACTAAGGATGACAAAATCAGAAGTTGGTAGCCCTAAGCCAATCCCTTCCAATTTTTTTTTTTTTTTTGACAGTTTCTTCAACCAAGTGATCTATGTATGAGAACCACTTGTCTGAACCAAGGAATTTAGGGTCAATCATTTAGTTTTACTAGCTGCCATCTAGTTATCACAATGGTGACCATCCTCAGGACCAACAAACAATCCATAGAAAATTTAAGGCTTATTTTAGTCAACATGCAAGGAAGAGAGTATGAAAATTTTTAAGGTTTATAAACTTGTGGTCTATAAGTTCCTGGTTGTTCTGGAAGTTTTTCCTCTATCTACAGGCCCCTCACTGCACCCTATCCACCCCTCATTTGAAACACAGGTGCTAAAGCTTGAGGGTACCACTAATCTGGGAACCCCCAAATTAAGACAATTCACCCTGAGATTCTGAGAGGTCGGCCTTATGTCCTAAAGGCTTTAAAGGACAATTCACAGCATTTTGTCACAACTTTGGGTCAGTTAAATTCAACTGAACTAAATGCCTGAGACTAGCTTCTTGCTACTGCAGCATCTCACCCGATCCAAGTGATCCTAAAATCCATCCACCCAGAGAAGCCCAATGGCATGGTTGGTTTGGGAAGCCAAAGCTGAGGAGGGTCACTTGTTCCCTCCAGAACCTCTATACTGAGAACAAGGGCAAAAAAAAATCAGCTGGGATACATCATGACAGGCCTTCAACGATTTACAAAACTTTTCAAGTAAGAATATGTTAAAAAGTGACCGTAAAACGAAAATCCCTTTCTTCCCAGGGATTCTATTTACCTTTAGCTTAACTGTATGATACCTAAAATTTTCTTTTTTTTAGATTTCCCCAAAAAATGATTTCTAAAGTAAAAACCATTCTGGTGGGAAAAAAAAAATCCATAAACAGTAAATTTTTAAATACCTTTATTTACCTCATCTCTAAGTAATCAGTGACAAATAATGTATTTGTTGTGAAAAGAGTTAATTTCCTAGATTAAATGTGCACATAAACACATAAATGTGACAATATTTTGAGATGCAGGATTCTAATAAAGGTAACATTTATTGGGCTAGCTACTGGGACACTGGGTTACTTTACTTGGATTACCTCAGTTAATCCTTACAACAAACCTATGAAGTAGATGCTATTCTTACTCCCATTTTAAAGATAAGGCTTAAATGATGAGACTTATTAATGTAATTTAATCTCCACTAACCCGGAATTTGAGTTCAGTGTTTACTCCGGCTATACAAAGGTTGAATAAGTATATGAGAAATTAAGCAGAATTGTAGAAAGCATGGTTAACCTACCAGAAGAGTCTGTTTTCAGACATACTGGAAAGCAGATGCTAATTGCAAGCCTTCCAACAAGAACTGTTTGGAAAGCTTCTGTCTGAAACAACTGCCATGAAATGCTTGAAGATTCGGACTTTCACTAGTTAAAAGCAGGTTTCCTGGGGACGCCTGGGTGGCTCAGTTGGTTAAGCAGCTGCCTTCGGCTCAGGTCATGATCCCAGCGTCCTGGGATCGAGTCCCACATCAGGTTCCTTGCTCGGCAGGGAGCCTGCTTCTCCCTCTGCCTCTGCCTGCCACTCTGTCTGCCTGTGCTCGCTCGCTCTCTCTCCCTCTCTCTCCCTCTCTCTCTGACAAATAAATAAATTAAAAAAAAAAAAAATAAAGGAGAGGTACGTAGAAAAAATTGGAGAGAGCAACTCCAAAGCTACCTCAAAAATCATCCCAGGGTTGGGCCCTTTAAGGAGGGCAGAGCCATGTGACCTGGCGGGTCACATGGCTCCCGGGACAACAACAAAAAAAAAATAAATAAAATAAAATAAAATAAAAGCAGGTTTCTTGTCACTGTTACTTCCAAATTAGTAAGGTTTCGACAGATGATCCAGTATACTGGACGTCAGCTTCCATTCTCCCAGTACCCATCTCCCTTTTCCAGTACTCAGAGGTACCTGTCCTCCCAGCCCTAGTGCTAGGGAAAGGTTATGAACGCCCCCTGGAGAGGGATAGACCAATCAGAAAAACCTGCCATCCCTGCCAATCAACAGACTGTCTGTCAACTGTTCACCTGTTTACTGGGATTGGCTGAGGAATGAGCATGTGGCATAATTCCCACCAATGAAATGCCAGGGTTGGCTTGCAGGGGATGAAATTCTGGAAAAGCTACTTTCTCAGTCTTTTAAGGAGTTACTGGCAGGGATGCTTCTTTCCTTCTGGCCAGAGGGACGCAACTATGAGCCCAGGAACTTCCGCAGCCATTCTGCCTCCCTGAGGTTGAACTGACATCACGGAAGAGTGACAGAGAGAGGGAAAGAAACTGGATGGTTGATGTCATGCTGAGTTGCCATTTCACACCCATAATGCAGTCTACCCCATCCCTGAACTTTGCAGATACAAGAGCCAATTAATTAATTCCCTGTGCTGTGGGAGCCCCTTTGAGCTGGGTTTTATGATGATCACAACCCCAGAGGATCCAAAATGATAAATGAGAAAAAGAGCACTAATTCACAGCTTTCTCCCCATATGCTTGGATTTTACTTGACACTGCTTCTTAACTGTTTCAAGTGGCTTTGTGTTGGTTTTCTCCTTAAAATGTAACAGGTTTTCAAGACACACTTTCAAGAATTCATGAGTGGCCTTGGGCAAGTCACTTGACTTTCCTGGGTCTTCCCAACTGTAAAAGGGATGACGTTTGACTAGAGGATTTCTGTTGCTCCCCCAGCCCTCACAGCCAACAGTTCTATGTGGCTGACCTAATAATGCAAAGTTTCATTTAGTCCACCAAACAAAAACCCCTCTTTGGATAGAAACATCCAATATAATCCAAGCAATTTGCATCTCTTGCTTGGTCAGCTATTTTCCACTTGCGTCCCTATATCCCCCCTTCTGCAGTCAGTTCTGTGCCCCCCAAGAGGATCTTGATCTCTCTGGACAGCATCAGTCTGGCTCCCTGCTTCTAGCTTCTGGCTGAGTGTGCCTAATGGGAGGCGCCATCAGGAGACGGGGCACTGACAAGGGAGTTCAATGAGGATATTTATTCTCTTGGCTCCTTCCCAGCTGTGTCACTGAAGGTTGACTACATCCTTCCACCAGACAGAGCCTTTCCATGGAGCTTCTCTTTCCAGTTTTAATAACCAATCCTTCCCTCTTGCTTTCAGGACCAGGCATGGTAACAGCTCCCTGATACCGCTAGCCTTAGGATACTTCCACATCCTGTGCTTGGTTCTCTTAACCCTGCCTATACCTACAGTCCCTTCAGAAGAGTCTTTTGGATGACACCACCTGTTTCTTACTGGGTCCCCAAGACACGATGGCTTAAAAATTAAAATCAAGCACAACAAAAAAGAAACAGAACCAATCAACTTTGAGTCTCACTAAGAGAGATGAAAAGTGTGGTCCTTGCCAAGAAAAACAACCTGCACATACCAAGAGAATCCAGTTTGACACCCACCACCTTCCTTTCCCTGCTGTCACTGAGAATTGTGGGAAATGGCTATCCCTTGCTATGCCAGGGTTTAAACATTAAAAAAAAAAAAAAAAAAAGGTCTCTTTATACACAAATTTCTGTGTGGGACCTGGCAGAGGAATCCCAGCTATGTGTCCATTTTCTAGGGGGGCAAACTGAGCCTAGAAGAGAATACAGGGCTATAGCTGATTAAAAAACAAACAAAAACACTAGAAATGTCCCAGGACCAGTTCAAAGTTTCCTTGGTTCAAGAATCTGCCTCCTACAGGCTCTGGTGGCTTTCTCAGAGCAGCCCTCTGTACTACAGTTCTCCAGAGAGGTCTAATTCCCCCTGAACACATCCAGAGCTACCATTCATGAATGTCTTTAGGCTCCTTCACTGTTCACAACTCTGCAGAGTCAAGTGACACAAGGCATACGGCCCTCAGCCCCATTCCACATGATGCTGAATGCCACTAAGTGAATCCACAACCGCCAACCATTTCCCAAGGAAAGTTTTCCAGAAATTTATGGGTGACCAGGCCCATAGCATCCTTCCTCCCCTTCTTGGGGCATTTTCCATTCCATGGATATCCAAGGAATGCTTTCAAGGACCCCTTCATCACAAAACACTTCAGAGCAGCTACCTGTTTCAGGATTAAGAGGCTTAATCATTCAGGGTTGTCCTGCTTCCATGTCTTCCTCCTTCAGCATCCGCCAGAGCCAGGGCCTGTGGGAGTGACCCAAAAAGCACATTCAGGATATTCAGCTTCAACATGGGATAGATCGTATCGATCAGGAGGAGAGACTGGAGCAGCCAAGGATGGAGCCCTGAAGAATCCAACAGCGGATGGACCGGCCCAGGAGGTGGCCCCTGAAAGGCTGCTGAGGAAGCCCGAGGGAGAGGAGAATGTAGAAGAGAAAGATACCCAACGCCATTCTAGTTCCTCAGGCCTGAAACCCAGGAGTCCCCATAATTCCCCTCTTTCCCTCACACTCCACCTCCACACCATCAACCAGCAAATGATGTCAGCTGATTCTTCAAGACACATCCAGACTCATCCCTTCTCGTTCATTCCACTGCCACCACTTTGGTCCAAGCCAGCAGCTTCATTCCTTGGATTATTGCAATGACTTCCTTACTCATCTCCCTACTTCCACCCTTGCTTGCCTTTCTAGAATCCACCTATGATGGGGATTGAATTGTGTTATGGGTTGGATTGCATCCCCCCCCAAATTCCTTTGTTAAAGTCCTAATCCCCAATACCTCAGAATATGACCTTATTTGGAATAGGGTCATTGCGGATGTAATTAGCTGTTGAGATAAGGTCATCCTGGAGTAGGGTGGGTCTCTAACCAGTACAACTTGCGTCGGTATAAAAAGGGGAAATTAGGAAGCAGGCACTCACACGGGGAGTATGCTGCTGTGTGAAGATGGGAGTTCCACTGCCACAAGCCCAGGAGCTACCAGAAGCTGGGAGGGGGGCCTGGAACAGATCCTTCCCTAGGGCCTTCAGAGGGCGGGAGGCCCCACTGACACCTTGAGCTCAGACTTCTGGCCTCCAGAACTGTGAGAAAATACACTTCTGTTATTTAAGCCACCCAGTTTGTGGTATGTTTTTATGGCAGCCTGAGCTGATGAATACACCATGCTCCCCACAACAGCCTCAGTGATCATTTAAAAATCACTGTTCTGCTCAGAAGACTCCTACAGTGTTTCATCTCTCTCAAAATAAAAGACAAAATCCTTGAAATGACCATTGGGGCCCACAAGACCTGGTCCAGCCTCTTCCTTGACCTTTTCTTCTACTCTGCCCTTCTTCAGTTTCCTTTAGCCAGAACGGCTTCCTCAAACAGCCCAAGCAGGCTCCTCCCTCAAGACCTTTGCCCTTGCTCTTCCCTCTGCCCAGAACACTCTTCTTCCAGGGCATCCTTTAGTTTCTTTAGGTTCCGGTGACAATGTCCCTTCCTCAGTAAGACCCTCCCTCACAACCCCATGCCCTTCCTATCGCCCTTCCTCACTGTGTTCTTTGTTGTAGCATTTATCAGCACCTGACATTTGTTTAAATTTTTACCTTCTTCCCTCACACTGGTCTTCAAACTCCCTACAAATAAGGGGCATGGTATTACGATACGTCCCAGAGTCTGGAACATGTTGATGCTCAAGAATAGTTGTGGAGAGATTTATTTGTGGAATGAAAGAAGCCAAGAGAAGTGAGAGGTGCAAAAAGGAGGAAGTTGTCCAATGTCAAAAGTAGCAATGAGTCCAGAAAGATAAGGAGTGAAGGGTCCGTTGAGTGTGGCAATATGGAGGTCACAGGTGACCTGACAGGGGGCAGGTTCCTGTGGAAGGCAGGAGTCCTCTGCAGCAAATCCAACCAGGTCCCTCCCCTGGGCCCCGCACACCTCCCACAGGCAGAAAGCATACCGAGTTGGCTGTGTCAACTAAGGAGCAAAACCTGAAGGCAGATTCTTTCCAGACAACTGTCTCTTAGGGAAGGAGAAAAGGGAATGAGAACTAGAGAGGGTGAAGGTTTTTGAGGTTCGGCTTCAGCCAGCTGATGGAAGGGCGTGAGGTCCCAGAAGCTACAGGAGATGGGGAGGATTCAGGCGCAAGAAGAAGGTTCTCTCTGGCCAGGAGGAGGGAAGCGTCCATCTCTGAGTGGAAGGAAATCAGGCTGGGACCAGCCCCAGTGGGGGTCTCTGCCTCCACTTCCTTCCTCCCACAAGGAAGTGGAGGCAGGAACCTGAGTCCGCTTAAGACTACCCTGTTTGGAACTTGTCAATGAATAAACGAAGCCAGGTTGTCTCCTGAGGGAAGGAGCTCAACAGGGGGTATGGTATGAAACACCCCACTAAGGGGAATCATGTAGGTGACAGGGCAGCCCTAAAACCAAGGGCCTCCTTAAATTTTATGCCTCAGTGTCTCACTAGCCTCCCCCAGTGGCGACCTAACTGGGGTTGGAGGGCCCAGCAGTACTGAGGGCCCAGCTGAAACCAGAAGCCATGGTTTCACAAAGGCATAATCCACAGGGCTCTGGGGATTCTGGACAGGCCCCCAGCAGCCTGGATTAGGACAGCCTTTCCCAGGGGTGCCGGGGTGGCTCAGTTGGTTGGACGACTGCCTTCGGCTCAGGTCATGATCCTGGAGTCCCGGAATCGAGTCCCACATGGGGCTCAGTGGGGAGTCTGCTTCTCCCACTGACCTCTCTCCTTTCATGCTCTCTCTCTCAAATAAAATAAAATCTTAAAAAAAAGGAAAGCCTTCCCCAGACTGAATCTGGAGGCCCCCACAGGCTCCCAGAGTGAGCCCCTAGAGAGCCCTCAGAACACTCCCCTGCCGCCTCCCCACAGGTCACACACGGCCTCGCCCCCACAGGGAACTCATACTCTGCTGAGCACTGACCACAACGTATGTGTCGGCCGCTACACAAGCCAAACCCTCACACGACTGTCCCGTGAAGTGTTTTTGGCTTCCACACACAGACGATGAAACAGAGATTCAAGAAATTAAGTAACCTGCACAAGGTCCCACGGGCAGCAAGGCGCAGAGCTGGGGCTTGACGCCTTCCACGCTCTGTTTTCCCATCTATACTCATGTCACTACCTTCATCCAAGCCCTCAAAGTTTCCCCTCCTAAAATTCAACAGGATAAATGTGTTCTTACTCGCCCCCTGGCACTCCCCGGCATTTCCAGGGCAGCCAGCCAGGTGAGCCTTCTTATACCACCGTGTTTACCTAGCCTGGTCCTGTTCAGCTGGCTTTGGCAGCTCTCGATACAGGAAAATGGCCAACTCCAGAGCCATATTCCTTGGGATCCTTCAGGAACACTTCTTCAGTCTTGTTTCCCCCAGGCACCCTCCACTCCACCCCACTGGCTATGCCCCTCCCTTTTCCAGGCCCCTCGGGCCCCAGGGCCCCACACATTTCTCCCCCTGCAGCCCCGCCCCTCTCAACCCACCAGCTCTTGGCCCTCTCCTGCAGCCCACTGAGCGACACCACCCCTGCATCCTAACCCTCCAGGCTCTTCTGAGCTCACAGCATTTCCCTTCCATGCAGACTGCGAACCCCCTCGAGGGGTTCATGATACTTGTGTTGAAAATGCTTGGAACTGCCCACTGCTCTTGGCTGGTAAACATTGCTTGATCTACAAAACAATGCTGATGAAGCTCAGATCATACAGTTGCATAAGTTTTTCAGAAAACAGAAGAGAACTGGAAGGGCGCCTGGGTGGCTCAGTGAGTTAAAGCCTCTGCCTTCAGCTCAGGTCATGATCCCAGGGTCTTGGGATCGAGGCTCTCTGCTCAGATAAATAAATAAATAATCTTTAAAAATTTTTAAAAATATTCAAAAAAAGAAGAGAACTGGAATGGGCAAGGGACAGGACACACGGCTGCCTTCAAGTTTCTGGAAGCGTACTGATTGTTCCTTTGCAGGAGCACCCAGAGTCTGGCATCCTGTAAGAGCTATCCCAATGAGAAGGAGGGTGCTAGATTTAGCTCCCCCACCTCCTCCTTCCCACATATTCGAGGTCTTGGCATCCTTCCTTAGCTACCCCTTCACATGCTTTCACAGACATAGATAGCTATCCTCTCTTCTTCCCTCTTCAAGGGAAGAGCTTGAGATGTGAGAAATCCAGCTCAGCAGGGTTTGTGGTGACCAGAGGAATGGTCAGAAGTAGAAAAAAGGACACTCCATTTCTGGAGAATTGGGAGTTGGCCCTAACCCACTTCAGTCATCAGCCACGGACCACACATAATGCTGGGCTTTGTGGGGCCATAAGGGGAAGATGAGTGGGAAAGATCAAAGTCAGCAGAATATTCAAGGACCATCAAATCACACCCTAGACTGAGAGAATGGGCAGCCCCTGAGTAACAAGAGAAACTACGGGGGTCAAGGTGATGCTATCCACCAAGAAGCCCAGTAAGATATCAAGATCTCCTCAAACCAGTGGAACCAAAGGTGCAACAGGGTCCTCACGGACCTCTGGAGTCAGGCCCGGGATCCAATCCTGACCTGGTCACCAGGCGCTGGCCAATCTTGGGCTGATCCCTTAACTTCTCTGAGCCTGGTTCTGCATGAGCTACCATGAGGCCTAAATGCAACACACGTACAGAAACATCTAGCACACTGCCCAGCTTTATATAAGGGGCCCAATAAATGTTGCCCCCCTCCTTCCTCCCAGCCTTCAAACCTTCCAGCTCTCAACCCTGGATAATGAGAACAAGAACAGAAGCTACCGAGCGCTTCCCAGAGAGAAGGTCTGCAAAGAAAGATGGCAACCGTCAGCAAAAGGAAGGAGAACAAAGGGGCCACCCCACGGCCTCTAAGAGAGAAGCGCCGGACCTCTGTGAACACCCGGGTTTCAAAACACAATAAAGCTTCGAGCCTCAGACCATACCCAAACAGGAAGTTTGTGACAAACTTAGAAAACACACAGGCACGGCTGAAGGAGGTTGTACACCCCTCCGCAAAGATGAAAACCAGCCCCTCGCAGGGGTCCGTGGGGAATAAAAGGAGCGTGCCTGCTTGGCGTTCCCAACGCACAAAACTCTCTGGACATCAGGGAGCACCCTACCCTGTGCTCCCCCCTCACCTCAAACACGTGGCCCGAAGCACATGCAGCTGCTCCGGTTTTGCCAAAGCCGGGGTCTGGCAACTGCTCCCCACTCTCTGTCCTTCCCCCCCGCCCCTGCAGGCATCGGGGACAGTGGGCACTCTGAACACCGGGGGGCGGGGGACTTAGGTGTGTGGGGTCACTTTTTAGCCGGGAGAAGGGAGCACAGGAAGAGGAAGTGATGTGCAGAGGTGCCTGGCCTGTGTATATTCCAGCAGGCCCCCTGGCACTTCGCGCTGGGGTCATCAGGCTGCCGTTTCTCCTCCTCTGAAATGCTGCCTGGCACTAACCTTTGCGTTGGCACCATTCACACTGGCGCGGGCCCTACAGCCTCCGTTCATGTGTCTGTAAGTGCAGGCAAATAGGGACACGCCTAACCTCCACCATTTACGGCCCATGTCCCCACCTAGAGTGCAAACCAGGAGGTCTCTTCCCTGTGGTTCACCATCCCCCAGCCCCCTGGGGGGAGCCTTGCTACCAGTCCACATGCTTGTTGAGTGCACTCCAGAAAATACCAGATAAATTAATAAGCATACCAATGCCATTTCTGCTACCTCACCCCCTCCCAGGCTGTGTGCCTCTTGTCTCGATACACCCTCAGCAGACAGGTCCCCAGTTCCAGCCCTCCCGGGTGCAAGGCCCAAGTGTAAACTCGGTCCTCACTGCCCACCCCCTTCCTTGGCACCTCTCACAGCGGTTTCCCCACCTCCCCAAGTTAGGTTCCTTTAAAAGAAAAAAAATGACTCATTTAGGAAGAGACAAAACCAGAAACTTCAATGTACAGATAAAACAGCATCAAGTCTCTTTAAACATCCCCTACTCCACGTAGAAATTAGGTCTGATAAAGACTCCCCAAACTGGACCTCTTAATTTGGAACTTACGGTATATACAATTCTTCTAGTGAAAACATTTCCAGTAATGTCTCCTCTCTGAACTTTTCAAAGTCTCCTTCTTCTTCTTCTTTTTTTTTTTTTGGTTAAGATTTATTTATATACTCTGGAGAGGGGAGGGGCAGAGGGAGAGGGAGAGAGAAACTTTAGCAGACTCCTCGCTGAGTCTGACACAGGGCTTGATCTCACGACCCTGACATCGTGACCTGAGCTGAAACCAAGAATTGGACGCTTGACCGATTGCACCACCCAGGCGCCCCCACATCTTCTTTATACACAGAGGTGGACTCAGGCTTCTAGTTGGTAGCTTTTTCAAAATGAGAGAATGAGAAAGTGAAGTCCATGCTCTCAACTCCTGGTGCAAAAAGTAATTATTTGTTGTTTCTCTATGTTTATGATTCCAACTCATTGGACAAAGGATGTTGGCATTATATCCCTGGCCTACTCAGAATTATGGGCAGTGTTTCAATTTTTTTTTTAAAGATTTTATTTACTTATTTGATAGACAGAGATCACAAGTAGGCAGAGAGGCAGGCAGAGAGAGAGAGGGGGAAGTAGGCTCCCTGCTGAGCAGAGAGCCCGAAGCGGGGCTCGATCCCAGGACCCGGGGATCATGACCTGAGCCAAAGGCAGAGGCTTTAACCCACTGAGCCACCCAGGCACCCCATGGAGAATGTTTCTTAAAAAGTAAAACTTCTTGATAGGTAACAAGTTTATAACATCGGTGCACAGTGTTTGAAAGGAATAAAATTATATAATACCAGACACAGAACTGTAACATTTTTGGGCTACGATGAGCGATTGAGAGAATTCTACCCCAGGGATATTCAACGTTGATTGCATTAAAAAAATTCCTAGGCCATGGGACGCCTGGGTGGCTCAGTTGGTTAAGCGGCTGCCTTTGGCTCAGGTCATGATCCCGGCGTCCCGGGATCGAGTCCCACATCAGGCTCCTTGCTCGGCAGGGAGCCTGCTTCTCCCTCTGCCTCTGCCTCTGCCTGCCACTCTGTCTGCCTGTTCTCGCTCGCTCTCTCTCTGACAAATAAATAAATTTTTAAAAAAATTTAAAACAAAAATTCCTAGGCCCCACCGCCAAAGATTCAGGCACCTTTGGGCTGGAGTAAGGCTCTGACATGGGGTATTTTTTAAGTTCCCTCATGATTTTAATGTGCACCCAGGACTGAGAACCACCAATCGACTATAGATAAGAAAGCTGAGATCTGGACAAATTAAGGTACAATCCAAGACAGCCTAGCCAAAGACAAAAGCAGAACAATATCTGGCAGTTAGGACTCCCCAACCAGTTCTTCAGTCTCATTCAGATTGTTAGCATTCAAAGATTTGTTTAAAACTTTTTTTTTTTTTTTTTTTTAGTTTGGGGTTCTAACACAAACTTTCTGACTTTTTGTTTTGTCAACCAAGGGTATTTTTATAAATATCCACCAATTACTGTATAAATATCCACCAATCCACTGCTTCCTGATAGGTCTCTTGCTCATTTGCATTCCTGCCACTCTCCCTACCCCAATCCCCGCCCAGGGGGTAAGATTTGATAGTATCTGGCCCCTGCCCTGGGTCTCCCTCACCTCCACTCACCCTGCTCCTCACTGACATCCATGTGACAAATCCAAACAGAAGCCAGGCCTCAAAAATTCGGCATCTCCTCCTTTCCCTAACTCCCCAGTATCGATCTCTGAAAGCCCCTTCACTAACTACACACTACTTCCCAGTCCCTCCAAACCCACCCTTCACTTTCCTCCTGACACATGACAGCTAATATTTGCACAAGTTACAACAATCAATATTTCCAGTTTGTTATTTCATGTTTATTGTCCCTTCTATCTTGATCCCTAATCAGGGATATCCTGGAAACTTCTAAAGAGGAATAGAATTAGAGGTGAGGATGGGAGAGCAAGGGGAGTTCTCTTTATCCCCTTCAGTTTTAATTTGGGGCAAGCATTTTATTTTTTTATTTTTTTAAAAGATTTTATTTATTCATTTGACAGACAGAGATCACAAGCAGGCAGAGAGGCAGGCAGAGAGGAAGGGAAGCAGGCTCCCTGCTGAGCAGAGAGCCCATGCAGGACTTGATCCCAGGACCCTGGGATCCTGACCTGAGCCGAAGGCAGAGGCTTTAACCCACTGAGCCACCCAGGCGCCCTGCATTTTATTTTATTTTTTTTTATGGGACAAATCTCTCTCTCTCTCTCACACACACACACACTCACACACCAGTTACAAAATATATCTACAAATACCATCTAAGTGGTTTGCTTCCACTCTGTAAATACAGAAAATCACCTGGGAAGTTTCCCTACCCAAGTTCTAAATGTAAATGATATCTGGGTGGCAGGATTACGGGTGACATTAATTTCAGTTCCCTTTCTTCTTCTTTGCTTATCTTTATTATGTTTTATTTATGTAATGAAGGGATAATGAAAGTTTAAAACCTGAACCGAAGCATTATCTGATCTCTGAAACCTACACAGCATTGAGAAGCAAAGTGCCAGAGCAGGTCCCAGTCTGGTACATAGAAAATCTCCTTCTTGTAAAATGAAAGCTGTCTCTCCAGGACGGAGCCCACTGCTGTCACTGACCCCAAGCCACACCCAGGCTCTGCGGGTCCCCAAGAACAGATACAGAAGAGGTGCCTCGGCCCAGCTGGAGCCATCTGGCCTCCTCAGCTTCATCTCCCCCTTCTCCCTGAATTTCAGCCCCAGGGATTGGTTGTCTCGCCTGAGTGTCTCTAAGCTTGCACCTCGGCTTCGTCACCCACCCCTACTGGTTTCCTTCCTGAGTCTCTGCCAAGACAACTAGTCACGCCCACTCCAAGGAATAATCAAAGCCACAACGTATAGATCAGGAGCCCAGAAACGCTTCAGATGGAGTGTAAACTATGGACTGCTCCACAGTCCCCACTGCTCCCTACTAACAAGTCCGTGAAGAGGGATGAGAGAGTCTTCCAGGCAGAACGAACCAGGAGCTCAAAGGCCTAGAGGTCAGCGGAGGTGTGGTGTGTTCAGTGAAGGAAGGGGCATTTAGGATGTCTGGAACATCTCCTAGCATGTCCAGGACTCAGTAGAGAGAAAAATCCAAAGAAACTCATCACCAAAAGGTAAGAGCTAGCAAAGAGAGGCCCAAACAAAGGGTTTTCATCCTTCCAACTGCTTGGCCACAATTCACCCTACCCTTCCAGTGTCTAGTTGGGTCTAGGCCAACAGGAGTGGGTGGAAAAATAGGAATAGAGAAAAAAAGAAATGAGATTAAGCAACACCATATGGAGGAAAACTGAGGCCCTCCCAGTGCAACATCAAATCCTCCTAAGTGGCTCTGGGCGATTCTTACGGCGTGTGGGGGACATGGTGCTTCAGCCTCTCCTGAGGTCAGCCCCAAAGATGAAGGATGTTTGCTAATTATTCAAACTTCTGGGACCCTCGAGACATTTTTTAAGTACTCTGAAACTTCAAAATCGCTAAAACACAGACTAGCCACGTTCCACCCAGATGCCTCTGTGGCCCGTGTGAGGCCTTGCAGGAAATACAGAAGCTGCCGGACAAGCACCACCTCTTATCCCCGAAGAAGGAAGCCTTCAACAATTCTGGCTCCTCAAATGCCCACCTCCATTGGGCTTGAGTCTTGGCTAATGGTATGCTCATCTGTCCAGGGAGAAAATACTGCTCCGCAAAAGTGCTGTGCTATTTTAGGAAGGGGTATGTGCCTGTCTTCTCCCCCTCAAACACTCAGCTAGACTGTAAGCTCTTACTGGGCTCTGCTCTAGCTTATGGTCTTTCCTTTAAAAAAAATCCTCCCCGTTGGCTTTCAGTGGGCATTTACTGAGGAGAAAAGCAATCCTCAGATCCGTCAGTTCCTACCATGTGGCCCCTCTCCTAGAGTGACAGCCATCTCTGGGTGCCATGTCTGCTCACTCTGAGGAAATTCCTTCCAGCTCTGGAGTGGTAATGGCTTGCTTCCTCCCGCCCCCGCCCCTCCCCGTATTGGTCCCTGGGCACGAGACCACTGCTGTTTCCCTTAACCCAATAACTCTGTAAATAATTACTTTATTAAAGTCTCTTCAATTCAACCTTTTGAGTGAATGAAGAGTTAAAAAACAACAACAACTCAGGACCTAACACTTCTATCAATGAAAACTGGAGTCTTCTTGGAAATGGAGGAGAGGTACACACTCAAAATAGCCAGATAATCCCGTCACAGATTGCTGAAAGAGAGGTGTAGGAGGCTGGACTGGCTGGAGAAGGTCTCACGGAGGAAGTGAGATCTGAGCTGGGTCCTGACAATGCGTTCAACTGGGTCAAGTGGAGAGGAAGTAGGAAGACCATCCCAGGCAGTGGGACCAGCACACATGTGGCATGGACCACAGGGTGGGGAGGGCCCCAGTGCAGAGGAATGAGACCATGAGGCACTGAGAGGTCAAGAGTATGTGTTCAGGAGTCAGACAGAACTGCTCAGGGCCCAACTCTGCCTCTTGTGAGCTCTGCCCCTGGGCAACCTACTGGCTGTCTCAACCCCATGACTTTACCAGTAACATGGTGAAGATGAGGACAAGAGGGCCAACCTGCTGGGGTCCTTGTGAAGACTTAATGAGGACCCACATAAAATGCTTAGGCTGCTCAGTGCCTGCCATCGATGAATAGGATGTTTTTCTTGCTATCATCAAAACTACCCAATGCCTATCCTGCTGATGTAATTCCACTTTCTGCTTGATAACAGCCATGATTCCGTAAGGAGTGAACCCTGGTTGACCGGTCCCATGCTGACTAACCTAAGAAATGCAGGAGTCAGCTAGGCATTAGAAATTAAAATGCCCATGCAGCTAGGGCTTGGTCTTGTCAATCTGACACACACACACACACACTGTGCTCTGCTCTGATCGGACTAGCGACCACATTGACTGGGTTCCGTAGGCTTCCGGGTGGATTTGGATAAAGGGAAAGCATTTACTTCCTTCTTCCTTTTACCTGGCCAGTTTGGCAGTAGCTGTATCCCTTCAGAATCACAGCCATTGTTGGGGGCCCCTTCTCTCTAGAGTTCTCTTCTACCGGCCTCAGGGAGGTAGGTAACAGCTTCCCACTACAGCCAGCCCTAGGGTGCCCCTAACCCTTCGGCGTGTCTAGTTCTGACCACACGTCTCTAAATACTCTTCATTAAAGTCTCACTAGCTAAGCCCTTTGCATGTGCCAGCCGTCTCATGCTGGGTCCCTAACCAACAGAGCCAGGGCCTCCATCTATCATCAGATGCACAGGGCTGAAAGTGCAGCCCCGTCTCCTACTCACTTCCCTCTTCCCCAAAGAGGCAGGATGTGAACGACAGTGTTCACGATGTAAGCACCAATGCCTCTTGCCCATGAGCAATCAAATGGGAAATTAAAATCCCTAGGAAACTGGGGAAAAGCCAAGTGGCTCAGGGAAAAGCAACTCTCCAAGCCCAGGCAGGAGTATATTCAAAGGCCCTGTGCTCTTCCACATCTATCATACATGGAGCCTCTTTGGATGTGCCCCTCCAAATCCATGACCCAATGGAGCTCCTACAAAGTGACAGAATCCAGCTCGGCGCCTGACACACAGGAAGCACTCAGTAACTGGGTGTTCATGCAGGTCCTCTGACTAACGACAGAAGTCTGAGATCTAAGAGATCATTCAGGAAAGGATACTCTGAGGAAGCTTCTACTGCAGGCGGTGGCTCGGGAGATGCCCTTTGTTTGTCATCTCGCGTGATAGGAAGCTCTGAGATGCCCCTATGAACAGGCAGGAGGCTTCAGACTTTGGTCTTTTCCTACCACAAATGCTATTCTCTTGTCGCTTATCAAGTCATTCCTCAGGCTTGTCATCTCCTCAGCCTCTCTCTGGCTCATTCTGTTGCTTCCCACTCCCTCACAGGACCAAGCACAGTCATGGTTCAGTGCAGTTCAAGGGAATATAAGTGATGGGGCATGTGGGTGGTTCAGTGGGTTAAGCGTCCGACTCTTGATTTTGGCTCAGGTCAGGATCTCAATGTCTTGAGATCAAGCCCCACGTTGGACTTCATGCTGGGTGTGGAGTCTGCTTCAGATTCTCTCTCCCTCTCAGTCTGCCCCTCCTGCTCATGTTTTCTCTCTCTCTCAAATAAATAAATCTTAAAAAAAACCCACACATTTATTAAGTGCTTACTGTGTACAAGCACTGTGTCAGGCATTATGGATCCAAAGATGATTGGTTTTTTAAAAGATTTTATTTATTTGGCAGAGAGAAAGAGAGAAAGTGCACAAGTAGGGGGAGCAGCAGACAGAGGGAGAAGAAGAAACAGACTCCTCACTGAGCAGGGAGCCCTATGTGGGACTTGATCCCAGGACCCTGAGATCGTGATCTGAGCCAACATTTAACTGACTGAGCCCCTAGGTGCTTCAAAGATCCAAAGATGATTAAAAGAAAGATCTCAGAATCCAAGAGCCACAAATAAATATGAAGAAAGACCATTTAATACCGACTAAAGGGATTCTCAAAGAGCTAGAGCTTGAACTACACTGTGTCCTGAGGGATGGGGCTATGCCAACAGGGACGGAGGCCAAGGCAGCAGGATATGTGAGAGGGACAGGGGAGAAGGAGCAGTCCCAGGCAAGGACAAGCAGGTCTGAACTGATAGGGACAAGAGCAGAAGTGCTAGGCAAAGGGTTTGTCTCAAATTGGGGCCACCTGATTCAAGAACCAAACACATTAACAAAGCAGAAATGAGACCTGACTGGAAAGATGCCCCCCTCCCTGAGCAGTCCTCCATAAACTGCTCACTCACCCACTCCCCCTCCACCCCCTAGCCAGGAAAACAATAAAGGCAGCCTGGGTCCTGGGGCAGGGACCCTTGTCCTGCAGGAATGTTTCTGAGGCCTGCCCCTCACCCAATGGCAACCTGACTCTGTCTTGGAGTCAGCCAGCTCCGTGGGCAGAAAGGGCACCTGGTCACCCCTGGCTTCAGAGCCACGGGGCACCCCGGCCCCATGAAAATGAGCAACCTTCCACGCTCACTTTCTCTTACTTGGAATTCTAAAATTAAACGTTCATTCCTCTTACCTAAAAGCTTTCTCCCTTTATAAGCTAATATGCAAATGCCTTGGATGGGGCTAAGTCTTAGCAGCCACAGATCCGCTTAGCATGAATGCTTCCAGAAGATCTTTCCTGGAAAACGGGCTTTGTATAAGGGATGCCCAAGAGATTATCTGCAGCTGAAGGTGAGGCAGGAAGAAGAGGACAGAAGGCCACTCTTGCATTGAACCCACAACACCCACCAAGGGCAGAGGGTAGAGAGTTCAAGTCCAAGCCTTCAAAAGATCTTTGTTTTCACATTTTTAAAAAATATTGAGATAGGGGCACCTGGGTGGCTCAGTGGGTTAAAGCCTCTGCCTTCGGCTCAGGTCATGATCCCAGGGTCCTGGGATCGAGCCCCACATTGGGCTCTCTGCTCAGCAGGGAGCCTGTTTCCTCTTCTCTCTCTCTGCCTGCCTCTCTGCCTACTTGTGATCTCTGTCTGTCAAATAAATAAATAAAATCTTTAAAAATATATATTGAGATATAACTCGTGAACTGTAAAATTTATCCTTTAAACTGCATGGTTTAGTGGTCTATTAGCATAGCCACGAGGTTGTCCAACCATTGCCACTACAGGCTTATTTTCATCACCCCCCCCCAAAAAAACCCCCATACCCAGTAGCCGTCACTCCCCATTCCCCTCTTCCCCTGGCAACCACTTTCTGTTTCTATGGACTCGCCCATTCTGGACATTTCCAATACAACCATACAGTATGAGGCCTTTTGTGTCCAGCTTCTTTCCCTTAACATAATATTTCCAGGGTTCCTTTGTGTTGTACCACGCATAAGGACTTCATTCCCATTTATGGCTAAATCATACTCCACTGTACAGATAAACCACATTTTGTTTATCCATCAAAGGACTTCCTAAAGGCAAAGCAAGTGATGCATCTGCAGAAAGGAGCTTCCCGTATCCTTGGGGCTGCTTGGGCAATGCAACCATTTCTAAACCATCGTCCTCTGAGCCTCCCATGGGCACCCAAGGACATTGCCCAAACCCTCCCCACTACACACGCATGATTTCCCAAACACACAGTGGCTCAGGCCAGAAGCTCTGAATCTCACCAGAGGCCATGACAGCGACACCTCCAACTCCTTCTGAAGAAACTGGTCATGACCCTTCAAATGTGTTTTATAAATCTCTATGGTCTTGGGAACATAAGAGGGAAGAGCAGAGCCAGCCACAAGGGCATACGACCGGAGTAGTTTCAGAGGGCCCCACACCTGGCTGAAGGCACTACTGTTGCCATCTTGAAAGTCTTCATCTTTAAACAAGGGGCCCCACATTTTCATTTTGTGCTGGGCCCAGCGAAGTATGTAGCTGGTCTTGGGCAAGAGGCTGGGGTTTGGGAGTGGGTTGAAACTTGACAACCTCCCCAGAGAGACTGCTGTATGATGGGAGCTCACTGAGTCAAGCTGGGGTGCTGGGGAGGGAGACAGCAGATAAATGAGGAAGAGGAGCCAGGTCCACGGGTGCGGAGGACTCAGCGTCCAAACTGTCCAAGACCAGCCTTCCTGCCCTGACGGCTGAGCGGTTGACTGACAAAAGCCTCCCCAGAACAGCCCGACTAGTTGAAAGTAAACGTGGTAAGTTGACGCCGTAGAGACTCAGACTGTAAAGCATGGGGACTCAAACTGAAACCTGTTTGATCTTGTAATCGCTTACAGGTTAAGACCAAGAAGAAAGAAAGAAAAAAAAAAAAACCCCACACTTACTACAGTAACTGGCACTGAGAACACTTCTTAACATGTACTTTTTTTTTTTTTTCTTAACTGTCACCTCTATTTCCAGCATTATCCAGGAAGTCATGGTTTTACCAAAAACCCGGTATTCGATCCAAAGAGTGTCAGAGACCTGATGTCAGTATTGAGGGGAACCTTAGGAAGTACCCAGCCGCATGAATCCCCAGGAGTCTTAACCAACCCCCCTGGCCCCCAGGTTCAGTCCAACTCTTTTATTTTATAGATGAGGAAGCTAAGCTGTGAGAGAGGAAGTAGCTAGCCAAGGCCACCCACAAAAAGAGGCAGGACGAGGACCCGGGAGCTTTCAGCTTCCCCTTCCAACCTCCCAGCTTCATGAGTCCAACCAAAATTCATATGCCCCCGCCCCCAATCTGCTCCTGGGTCCTCAACACAAATCTTGGTGTACTTGTCTTTGTCCTTGTGAAAAGGGAGTCTGTCTGGTCCTGCAGATTAAGTTTAAGACTTATAAACCCCAAGAGAGGAGATGCAGCTTCCTTCCACCACAATCTCTGTTCCATCATTTGGCAGAAGGCAAGAAGAGCTCCAGGGGAGGGGTCAGATCCTTTCCACGGCAGGGGCATTTATAAACAGATTTCTTTTCTGGGAAGGGTGAAGCTGAACCTAGTTTTTTCTCCTTATAGGTGAAAGAATAATACAAGGCGGAGGGAGGGAGGGAGGGAGGGAGGGAGGGAGCGACAGGGACCGCTGCCAGCCACCCCACCCACGACTCAGGTCCAGATGACACTGGCAGGTGATGCGATCTCTGCCACCCATCGTTTTGAACTTTGTATTTATTGATTTATTTTTCTGGGTCCTAACCAAATCAAACGCCTAACACTGAGTGACTTCAATTTGTGTTTTATACTCTCTCCTTCCCTCCTTTCCTTCTCTGAACAAACAGATATTAAGCATTTACTATGTGTCACACATGTTCTGGTAGCCGGGCATATAGCAGAGAAGGAAACAGACCATGTTTTGGTATTTACATTCTAAAGGGAGGAAACTAAGAAATAAATGAAGACAAGCCATTTAAGATGGTGACGAATGCTCTGGAGAAAGTAAAGCAGGATAAGAGGGATAGAGAATGGCAGGGAAGGAAGGCATTTTATCTAGGACAGTCCGGTTAGGGCTCTCCAAAAGAGGTGAAGAAGTGAGCCATCCGGGTAAGATATTCCAGGCAAAAGGATCAGCAAGTTCAAAGACCCTGAGGTAGAAATGGGCTGGGATGTTCAAGGAACAACCAGGAGTCTAGTGTGCCATGAATGACAAACAAAGTGGCAGATAGAGAGGCATGAGGTGGGAGCCAGATCAGGCCAGCCCTGAAGCCACAGAAATACCTTTGGTTTTACTCCAAGTGGGATGGGAGTATGCAGGCTCCAAGCAGGTGAAATAACTGACCTGGTGTAGGCTTTACCAGGACTTCCCTGAGTGCTGTTGTTACCAGGCCTCTTCTCTAGGGACCAGATTCAGGAGCTAGGCCATGAGCCCAGCACAACCTCTAAGCAACCTTGAGAAAAACACTTCCCTTCTCTGGGCCTCCACAATCTCCTCTGTGAAATGGGAAGATAAAACTAGATGATGTCTAACGTCCTTTCTAGAATATTCTTATTTTTCTGACCTTAAAACAGATTGTCCAAAGGGTCCCCAGGTCTCACCCTGTGACTCAGGAGAAGGCAAGGGACCACAGCCAAGTTCTGGAAGCCCCCAGTCACTCCGCACTGCCTCCCCTGCCCCAAGCCAAATTCTCACCCAGCTAAAAGCACAGCTCTCTAGGGAGAGAGGTCCAGCCCAGGAAGCAGCCACGTCAGCAACGGCCTCTAAAGATTACAAAGGGTGACCACTAAAGATAGCGCAGCCTGCACATGTTTCGGGGTGGGGCTGGGCAGGCAGAGGCCAGTAAGAGTGGCTGCTACAGCTCAGTCAAAGGGTGCTGCTGAAAATGCCCCTTCCCCGGGCTGCTGCAGTCTCCCCTATCTCCCCTACTTCTATTGTGGACAGAGAAACAAGGCTATGGGGTTAAGAACTGCTCCATCTTGCCCATTTCTTCGAGGGTCATCATCAAATCAGGTCAGAAAGCAAGACTCAGGTCTCCTCCATCAGGCTAGATAAGCAGCCTTTGTCTCTCCCGCATCAGACTGGGAGCCCCCTGAGAATATGAGCTATCTCACCATCAGACTGTGAATTCATCCTATGCCTCCTCCATTAGACTGGGGACTCCATGAAGGTCAGGGCTGTATTTCCCCCAAGAGACTGGGAGCACCTCACATCAGGGGCTGTGCCACCTCCATGGGACTGGAAGCTCCCTGAGGACAGGGTTTCTGTGCCCCTCCACCTCCATTACCCTACTGCATCCCATATGTCTTCTGTAGGTTTTGTGAGTTCTTAAAAGAAGGTGCTGATTGAAGCATTCAGACAGAACCACCCACCCAGGCACAAACTCTTGTGATCTTCAGCCATTAAAAGATCCATGAAAACCATCCGGATACGAACCTTCAAAGTGAACGTAAAGAAAACAAAATGAGAAATTGGCTTCACCCAACATTTCGGAAGACTGTTTATAAGTTCTGGCCAAAGACCGTCCCCAGTTTATAAATAACCCCTTCTGGTGACTGTGGCTGAGGCCAAGCTGAAAGGCACCTAGAGGACCAAGAGCAGTGAGCTCAGAAGCCCAGGACTGACTGAAGCCAAGTCCTTCATGGGAGGAAAGCCCACGGCCCAGACACAACCATCCTCTCAGCTTCCAACTTGGGCTTTTCCAAGGCAGTCACACCAGACAATGTGGTGGGAGACAGGAAACTGGCCACGGGAACCGGAATCAGGAGAATGAAAAGAGGAGACCCATCTCAGAGAGGCAGGCCCAAGCCTCCCTCGATGGAGGAGATCAGGGAGGGAGGATGGAGAGCACAGGGCTGGCTCCGTGAAGCTCCCAGTGCCTCCTGGGAGGAGCAGAGTCCTCCCCAGACACGGCGAGGGGCAC
Organism: Mellivora capensis; assembly: GCA_004024625.1. NCBI lineage: Eukaryota > Metazoa > Chordata > Mammalia > Carnivora > Mustelidae > Mellivora > Mellivora capensis. Next base: position 95,502 of record PISX010000717.1, on the reverse strand, counting down.
TCGTGTTCATGTGGACTCAGGGAAGCCACCAGAGGTGCCGTGGGACTCAAGTATGCTGGCTTATCTTGGCAAAGGCTTTCTACAGAACTGCAAAAGAGGGACAAGAAGGTTGAAACCTCTGAGGGCTGAAACCAAAAATCACAATCACAATAATACTATGGCAAACACAAACAAGTACTGTACGGAGTACTTTCCATTTAGTAACTCAGTTCATCTTCCTTCTCAAGCTACTACTGCTCCCGTTGTACCCAAGAGGCAACAGGAGGCCGCTCAAAGTTGAGCCTTGGTGAGGAATAAAGATTTCAAGTGGGCAGTTGGCCTCCTCCCCAGCAGGGGCTTTTCCCTTCCTCCTGCTCTGAAAACAATGAGGAAAATCCTAGGGTATTTCTGCTGGTTCCTCTGAACCTCTGGGGTTGAGGGCCACTGGCAGCAGGCATTCTAGAGGTTGGGGGACTCACATAGAGCCCAGGAGGGTCCCAGGGCTGCCCTCCCACTGTGCGGAAAGCCTGGATATCTGAAAATGCCATCATCCTGGCATCCAAGTCCCTCTCCTTTCAGGGGTCTCAGGTTTAAAAAATCCGCACTCCCCTGCCCCCACTTTTTACGTGCGTGTGTGCACAGGGCAAAGAGGGATGGCAGTAAGAAGGGACAACGGTAGTGACAGGTCTCTGCCCCTACTGAAATCCCACAGGGGGTCCAAAATCTCAGGAAACATAGGATCGACTTCTTTTTAGACGGTGTGCTAGTCACAGTTTCAAATCAAATTCTCCAAGTTCTTCTTCAACCTCCACACCTTTTCAGGTGAAGTTCATCTAATTGTGACACTATAGAAGGTCCAAAATGTCTGAAAACTGAAGGAAACAGTGCATCTACTGTATCTTTTTTTTCCCCCCAGATTTACCACTGGACCCTGTTGTTTTACGAGGGCTTTCCATGTATTGACATTGTTAGCATTTAGGGCTGAAAATTCTCTGCTGCGGGGACTGTCCTGTGCATTGCAGGATGTGTCACAGCCTCCGTGGTCTCCACCCACTCCACGCCCGTGGCCTTCTCCCCCTCCCCGGCTCCCCCACTCCCGAAGGTGACAACCAAAACTGTCTCCAGACACTCAACTGCGCCAGGACGGGGGCAGGAGTGGGGTGCTGAGATCGCTCTGGGTTGACAAACACTGCTTTAGGTTTAGATAAACCTCCTCTGGAAAGGTGTCTGAAGGCTGAAAAATAAAACCATATTAAGGATAGTACTGAAAACGTAACCAACATACCACTTAAAATTAAGCGTTATCCTATTTTCCTGGACTTCTCAGCCACTGTGTATTTGAAAATTTTCGGTGCAGGGGCGATGACCCTTCCCCATGAATCTGCCTCAATGTAAACACTCAGCACCCCAAGTCCTGGTGCGCCACTCCTCCCCCTCGCAACCCCAGCCTCCCCGGTCTCGTTCATGTCCAACCCCAAAGCCAATCCATCCTCACATGGCCAGCACATCAGCAGGCCCCTGCTGTCCACCTGAGTCAGACTTCTGCAGGAGCACCGTGGGGATGCCACCAGAAACCACTAGGCTCAGGGACCGCAGCAGCCTTGGGGGCAGAAGGGGCCGCACCCAAGAAAATGGACCTGTTTTCATCCCTAGCATGGTCGTTCCACCCCACTCCCCAAAGCCTCATCTGAATGCACGCATCGTCGCCCTGGCCCCCAAGAGTGAGCTCTGCCAAGTACAGAAATGGGTCAAACAGATACTGAATCTAAAAGATGATGAACTTTCGATCAACAGCCTGATAGAAAAATGGGCAACAGATACAAATTAAAAGGAAAGGAAATACAAATGGATCTTAAACCTGTGAAAAATGTTCAACCACACTCATGAAAGAAATGCAAATTAAAACTGAGATACCAATTTTCATCTATCAGATTGGCAAAGATCAAAAACGTCGATAACTCGCTATGTTGGCGAGGACTTCTCATTCATTGAGGGTGCTGGTGTAAAGCGTTACCAACTCCTTGAAAGGCTCCTTGCAGTGCCTACCAGTATCACAGACATCTATATATGCTTTTACCGGCAACGCCGCTTCTAAGAATTTCTTCTGCAGACATACTCCTACATATGCAAAATGGTGTGTATACAAGGAGACGCCAGCAGTGTGATTTGAAATGACAAAAGACTAGAAACAGCCTCAGTATCCACTGCTGGGGAACGGCTGTAATACATTGTGGCTCATCCATAAAGTGGAAAGCTCTGCAGATAGAAAACACAACAACGTCATCATGTGGACTCGTTTTCCACATATGCTGTTAGGGAAACAGGAGAGGCACAGACTGGCATGAAGAGTATGCTAGCGGTTGTTGAAAAACACTATGTGTTCATATGTGCATTTATGAGAAAGATAAGCTTTGAGAAAGATAACCGAGAAGCTAGTAACAGTGGTTATCTCTAGAGAAGGGAACTAGGAGACGCTGGGCAGAAGGGGAAGAGTTACTACACACCCCTTCGACTGTCACTTCCAACGTTTATGCCATGTGCACATATTAATAAATAAAGGAACAAATAAATCAATAGGAAAGGACTTTACATAACTGCTCTAGCTCTACCATCGTGACGCATGGACGCGTGCAACAGACGGTAAACGTCAGCATCAATTACACATTTTTCATTCCTGTACGTATCCATTCTTGTCAGTTCAAACGTCCCAGGTGGTTTTGATGCAAAAGGCGGATGGATGATCTCCACATCCAGAACACACAAGAAACTCACCAGCTTCCCTCCTCACTTCAGTTTTGAAGGCATTCCTCCTCAAAACAAACTTCCATATCTGAAAAATGTCCAGCCTTGACACTGGAACCCCCACCACCCTGAAGCTCCACAAGTGGCTAAGTGGAATCCTTTGGAAGGTGCACAACATATCCACTTACTTGTCAGACAGAGAGAGAGAGACCGAGAGAGAGAGAGAGAGAGAGAGAGAGAGAGCGCATGCACAAGCAGGGGGAGAGGCAGGCTCCCTGCTGAGCAGGGAGCCCGACAAGGGACTCGATTCCGGGACCCTGGGATCATGACCTGAGCTGAAGACAGATGCTTTACCGACTGAGCCACGCAGGCATCCCCCCCCCACACACACACACATACTTACGCTTTTAATAGTGCCTCAAAGCACTATCAGCTGGGACCGTGTATCACAAAAGTGACCTGGACCCCGATACCTGTTGGGAGTGACAGGAACCTCCCCCCAGCACCCTCGCAGCCACCCAAATCCTCCCCGCAGCTCTGCCTGCAGCACCATTTTAATGACACATTACTCAAAGGTGCCACAGCTGGCACTGGTTTTAAACCTACCCCACTACCACTGCCACTTCATCAAAAAATAACCCTTATATATATTTTAAGCTGTAAATCAGCATTTGTCAAGTTCTAAATTGGGCTACAGCAATATTTATTCATCAAAGGATAAATTTGCCCTGCACAGCCATAAAACTACCTATTAATTTAATATGCTATCATTCTTACCTGAAACTTGTCAAAAAGTGGCCTGAAAGAGGCATGTGCTTTACAGTTGACTGGCGGTATGTCTATAGTTTATTAAATAGTTCACGTTCTTAATTCTCTCTATGGGGAAAAATGGCACCCAGGACACGTCCTACGCAAACCGCCAATCTGGAGATTCATGAAGCTCATTTGGGGTAGAGAAAGGCAATTCCCCTAAGAGGCCCAAGGACTTGTCCAACACCACCTCAAAACGGGTGGTAGAGATAGAAAGGCAAATTAAAAATTCAAATTATGGCATTGTGCATGGGGTAGGGGCAAAATTCACTAAGTTACAGAATTCACACTGCGGGACAGGGCCATGGCGCTACAAGGTAAGATGGGAAATTGTCAGAAGGGTGGGAAAAAAGACACCAAGCTGCAAAATTAGTACAGCTGGGCCAAGATGCCAATTCCTGGGACCCTTTCAGATCTTTGGAGCAGTAAGCTTTCTCTGAACCTGGGGATTCCACCATATTAGGAATACGTACACACTGCCAGCCAAGCCATTGCTGTCTCGGGATGGACAGACAGCAACCAAGCCCTGAGATCAAGGCTTCTCATCCTTGGCACCACTGACACCTTGGACTGAGAACCCTTTTTCGTGGGGCTGTCCTATGCATTGCACAATGTTGAGCTATCCCAGCCCTCTACCTGCTCATCAGCAGTAACCTCCCCCCAAATCACTGTGACAACCAAAATTGTCTCCAGACATCATCAAATGTCGCATCGGGGCAAAATCACCCCCCCGTTGAGAGCCACTGGCCTAGATGAATGAAGTCTAACTTGACGAAGGTGGACTGATGTAGTTAATCCACTCCACAACAACCAATGTCCTGTTTCCCTGACGCTGCTTTTTCTCCGAAGTTTTAAAATACAAATCTAGGGGCACCTGGGTGGCTCAGTCAGTGAAGTGCCTGCCTTTGGCTCAGGTCATGATCCCAGGGTCCTGGGATTGAACCCAGCATGGGGCTCCCTGCTCAGTGGGGAGTCAGAATGCTTTTCCCTCTGCCTGATGCTCCCCCTGCTTGTGCTCTCTTCTCTCTGACAAATAAATAAATAAAATCTTTGAGAAAAATGCAAATCTAAGCAAATGAAGACATTAGAACAGCAACACTGAGTTGGCACACTGCTAACCTTCTCTCACTAGTGATGTCCAAGCCTGCCTCAGGGCTTGGAGTACCCTGCCAGACTTTGTTTCCCTGTCTCTTTTATCTATCCTTCAACACCCCTCCCAACACACACACACACACACACACACACACACATCCCCCACCCACAAGCTTCAGGCTTTACCTTTTACTACCAACTTACCCCCCCATTTCCTTTACGTTTTTCCACAACTTTGCGGTTTACACAGGCAAAGTACATGTTTCAGGCTGGCATTCACTGATGGTTAATGACAAGGTGGGTTTCGAAGCCACAAACACTATTAATTTTAAACCGTTTGAATAGACTCTCCTTGTTCACGGGCAACCTGGGGAGGCAATCCCTCCCCAGGGCTCTACATCGAGCTCCTAATAGAACTTAACACAATCATCAAAGATAGAGCGCCAATTTCTAATTACGAAAAAAAAAGGGCCAAGTTCATATATGTTCATGTTCTAGGCCACATTTCCCACAAGAATTTTATAGTCAACAGAGCAGGAGACTACATTTAACCTACAAGATTCCACCGAGGGAGCCGTCTAGCTCTTGGGCATTAAAACCCTACTGGAAGACAACAGAACCTGGACTGTTGAACTCAGATAAACATAGTTAAGAGATTAAGCTTTGATTTCATTGTGGGGTTTAAAAAAAAAAAAAAAAGGCGCCTGGGTGGCTCAGTGAGTTAAGCCTCTGCCTTTGGCTCAGGTCATGATCTCAGGGTCCTGGGATGGAGCCCCACATCGGGCTCTCTGCTCGGCAGGTAGCCTGCTTCCTCCTCTCTCTCTCTGCCTGCCTCTCTGCCTACTAGTGATGTGTTAAATAAATAAATAAAATCTTAAAAAAAAAAAAAAAAGGTTAGCTCTATGAAGGCAGTAATTGAACAGGACGGGAAAACTTCAAGGAAGCCGGACTTCCTTGATCTGAAATCCGAATGATTTCTCGTGTATTTATAGTCATCTGTCAGGGTTAGAGTTAGGGCCCCCCTATCAGAAGAACAAGAGAGGTGAGCGGAGCCCTGAGGCTTGAGGCTGGCGGCCTCACATCAGGACTGCACCACAGCCACAGACTCCTGTCAGTGGTCAGCTCCCAGTCATGCCAACCAACCTCTCTGCGTGTCTGATTCACAAACAACTGAAACCCAGCCTGCCACGAGATTTGCCTGGATGCTCTGCCTTCCTTCCACAAGGTTTATCCGCTCCAACATCACCACCTCCGCCTTAGCATGCCTCTGAACAGCATAGTGGAATCACCTGGGTAGGAGACACCTAAGGCTGGGGCTCTTTGGCCGTGGGGGGACTCCAGTACAAGGTCGGTTAGAACTCCTCAAATTAGCTCATGAAGGTCAACCTTCCGCTGGAGGCAATCTGGTTTGCTGTTGTTGTTGTTGTTGTTGTTTAAATATTTTATTTATTTATTTGACAGAGAGGGCAGCGGAGGGAGAGGAAGAAGGAGAAACAGACTTTCCACTGAGCAGGGAGCCCGATGCCGGGCTCAATCTCAGGATGCTGAGATCATGACCTGAGCTGAAAGGAGACACTTAACCGACTAAGCCACCTAGAAGCCCTCCTGTTTGGGTTTTTAAAAACTCTTTCAGTCCCATGCCCTACTCCTTCCATCTGTCACATACAAGTTTGCTAAATTAGCTGACTGTCCGGTTTGCTTATGCTCTCCACACCTCTATTCCAATAGAGATTTAAAACAACACAGAAATGAAGTCACAAGAGGGTAGGAAGGTGCCCAAGTCTCACTGGTTGTGGAAGGCCTCTGAGTATAACCTCTCCATCAGAGTCCATCAGAGCTTGGACTCGGACTTTCAGAGCAGTCCTTACATACACTCTGATCATGGCAAAGCCAAAATGCCACAGACATCAAATGGAACTGAGGAGAGGGGTAGCTTAAAAAAAAGAAGGGGCACCCGGGTGGTTCAGTCAGTTGAGCATCTGCCTTCGGGTCAGGTCATGATCCTAGGATCCTGGGATCGAGTCCCACGTCGGGCTCCTTGCTCCTCGGGGAGTCTGCTTCTCCCTCTTCCACTGCTCCCCCCGTGCTTGTATTCGTGCACGCTCTGCTCTCCCTCTTGTCAAATAAATAAATACTATTTTTTAAAAAGAAGACCTTAACTTTTCTTTGAACTAGCCCATGCCCCAGTGTGTTTCCAGGGGCACACAGCCCACATAGACCTGCAAGGCCTCGACGGGCGGCGAGGATGCCTATCCACCAGCAAAGCTTATGGAGTCAGGGTTGGGACATGCCTTGGAGCGGTGAGCTTCCCCCAGAGAACCCTTCTATTGCCAGCTCATCAATTGTAGCCCCAACCAGCCGTTTCAGAAGTCAATGTCAACAAACACAGAAGGCAACACAGGAGACGCCATCTGTGACACATGTGAACTGAGGGGCAGGACACCTGCTCCATTATTTCAGGTCACTGAACTTATTATTCCATGGCCCAACTGTACAATGGAATCCCCTCAGCATTAAAGAGCGTAAGGTCATACCTATGACCCAGCACCAGGCTTCCAGAACCAAAGAATGTGCCCAGGAAGCGCTGGCTTACCGTTCCTGTATTCGTCATTACGTTACTAATATTATCCAGCCACCAACAATGGCGCGCCTGTATGCCTGTATCTTCCCTCCCAACGTCGTTGTAAGCTTGGTGGAAGGGTAGACTGCGGAAATGCAGCTGAAAAAGTTTCTACAAACACACGGTGGTTCTTGCTTGCACCGCTATTGTCACTTCAAATCCCCAAACTCAAAGGCCCAAGGGAGCTAATCCAACCTGAGCTGACGGGGCTCCAATATCCAAACAGCCAACACCTATCAGCAGCCTCCTTCCTCTACCATATCTGCTCCTCAAATGAAAAGCTGTCTGTCTAAACTAACAATCCCTCTCTCCATCTGGCCAGCCAGTGATCTGTCCCCGGATGTGTGAAGTGTGCCCTCCCCACTGGGAGGCGGCTGAGGTGGTGACAGGCTTGATGGGGTCTTGTCAGAGTCAACACGGGTGGGCCCTCACCGTACCGGAAACTAATGGTTAAATGTGTGCTCTCTCCCTTTGAAGTCATTAGTGGGAAATGAGAAACTGAGGTAGAAGCCAATGAAGAAAAACCGTGGGGGCAGAATTCCACTTTCCCCATCGTCTTTCATCAAGCACAAGAAGAGCTAAATTGAGTCCTCCAAAGGAAGGTCTAAAAAGAGGAGCAATTTAAATAACTTTCCCCAGCCCTTGGTAGAGAAATGGAGAGGATCAAACAGCCTCCAGAACCCTGACTGACATGAATTTGCATAACTTTGGCCAAGCAAGGGAGAAGGAGGGCGGTTGGCTTCTTCCCTAAACTTGTTTGACACCCACCACACACTCTCTCCAGAGGTCTCTTCAGAGGCTGAACCTTTTCAAACAAACAAACAAGAACTTCTACTTCAACAATCTAGCAGAACGCTATGATTTTAAAGAGAGAGAGAGAGAGAGAGGAAAAAAAAAGGTCAACAGCCTTCTGAGTACACAGCGCAGGCTTTGTTCTGCTCCCTTCCCCACTTCCTGTTGCCTCCTCACCTCATCACTTTTTAGTTTTGAAGCGTATGTGTTTGCTCTGGTGTCACTGCACGGTTTCAGTGGGAGGCCATCGGAGCGACCAGGATGGGGACTAGACCGTTCTGACACACGAAATCACCACCGCCCGACCATTAGGAAAGTACACCCCAAATTTCACTCCCCTCCTGTCAAGAGTGGGCGTGCTAGGAAAACACTTGTGGGCGAGCTTTCCTTTGTGGGGAAGGTCCTGTGTGGGCAATGGCCACCTAACCGCTAGTGAATACCAGGTGGCTTAGAACTGGGAACCGAGGCGGAAAATACTTGGTACCCACAGACCAAGAAATACCCTCGAGGAGGCACATTCCAGCCCTGAAATCCTTCCCCAAACCCAGCACTCCGGGCAGCACACAGCACTTGGGAAAGGAACTGAAAGACTGAAATGCTCTGTGAGGGGGACTCTGTGTAACCTCCTCCTTAGAGGGAAAGGTCAGAGCAAAAAGAGACATCAAGACCATTTGGACAGCCCCTTCTATCACAGAGGAGCAAACCAACACCGAGACGTTTATCATACAGGTCATTTATTAATAGCAGAGCGGGGGGACGCCTGGGTGGCTCAGTTGGTTAAGCGGCTTCCTTCAGCTCAGGTCATGATCTCAGCGTCCTGGGATCGAGTCCCACATCGGGCTCCTTGATCGTCAGGAAGCCTGCTTCTCCCTCTGCCTCTGTCTGCCACTCTGCCTGCCTGTGCTCGCTCTCTCTCTCTCCCTCTCTCTCTGACAAATAAATAAATTAAAAAAATAAAAGAAAAAGAAAAATAGCAGAGCCGGTACTGGTCCCCGGTTCTCTGTCTCCCAGGGCAGGGGTTTTCAACGTCTTATCCACTGAACACGGACGAGATGCTCACTAAATGTTGGCTTGGCCACAGGGGACACCAGCTCGTCCCCAACACGTGAGGGTGAGGGAAGGTGACTCTAACATGCTTTTGTCTGTTACGCACCCAAAGGTCCTATCTTCTAGAAGGACGTTTTTTTGGGTAGAGGACAATCGGTCTTCATGACCCACTCTGACTCCTGAAGGCCTGGAGTTAGGGGCTGTCTTTTAATGGGTCTCCAAACTAGTTTACTGCATCCATCCTCCAGGCAGCAATAAAAAAATAAAATAAAATCTGGCAGAAGGATGATGTTACATAAGGCATGGGACTGGGAATGGGAAACTGGGCTCCACCCTTAATGGACTTGGGTCTCATCGGGAAGCCTGGGGAAGTCATCCTGCCCTCCACACCTTCCTGTGTCCGTGTGTTCCATGCAAATGTTGACCTCCAAGAAGCTGTTAGCCCTGTGGGTCCTAAACCTGGGTCCCTTCTCCCACCCCCTGACTGCCACAGAGCTCACTGTCCTCTTCCTACCTTCACTGCTCAGCCCTCCTGCTCGTTCTACCCGCCCAGAACACCTGGGAGCCCTCAGAAGGGAGAGCAGCCCACCAGATGGGTCCGGGGGCACTCGCACCTGATTTGAGCTTACCGTAAGATCTCAGCGTGCCTTCCTGTGTCATCCCCGTGCAGCAAGGCTCCAATCACCCAACCAATAAACATGTAACATGGGGCTGCTGTGCTCTAGGTGCCCGACTACACACAGGGTGGGCTGTGTTTCAAGGACAGTGAGGCAGACATCCAGGATTGGAATCTAAACAACCAAACCCAGCCCTTGCCCCATCAGCCTCGAGCTCCCTCCCTGGATGGCTTATCTTGTAGCCACCGGAAACACCTGACTTGGCAGTTCATGTTTATGTGTTTATTTATTATTGTCTTGCTCACTAGAAGGAATGCTCCATGAGGGGTACAGAGACAGACTTCATTCATCATGGCAGCGAGGGCAACCCTCGGCCCATGGATGAATGAGTGAGCAAACTCGGATCTTCCTCCATCACGACCAAGGTACTGAGCATCTCTAAAGGTCACATTTTTGGGCCACCTGGGTGGCTCAGTCGTTAAGCATCTCCCTTCGGCTCAGGTCATGATCTCAGGGTCCTGGGACTGAGCCCCGCATTGAGCTCCCCGCTCTGCAGGAAGCCTGCTTCTCCCTCTCCCACTCCCCCTGCTTGTGTTCTCTCTCTCGTTGTCTCTCTCTGTCAAACAAGTAAAATCTTGAAAAAATTAAAATTAAAATTAAAAAATAAGTGTCACATATTCCTCATTTCTAAAACAAGGATAATGTTAATGCATTCTTTATATGACTGGAGTAAAGATTAAACAAGAAAATGATTGTAAAAGCATTTAGGACGTACCTGCCATACAGTAAACAATCAATGAGTGTTACCTATTATTTGTTAGCCATTATTATTATAGCTACTGATGGAAACACAGGCAAATAAAGCCCCTTTATTATACCCTGGGCAGTTTTAAGGCTAAAGAACTAAAATTCTGAGTATAATGGAAGACCCGTCTATAAAAGATCATTAAGAGAGGACCAGGGCCACAGGCCTGCATGGCTACTAGGAACCCCTCAGAGCTAAGTCTTAGCTTAAATTTTTTTCCATGTAGTTTAAAGTCATGAGCTCATTTGGGTAAATGCAGCCTTACAGGGCCCTATTGTTAAAAATCTTAAAGTATCTAAGGCCTGCTTTTAAAGTCCAGCTGGGGAAAATGAGACATTAATACACACACAAATAAAACTATCAACTGAAACCAAAACAATGTATGTCAAATGTCAAATAAGAGCCCTGGACAGTAGGGGCCCCTGGGTGGCTCAGTGGGTTAAGCATCTGCCTTCAGCTCAGGTCATGATCTCCGGGTCCTGGAATCAAGCCCCAGATCAGGCTCCCTGCTCTGCGGGGAATCTGCTTCTCCTTCTCCCTCTGCCTCTCCCCCTGCTTGTGTTCTCTCTCTCTCTCTCTGATGAATAAATAAATAAAATCTTTAAAAAAAAAAAAAAAAAGAGCCCCAGACAGTAGGACTGTAAAGTGCTGGTAAATGTTTACCAATCACCTCTAAAGAAAAAAGGGGGAAAAAAAAGAGCCTTGATTGTAGCATTTGTCTATTTCCATGGTACAGACACACTCACTACAGCCCATCTCGAGCTCCCAGCATGAGAGCCAGTGGACACGGAGTTGGGAAGAGGTGTGAGCAATCCACCCCCAAGAGCGGGTGTAAGCCAGCTGCAGGTACCACGGGACCAGGTCCTGTACTGGGCCTCAAGGTCAATGCTGACAACTAACATCTTTATGTACTTCAAGTTACAAAACGCAGCTAGGGCCACACTGCACTTCACCTCATCATTCAGTCGGAAGGGCAATATATTGCCCTCGTTCTGCAGAGGAAAACAGAGTGTCAAAAATGCACCCCAAATGTTTGGGCTCTGCCAGTAACTGACATTATCAGACCCTGAACCAGTATCTTCCGGGGGAGCCGTGACCTCTCATGGCCCCCATTGCCCCTGAGAACTAGTGCTTCCTAGAGGAGAAGCAGTTGGCAGGGTAAGCAGTATGTGGAGACCAGGGCAGAAATGCAATACAGGGACCGTGGTTTTACCTCAACAGTGAACTCACTAGCAGAGGCCAAAGAGCTAGGGAACCCGTAAGGTATGAAAAAACTTCAAACTAATGAAACCATTTGTTCAGCATGCTTCACCGGAGAACTGCTCTCCTAAAAACAGTGATCCATTTATTAAAATCTGCATTCCCAAATTTGCCGCAGCATAAGGTGAAGGAGCACAAGAAAGGGGAAGCAATTTAAATGACAAACAATGGGGGGCTCGGTAAATCACCTGTGGGCTACCAGCACCACAGAATGCTGTTGCCACCACCCGAAGTCGTGTTTTAGAAGAACAATCTACAACTAGGAAATGCTCACAGAATATTGTTTTAAAAAGCGTATTACATAACAGTATGTGCAATGTGACTCCAATTTTGTAAAAACGGGCAAGCAGGCAAACACACCCTATGTATAGATGCAGAGAAAAAAAACGACTGGAGACACAGATTTCAAATCCTCGCACTGGTCTCTTCTAGAAAGGTGTGATTATGGACGATTGTTATTTCGCTTCTGATTTCCTGTATGCTCCAACTTTTCTATATATGTGTCGCTTTTATAACCAGAGAGATAACCAGTGGACCATATATTTCAATGAGGATTTTAAAAGGCTGAGAAGAATAACCACACAGAATCAGAGAAATAAACTCCAAGGAGGCATTCCTCTGGAGCAAAGGTCCAGCTGTTCAGGCTTCCAGTACTTTCCTCCTATTCCCCAAGGAGAAAAGCCCCCCCAAACTCCAACTCCCTTACACACATACACACACACATACTGACCAGCACCTGCCTCACCTCCATACCAGCCCCTCACCTCCTCCTTCAGGAGACCATCCTCTCAACCTCATCCTGTGATCTACTCCCGACCTGGTAGGGGGCAAGAGCTGGAGGACACAGAAGAGGACGGACAGCACTAACAACTCATGAGCAGTCCCCATGTGCTGTGAATTCAGATGTATGGCAATTCTAAAATGTAACTACCAATACCAACCTTTTAAAAAAAAGAAAAAAGAAGTTCAAGAAATGATATCCAAGGTCACGTAGCCAGCAAGGGCCCAGAATCGGGAATGAAACCCAAATCTAATCAAAATTGGCCTATACATGCTTAAGAGGCTTGCCCCCTAACTGTATTTGACCATCATGAAATGCAAAATAATAATATGCCAATTCAACCTACTTTGGTTTATATCCAGGCTGGAAGTGAAATGCACCGCCAGTCCTGAATTGAGAATATACAGATATTTAATAATTAAAAAAAAAAAAAAAAGAAAGGAAAGGAAAGGGTTGGGGGAAAAACCCAACCCTCAGCTCTGTGCTCATCCCTCATTCAGTGAAGTAAAAATAAAAATCGAACCTTCCCCCAACACATTGTGCTTTAATGAAAGCACCAAGCCAATCTTCTTCACTACCACCCACCCCAGCCCACTTCGTTTAAATTTAGGCAACCACCAGGCAAACTGTACCCAACTGCATTATGTGAAATGAAGTCATAGAGCCCTCATCTGTAACACCAGCACTTGCTCCGAGGAAAACAGGGCAGGGCACACAGGGCTGGTGTCCCGGGGGAGCATCCAAGGCTTTGCCTCCTTTGCAAAGACCAAGTTCTACGAGCAGCTCTGCCCAAGTGGTGCTGTGTAACCTCGTGACTGCCAACTTCCCCTCTCTGGGTCTCAGTCACCAGCTTACAAGTCTGGGGTGGACCCACCTCCACGTACAGCTGTACGGCTCTCTGGTTCCTAGGACCCTGATGTGCACAGGGCACCCTGCGAGCAAGGCATGGATGCCCCACCCCACCTCCCAACACCCAGCATGAACGAACAGCAACCCAAGGTATGGGTGATGGAGGCGAAGTGAGTTGACCAGACCTGGAGCTGCTATAGTAAGACTCTTAAGCTCCGGCTTTGGAGTATTCGGTTCCCACTGGATGTCTGGTAACAGGAAGGAGAGAAGGGCTGAACAGCCAGAAGTTTCAGCAAGGCGGGCTCTTCGGGGCCCACCCAGGCAACACTGGAAGGGATTCTGCCCGCTGGGACTCAACAAGCTCCGAGTCCCTCTCCCTGCACTTGACCTTCTACATAGGATCTGGCCAGAGAAAGGGAACTTACAAGCCAATGAAAAACTCCTTCTGGTTTTCTGGATGAACCTGAGGCTCTAGGGGCCCACAGGCTAGCTGGATTTTTCTTCCAGCAACCTAGTCCATAAATGTCTTTTCAAGGTTTCCTCCTAGAGTTTCACCAGTGTGTCTAAGCCCTTATCTGTCGGTCTATACCCACTTCCTCAGGAAGAGGTATGAGGCACCTGGGAAAGGAGGATAAAATTAATATTCCCAACTCAAGGAGAAGCATAGTCTTCACAAAAGTAGAACTCACAGCTCCACGCTGGAGGAAACCTTACACTACTGTGCACTCACTGAGACCCTGGGTTGACAGCACTGTCTAACCAACCCGGGGCACACACACAATTCCAGCTCTGCTCTAGCCCTGCCCCCTTTACACCTGGACTCTCCCAAGCAGACTGTCCCTGCTGAGCTATGCTCTAAGACTCTGTCAGATACCCAGTAGGTGACCAGAAAGACTCAGAGACAAGAGGTTTAGAGAATGCAGATGGCAACCAATGGCCTCAAGGCTCTGAAGCTCTCAGACAAGTGACCTTACTATTCAGCTTCAGGACCTGGGAAGCAAGCCTCGAAGACCTCTCCCCTCAGCCTGAATCCGACGGAACAGAGGACTCCGAGCCTGAGCCCCCTCCCCCAACACTCCCACACCATGGTCATCGTCACAGCCCAGAACGTCCCACCCTCCAAAGGCAGTACTTTCAAGGTGAGTAAAAGTGAGACATACATATTACGTTATTTTACACAGTGCTAAATTTACCCAGCCCACATCCCCAAGGGGGGGAAATGACAGAGAATAATAAATATTTTTGATTGTAGGTAAAAGTATGACTGATGCATATAGTAGCAACAACCACGAACTCTGGAATCAGATCTGGATTCAAATCTAGCCCTTTTCCGTTAAAGGCTGTGTGACCTCAAGCAAGTTACTTGATGTCTCTGAGCTTCCTCATCTGTGAAACGAGTGTATATATAACTTAGAGACAGTATATAGCAGAAAGAGTATCTGTAGCTTAAAATTTATTCATTAGTTTTGACTGTGAAACTCCCAAGTTGTTCTCCTTAGCAGCCCAGGCCGAAAGGAGGAGAATTATGAGTCCCTGGAGAATGAGAAGGACCCACACTCAAGGAGCAGAGTCAGAGCAGCAGGACAAGCACATGGGTCCCCTGCCCCAACATGCACAGAGTGCAGCAGGAGGTGTGGCCCTCACTCACAGACCCCGGGGCCCTTGCAATGAGCACTGCAGATACGCTCTCAGGCATCTGGTTTTCAAACTTTTTTTAGCACCAGAATCCCAGACCCTAATATAGAAAACAAAGATAAAAGGCAAGATGCTCTTGGAAAAGCAGATTCTAAGATTAACTAATCTGCAGCCCTGAGAGAATCTGGCAAACTATAATCGCCCTGTAACAGAGAAGAGGGGAAAGTGACGAGGGGAAGGAGGAGAGCGAGTCTTCGGAGGAGCGTGTCAGCTGTGTCACAGGATGGGAACCTTGAGGCAATGGTCCCCAGGTACCCATTTGCCTGACAAAACTGACAGCCTCAGGCACCTCCCTCAGCCATGTTTTGCTCCCCGAACCTCTTTTCTGAGGGTGAAATTGGCAAGACAGAGGTGCCACGGAGACAGGCTCCAGAATTACAATATTATTTCATTATTGCCAAACATTTATTAAGGTTCAAACACCCACCCTGCCCCCCGCAGGGCGTTCACCTTCCTGATGCCCCTCGGGTCTCAAGACATCTCTTGGGAAAAACGGGCCCACCATCTCATAAACCAGCCAACAGCAGCACTGCCGGAGAGCAACACCGTGGTGGGGCTTCCAGAAAAGCATGGCCGAAATGACACTCGTCCTTCCACCAACCACACGAAGTCTGAATGACGTGAGTTAAGAGAGCAAAATAATTTCACAGTATTCCCGCTCGTCAGAAGCCAACTCCTACTTTGCAACCTGAACCCTACAGCTGGGGAGTAACTGCTTCAGCAGCAGCAGCTTCCAGGGAGAAGGTGGTAAGGCAGCACGGTGGAAACATCAGGGAAGCAGCAGTCCCAGGATCCTGTGTTCAAATCCTAGCCCCAGCACTTGCTAGCGGTGTGCCCTTCAATTAGCCAATGTAAGCAGAAACACTCAATAAATGCAAGCCTGCTCTTAATGCCAACCTTCCACCCCCAACCCTAACCCTAACGAAGGGAGACCGCTCCAAGCATTTTCCGAAACCATTAACGAGGCAAGTGCCCTTCAACCCAGGTCAAGATCACCAGTGTGTTCGCGGGATGGTATTCAGGAATCATACCCATGATATGCCCTTAGTCCTTACTTCCCCAAATGCATTTTTGTACTCTGCCCAGCACCAAAATTCTATCCGTCCTTCAAAACTCAGTTCCAGTGGTGTCTCTGGCCATCTCTCAACGGAAAGTAGCCCTCTTCTGCTACTCCATCTTGCTTGTTTCGTACAGCACTCAGTTGTTCTGCTTGGTATTACGGTTGTGTCAGGGTTCTGTGCCCCAATGCCAAAGAAAAGATTATTCAGAAATGTAATTTTGTCTCCCTTATTCCCCCTCCCCCCGGCAAAACCTCCTGGGTCTGGCACATTGCCTTGTGCAGAGCAGGTCAAGAAATATTTCAGAAGGATGGATGCGTGAGGAAGGAACCCATTCAAAGGGGCCTGATACCACTTAAAATGCATTATGGTGCACTCAGTGGGAGCCCGTGTTACCTAACCCAATCAGACTACAAGGAGGAAGGACTAAGGATGCACAGTGGCAGCGTGAACAGTCTGCAAATAACACCAACACTTGGAGGTGGGGGGAAACAGAAGTACGGGTCTGGAACCCAAGCAGTATAAACCCGACTCCAGTCTTTCTCCTGTGAGAACCTCAACCCACTGCCATCGCCTCAACGGGGCCTCGGTTTCTCCAGGTCGACTACCTAACCTGCTCCACCATGAGACAAATGGTGGGAAGGAAGGCACCACAGTGGGAAAGTGTTGTGTATTTCCTGGGGCGCAATTGCATTTTCTAAATGGTTTGGGTTTTTATAGGAGGCTGTTTGTGACTTTTCTACTAGAAAAGTCCAGAGGAAGAGAAATGAAACAGAATGTACAGAATTTTTAAAAATAAAACAAAAATCAAGAGGAAGTGGGTCCCTCTCAAAGGTTTCTCATTAAACCAATAGTCAAATTTTAGTAATCAGCTTGTGTTACGATTTCCATGACAGATCAGAGCATATTCAACCTAAAGTGATCAGAGAATGTACAGGCCCCCACCGCAACTGGATTCCACCCCTGAATTTTCTCTACCACCAGCTGGGGACCCTGGGTTTCCTCCTGCACCTGCCTGCAGGGAAGAGACACTGACAAGCAGACGGGGACTGTCCAAATGACAACACGTGACCAGAAAAGAAGCTATGCCTTTCGCATAGCCACGGCACTGGGGGTCCTGGATGAGAGAGTTCTTCATCTGAAGGCTTTAGGAAAGGAATGTACATTGCTGTATCCAGCGCCAGAACCGATGCTGTTGTGAAGTAACCGGAGTAGACAGGAGGGACAGAGGGAACATAGGAAGGACAGCTCCTGCAGGTCACTGCCACTGGAATGAGGGGGTGCGAGCAGGATCAGGAGTAAGTGAGGTCTCTGGGAACAGAGGCCCACTTCCCCGCCCTGATTTCTGACTCCTCTAGCTCATGTCAGACCCTCTTTAGTACAGTAGGGAATGGAGACGGCCACTTTGGGTGACCACCACTTATTCACACTCTTTCTGTTTTCCAAGCAGAGCCCCCGGGACCCAGGGGGAACAGGTGGATTGGATCACAGGATTAGAGCCTCCTAGCATTCCAGGAGTTGGTGTGATGCTTCGGAAGGAAGACTACCTTTGGAGTCAGAACTGTGTTAGTATCGTGATTATTACATACAGGGTGTCATTGGCCTCCCTGACCAACTTGACGTGCATAGGTTTTCTTCCTCAGCCAGATCCAGTTATAATGAAACTGAGGTAATAGGATCCACACCTTCTGTGCAGAGAAAAACATTCCTGGTCCCAGTTATGGGCAGTACCCCAACCCCATCCGGCCACTGCCTAAATGCTGCACCATTACTACACCAGGGAGAACCAAGCAAAGGCATCTGTATGGCTCAGAGCGCACAACTCAAGAGACATAAACACAGAAAGAAGAAAGTAACAAATTATAATGACCTACTTCCCAAGGGGGCGGGGGGAGCAGTAATCACCCTGAGTTCTTCTCATCCTGAGCGCCCTTCATTCACTCCCTCTCTCAACACGGGCTTACAGAGGGGATGTCCTGGATGAGTGTCCCAAGTAAGACACTAAGCATCCCCCCACCCCCTGCCCAGGACTGTGCCCTCTGGGAGGGCAGCAAACACGGGGTTGGTAGGGGCAGCAGTATCACTGTATGACAGACAAAGTCAAGACGCAAGGGTGCTCTGCTGTAGGAAAACCATCCCCACCACTGAAAGCTGAGGATGGCAGAAGAGGGACTCGAGATGCCCGTGCAGAAGGAGGCAGAGGCAAAGGATGATCCCCTTATCCCACCGTCCTTCACTGCAGGTAAGGTCAGCTACAGCAACCGCCACCCTGAATGTCCCGAAGTTCCGACCGCAAATAGCGGTGTGTCATGACTGCCCCCATAAACTTTGGTCATCTCCCAAGGAGGACCAAACAGATGCCCTTCACAACTTCCTCTTCCCAGGGCAGACACAAAGATCTCTGGGAGACCCAGGGCCTGACTAGCCAGAGCAAGGCGGCAGGATGTGTACTGAACTGCAAGGGTTCATGGCCATTGTCTCAACACACCAGAAAAGCCTGGTCTGGCCAATCCCAGGAGAAGCCCAAGACGAGAGAGGATGGGAAAGGGGCATGCTCTACCAGGGCCAACAGCAAGTCCAAGGTGCAGAGGCAGGAACTAGTTAAGTGAACACAGAGGCCAATTTAAGATACTGAACTAAGTACCATCAATAACCAGGGAGTTCATCACTAATTACCTAGAAGGAACATCTTCTCTCCCTTCTTCTTACCACAGGGCTTCTTCCATCATCCACGCTTTCAAAATACAAGATTCACAGCACTGCTGGTCATTATAACTACCACTTTTTCTGTACCAGGCCTGTAGTGAGTGCCTTAATTATCTCATCAAATCCTTGAAACAATCCAACTGAGTGTCAGTGTTCCCATTCTACAGATGAGCAAACTGGCTGAGAGGTTACATAACTTACCCAAGGTCCCATGGCACAGATATACATGCACACACACTCACGGAGAAACATTTTATCTGTTCACTCCAACTTTAAATTCTATCAGAGCCCCCAGACCCGGCCACAGAGCCCACCTCAGGGAACCAGGTTGCTGGAACGGTCCCAGGTATGTACAGGGAACCCGTGGCCACTCACGACTCCCCACGCCCTGCCCCACCCAGCCCCACCTGCAAGAGGGAACAGGCTGCCCCATCTCGAGTCTTCACAACGGAGCTCATCCTCAAAGACTAAAAATGCCCCAAGCCCTGTCTGCCACTGGAGACCAAATGGAATTTCACAGGTTCATCTCTTGAAAGGAAAAGAAAACCATCACCTGCAGGCAGAGAGGAACCAAAGACATTTTTACTTAAGACGAAAAAGGTCCCAGGCTTTGAAGCGTTGCTCTCAGTGGCCGATAATCAAGAGATGAGAGTCAATCCCTTAAAAAAAAAATTAATATTCACACGAAACCAAAAGCAGACACAGCATAAACCTCCAGTTGAGAGGCAGGCAAACACCAATTTGCACAGACTTATTTAACTGACTTCAAAAATGCTTAGCACCGTTTTCTGGGTCAAAATAAAACTCGTGTAGGAAATCTGGGGAAGGAGGAAGTCGAGAAAGCGACGGACCCTCACCCAAGACCTTCCTACTACTTGGGACCACGGCAAGTATTATCCCTCTTCTTTTTTTTTTTTTTTTTTTAAACATTTTATTTATTTAACAGAGAGAGACACAGTGAAAGAGGGAACACAAGATAGGGAGTGAGAGAGGGAGAGGCAGGCTTCCTGCTGAGCAGGGAGCGCAACAAAGGGCTCGATCCCAAGACCCTGGGATAGTGACCTGAGCCAAAGGCATACGCTCAACGGCTGAGCCACCCTGGCTCCCCTTTTCTCTCTCTTCTTCAGACATTGATGGCTGCTCCGCCTTATGGCAGAAGGCCCTACCGCTCCCCTCTGGCAAGGGCCTGCCGGGCATCTGAAAGCTTTACAGTAAATGGTGACTCACCTACTGCAGCCACCATAGGTACCGCTAATGTAATAAGCTCGAGTTTGTTCCATCCACATGAAAGAGAAACACTGGGTGCAGGGCTGTGAGTCTGACTCAAACTGTGACCCCCACTCACCGCCACTCATCAGCATTTAGCTGAAACTCAAACTGTAATTATCCGGCTCTTGGGGACCAAGGACAGGAGGAAGGGGGTTTCTAAGGAAGGGTCACATCCATAAACACAGACATGTCACTTCTCATCAGACTAAGTCTCCTCATGCAACCACTTATTCAACAAATATTTAGGGAGCAGCTACTCTGTCAGATACTGGGCCCAGTGCCAGATAGACAGAAGCAAAGAAAAACCATGGCCACGACCCTCAAGGAGATCCTAAGTCCCGCCCTCGCCGCTTTACACACTTTTTCTCACTGGATTTATGAAGTTCTCATGCCACAGCTCCAGCCGACAGAGGAGGACACTGAGGCCGGGAGGTTAGAGCTGGGTCACGGGGCTAACTGAAGTGGACAGCCAGGACTCAAATCCATTTCTACAGCACCCTCGGGTCTAGGCTCTCAGACACCACGTTACCCTGAACACAAGTAAATAATTACAAATAATAATGACAATGAATAGGGTGCTGGGGGGGGGGGTGCCTGAGAGGGCGCAATCGTGTAAGCCTCTGACCCTCAGTTTCGGCTCAGATGATGATCTCACGAGGGCGATGGGATGGAGCCCTGCATCAGGCTCTGTGCTCAGTGGGGAGTCTGGTTGAGAGTCTCTTTCTTCCTCACCCTTTGCCCCTCCCCCACTCCCTTAAATAAATAAATAAATCCTAACTAAGTAATAATTAATTAAATAGGAAAGCTCAGAAGGAGACAATGAAGCTCAGGTAGGATGGATTCTGGACGCCTTCGCACAAGGAAGCCAAGGTTGGGGGAAGTGGGAATAAGGCCAAAAAAGCAAGTAGAGGTGAGGCCTATACTGGATTGAACAGTGCCATCCTTCTCCCAAATTCATGACCACTGGGAACCTCGGAATACGATCTTACTAGGAAATAGGGTCTTGGCAGATGTAATTAGTTAAGATGAGTTCCTATTCATCTTAAGCCCACTGATGCCACGAGGAAGAGAGAAAACAGACATACAAACGCTCGCAGGGAAAAGGTCCTGTCACAGGGAAAGCAGAGATTGGAGGACGGATGCGTCTCCAGCCAAGGAACGCCAAGCGTTGCCGGCAGCCGCTGGAAGATAGGCAGGGAACAAATTCTCCTTCAGAGCCTCTGGAGGGAATCAACTCCGCCAACACCTTGATTTCCAAATTCCAGCCTCAGGACTGAGAGAACACGTTTCTGTTCTTTGAGGTCACCCAACTAACACAAGGCCTGCTCTCGACAGGAAATGTCGTACACACTGGCATCAGGAATCTGGAGGTGGGGGTATATTCAGGGGCGTGTTTTATAAGAACCAGTGCGAAGCTTGGGCCCTTCAAAGCTGGGGCCTCCAGTCCTACGGATACCTGTTAGTGACCTCCAGTGATCTTCCTGCCCACGTACTTGCTGGTCTCATCAGGGGTCACCAACTGTCCACTCCACTCCCATTTTCCACCCCCATCACAGGAACACTACGCTACCTCCTGGATGTCTCTATGGCCACACGATGAATTTTCATTCCTCTGGGAGGACCCAACCCCCTTTCCTTACAGGCCCCCACCCCAATCCAGCCCTCCTGAAGAGCACAGCCATGGCCAAGTCAGAGAAGCATAGCTCCCAGAACACCTGACCTCTGGCCCACTGCACCCGGCCTCAAGGCTCTGGCTGATTCATAGGCCTTTACTCAGGCAGGAGTCCCACCCAAACTCATTTCCCTGTCCTCTCCTCCCACCTCTCGCTCCTACCCTCCTACCCTGCTCTCTGCTAACGCCTGCTTCCTGTCCTAGCCAAGCAACGCAGAGCCAAAGGCCTCAAGAAGTCAACACCATAGCCAGGCTGCCTTCTCTCACTAGGAAACTCTCACATGGAGTTTTCTTTGTATCTGTCCAGAGTGGAGCTAAGATCACACTTGCTGCACTCAGTGATCTCCTCCTGTCTGCAGGCACCACCAGAGAGGTTTGGAGGGTCGCGGAAGTGTTGACATGTTTCGTCAAAGCTCATGTGCCACCCCCCACTTGTTAAAGCCAGTGACCAGGTCCCTTTCCCATGGGGCTGGATCATCCCTGGGGCTGCAGAGGGGGTAACCGCTGCCCCCACTTCCAGCCATGCTCCAAAGCTTTGGCTGTTATTTTACTTAATCTTACGATACCCTTGCCAAGTATTGCTGTTATCACTGCCACTTTCCAGACAGCGGGGTGAGGCCCTAGGGGGTTAAGCACCTTGACTCCAAGTCTTACAGGGAAAAAGTGAAAGGTAACAGTCCGGGACAGCCCTGCTGTGTCCCAGCTCACAGGCTGGGGGGAGGGGTGCAGGGAACCTGTAGCCCCAGCACACAGCGCCCACTGCATGTCCCCAGGGACCGAGACAGGTTGGCATCCCTCCTGCGGGACCCTCCGAGCCTCCACTTCCATATCTGAAAAACAAGAAGGATGACCCCCACCTTCAATAGTTACTGGGAGGATTTCAATGAGGCACCATAGGTAAAATAACCGAACAAAATGCCTAACCCGAGGAAGGTGCCTAATACAGCTGAGGTGCCTTAAATCCAAGGAAGGGACAGAGACAAAGAGAGAGGGACAGAGAAAGGTAGGCAGAAAGAGAAGCATCCACCTGCCCCTGGGAAATAAAAAGTGGCACTGACCCCCTAGGCAGCAAAGCCACCCATACAGAAGCAAATGCCATCATTTCCTGGAGGCTCCAATCCTTCGTGATCACGAAATAGTAACATCGGCAGCTATGGCACATGGAAGCTTGCGCTTTGTGCAAACACTTTCCACGGATAACTCTCAATGAGTTGGCCTCTCACACCCCAGAAGGGAAGTTGGTTATCCTTCTTTTACAGATGGAGGAACAGAGGCTCAGAGAAGTCGATTAACTTGGTCACAGTCACACAGGCTGGCAGTTGTAAAGCTGGGGCTGACCCCCAGGTAACTGACTCCAGGCCGCATATCCCTACCACTGCCTCCCTAAAATCAGTCAGACCCACCTCATGACCCTCACCTTCCATCTTCTCCACCTCAGAAATTCTCCGCCTTTCATCCTCTTCTCCTCACTCAGAGGGAAAAGCGGAGCGCTCGCTGGCTGGTGCCCACAACTCATCGTTCTCAGGAAGGTTTGTGGCACAGATGCAGAGGAAGCCAGAGGACTGTTCTGGACCCCTGTCAGCCCAGGAAGGAGCTCAGAGCCCTTCGCAAGCTGCCCTTCATAAGCCCCTCCCCTCATAAGCTGCTGTAAGGCTCACATGAGGTAACAGACATGGATGTGTTCAGTGCATCCCACAGGACTGCACAAATCCGTCTCAGGTCTCTGGAACCTTCCAGAAAACACCACCTCTCTCTCGAGCATCCTCACACTTTGTCTCTTGCCTAGTCGCTAGCCCCTTGCACCGAGTAGCCCCAATTTCCCTCATCCTAAAAGGCCACCTCTGACCTTGCTGGCTTCTCCGGACACTTGCCCCTTTGTAGAAACCTGTATCATCACCCCCTCTGGGCTGTCCAAGCTCCCCGGAGGCAGGGATCATCAATCAGACGGCCCCATATCCCTATGGGATGCAGCATGGGGCCTTTTAGGGGCACGCATTCGGGGAACACCTTGACCAATAATAACTGAAAGCACAGAGAAATCCTAAGTCATTCTCACAACCAACGAGGGAGACTGAGAGGTTACCCTCATTTCACAATAAGGAAACCGGGGGTCAGGTTAAGAAATCCAAGGACATCCAGCTCCCAAGCAGAGGAGCCTGACACTAGAATTTCTTAGTGAAGCCCCGAAGTGTCCCAAACAGGCCGAATAAGGGGCTGGCCTCCTTCCCTTCCAGCCTTGTCCACAGGCTAGGCTTCTAAAAAGATTCAGCTGTGTGGTAATTCTGAACCTGCTCACCAGAAGATTCTTCTGAAGTCCCTGTGTCTTCCTCTTGGGCCATATCTCCTGTTCCAACATGGGAGGGGCACATATCTCTGTTTAATGTTTCCCGGGGCTGCCAATGCCTTCCAGGAGTAATTCAGTGGCTCTGCTGGCTGCCTTGTCTGGGGGTGTATCTGTCTGCCTCCCTCCCGCTAGAAGTGACATTCTGCAGAGTTGGGGAGAAAGTGAGGGCGAGGAGGCAGGGGCTCCCAGCACCCTGCAAAGCTGTTCATGAAAAGAGTGCTCGCAACAGCCAAGAGCTCCTGGGATCTAATTTGTGGGTGTCACCATCACCTCCCTCTGGGTGGAGACAAGGGGGCTGGACAAGGTGTGTGACTAACCCCAAACCACATGGCAACGCAGTGACTCAAATCCAGCCCATGTGGATGCCTTTGCCCAGTGCTGTCTCTCCACCACAACACGTTGTGCCCACATTTCCTCTTTTTACTACCAGAATTTTCCCTCTCCTTTCTGCACTGCATATCAACAATTTTACGGAGGGGGGGGGGTAAAACCTCTCCTCGTTCCACCTAACTTCACCCCACACAGCCACATGTGGGAGATCCTGCTGGATCGCTGTCCCAGAGTTTACTTAACCGTTCCCTAATTACCTGCACAAGGATTATTTCCAATTTTTCCCCATCTGTGGACAAGCTGGTTGTTGGCCCCTTTGCGATTACTTCTGTGGGACTTATTCCCAGAAGTAAAAATACTGGTCCCAAGGCATGAACCGTCCCGATACTACTGGAGCCCAAAGTCATCCTGATGTCCAGAAAAACAGCCCCACCTTTCAGTCACACGAGAGGCACCCTGTGTTCTTTCCCACCCTGTGTTTTTCCCCACAGGCCTCCGCACTGGGTTCTAGAAATCTCATTGATGTGCTCCTAACTTTATAGGCCAACCGAGCTGTTTGAACTCATGTATCTTTGGCGTTGAGGAAGATAAACACTGCACATCTCAGGGTATTTGGGCTTCAGACGAAATGACCCTGTTAGATTACCAACAGTCTGAATATTTGCCTTTAAAATCTTTGCCAAAAAAAAAAAAAAAAAAAATCTTTGCCAGTTCTGTGTCTACCTTTGACAAGTTCTTTTTGTTTTTTTAATTAATTTATTTTTTTTAACAAGTCCTTACCCATCAGCTCGGGGCACCTATTTCCCTCTTACCCTTCCCTTTAGCACAATTTTTATTATTAGTTTTGGGGGGGAAACACCCCCTCCTTTACTGAGCCACACAGAACATAAACATGTCCCTGGGAGAGCCCCACCCCAAAGCCCAGGGCCACAAAGCCCGCCCTGAAATGACCGGTACACGTGTATTCCTTCTACCTCACAGATTTCACTCCTATATGGCTGAACGCGTCTCGGTTTCAACAATGATCACTGGTATGGAATTTTCACAAACACACCGTTGCTCCCTTCAGCGAGGGTAAGTATTCCATCTGCTTCCTCTGAGTTCTGACGAGTTTTTAACACCAGGTTTTTAATATGTTGAGATTTTATAACCTATGATGAGATGTAAGTCTAAGTGTGCCTTCTCTGCATGGCTCTCTGGTGGTTCCTAAGATCCCCTTTAAAATAGTATCCTTTGCTATTGTTCACCATTCCAAATTTGCCATATGTGAATGTCTTCCATTTCTTTAGATCCATTTCCTCGCACCAACCTCCCATTTTTCTATAATACCGCACAGTTTTAATAACCACTGCTTGCCTGCCCCGTTTGCCAAGAGGAGCCCGCTGCTAAAAGATTTTCGAAAGATATTTCGGTATGCTTACCCACCAATTTTTCCTGATTATTGCTATTATTATCATTTTGCATGCTTTAGAAAGTTTTTTCACTGGGATTTTAACTGCCGGGGCATGAAATCGAGGCAAAAACCTTGGGAGACTGACTTTTCAGTACTTTAAATTTCTGATCAGAAACAGCCATGCAGGATTTTGTAATTTTCTTTGAATAGAAATTGTGTCATTTGCAAACAGTGATATTTTTATCTCTTCCTTCCCTATACCAATCCCTCCAGTTTCTTTTTGTTCCTATATTGTTATGACAAGCATCTGTTAAACTATGTTAAATAAAAGTAGTGATAAGGGACATTCTGGTTTAGTTCCTGTTTTTCAGGGCACACTTCTAGTATTTCTCCACTTGGTATCTGCACTCCTGGAAGGCTTGGTACATGATTATATACACCAGGCTCTTTAGCTCATTTAGGAGTAAATCTCCCAACAATCCTATTTTTAGTCTTATGATGCTTTATAATGCATCTATAATTATTTTTTGGCATCTACTGAGACCTAACTCCTTCATTCATTGAGTATTTGTTCAGCATTGATTAGGTTCCAGGCATTGTGGTAAATATTGGATGCTCTGATTTTTATGGCTTATTTCTATTAATAGCAGTCTCTCTGTATTAAACCATGCATATATTCCTGGGATGAGCCCTACTTGGTAATTTTTCAAGACTCATTTTCCAAGAACCCAAGTGGCTGTAAAAATTTATCTGGAAAGGGGTGCCTGGGGGGCACAGTCAGTTGAGTGTCCCAACTCTTGGTTTCCGCTCAGGTCACGTTTTCAGAGTCACAGGATCAGGGCCTGCACTGGGCTACGTGGTGAGCTGGGGAGTCTCTCCTTGCACACACACACGCACACACATGCACTCTCAAAAAAATAAATCTTTTTTAAAAATTCATCTGGAAAAATTAATAGACAAGGATACTGAGTTATCAACCTCCAAGAAGCAGTTCTAATGTTGCCTCCCCCTTCTGAAGCAGAGGTCCCAGCTCCTTCCTCTGGGCACGATGGCCCCCCACTCCCATCCCCTCCCACCCTTACCACACTTACTGCGGGGGCTGTAATACAATCAGACATCCAGCTCTCTGCCCCACCTCAGGGCTCCATCATTGACTGCCCTGAGGACAGAAGCCTGGGTGTTTCACTGGTGCGAAGCACCATGACTAGCGGACAAGAGTTGCTCAATAAATATTTCCCGGAGTAGTTAGGTCATTCATCTATTTGTTTATTTCACCCGTGATCTTTTGCAGCTGTATTTTTAAGTGAAACTGATATGTAAAATCCTTCTCAGGATCAGCGGGACGTGAACAAGCCAGCCCAATTCCACACACACACACACACACACACACACACAGAGAAGCTGTCTCCTGCACGCGGGCCTCCAGTCAGAGGAGATCCTAGGGATCTCCAGCTAGAGGATGGGCTCACAGTGACTTCGGGGTAGGTGACAGTGTAAGATGAGGTGATGAACAGTCTTTACTAAAGGGCAAAGCCCTGTGACAGGGGAGCCCAGTGACCCTCCACCACACAAGCATCTGGACATCTATGAAAAGGTTACCAAAGCCCCAGCTGGCGGGTTGAGGCCAGATTCCAACACCCAGGAGTAGGACTAGTCTTGTTAGTTGTTGCTTACCAACACACATCCATGCCCCAGACACCTTACACAATTATCTTTCCAACCATCCCGGGAGGGATCCTCAACACTTCCCGTCACACACACGAAGAAACTGAGGCCAGGCGGCTCATGTATTCTACCCCGAGCCACACGGCCAGTAAATGGATGAGCTGGGATTCCGGCTGATGTCTCCCAGCCACACCTTGCCATCTCCAGCAGAGGGCCAAGGCAAGATCTTGGTCCCAGCACAGGACCCACATATCAGGCATGTTAGCAGAACAGGAACCAACACAGAAGCCTCTTAGAAGAACTGAGACTCAGAGAAGGAAACGGGACACAGGAACAAGGCAGGAGGCCTCTGCCATGTCAGAGCCAGCACAGTGTCTGAGCCCAGAATCCTGGCCGGAAGGGATTAGAGTCTGCTTCCTCAGACCAGACGGGACTCTAAGAGCTGAGGGCAGGGAGGAGCGGCAGGAAATAACCCGGAGGACCGTCCTCTCCCAAGATGCTGCAGGCTGGGTCCGGGTGGGCATGCTTCTGAGCTCAACTGTGAGGGGAAGCAGGGTCAGGCCAAGCAGGCCCTCCACTGCCACGGGCAACTGTTTAGAATGGGGGCTTGGGGGAACACTGAGAATCCCACTTAAACGCCTGAAAATCTTGGCCTTTGGTTTCCTTATGCGTAAAGGGAACAGGGCCGGATCAGATGCCTTCTGTAGATACTGTGGGTTTTAGTCCTCATTTTGGGGATTCTTTGCTTTAGCAGCACCATTTAATCAGGGGTCTTATGACCTAGACATAGGCTTCACGATGCTTGAAGCCCATACAAGCAAAAGAATTGAGAGTTTCAGTGGGCACGAATGGGGGTGGGCATATTTCTGGAGCAGAAGTCTAGAGTTTCAATTTTCAATGGGTCTCACATTTTCAATGGGTCCACAGACCATCAAAAAGGTTCAGAACAACAGATCCAAATGTACCTAAAGTCAGCTAAACCAGGACAGACTAGACAGCAGTGCTGAGGTAAGGCAGTCCACTCACCCACCAAGTATGGCTGAAGAAATTCTGGACCTTCTAGTGTCTAAGACTACCTGCAAAATGTGTGGTCACTAATGAAGCCAGAGAAAGTGACCAGGATTTGGGGGGTGGGGGGGAATCCCATCTTCCCTACTTCAAAGGAGAACAGTATGAATTTTATCACAGGAATTAGGAGCATCGTCTTTGGACAGCTGACCGGTTCACTGCATACCATTCCCTCGGGAGATCTAGTGCCCAAAGGTCAGAGAAGGAACAGGTGCCACTTCCTCTCCTTTCTTGCTCCTCAGTGGCCGGCCCCACCTGGAGCTGGTTAGAAACGCAGAATCTGGGGCCTCACTCCCTGATGGCAGGATCAGAATCTGCATTTAACAAAGGCCCCAGACCCCAGGGGATTTGTGTGCACTTTAAAGCTGGAAAAGCGCTGCTGTACTTGTGTGGACGGAAATTCACGGGAGGAAAAAAAAAAAAAAAAAAAAAAAAAAAAAAAAAAAAAA